>JAYRBT010000178.1:23978808-24062104 GCA_036023395.1 Myiotriccus ornatus | reverse complement strand
GCACCACCAGAGCAATGACTGTGAATGGCCTCTGCTGCAGTTCTGTAGGCATTGAAGGCTCTTTCCTTTGTCCTACTCCTGCCTGACTTGTTTCAGCATTCTCTAACCTGGGGAGCATTGCCCCGTGGGTGCTGGCTCCAGCCACAGTGCTGCTGATGCACTTTAATCCCTTAATTTTTTGTTCTAGTTCAATCTCATTTAAACTTGCATTTATTGAGAATGAGGGTGTTTGGGAAGGTGTATGTCCCTGTTCTTTCCCATGTGTTGGTGGTATAAGTGACTTCAGGTTGTTGCTGGCTATCTGGGGGCATGGTATACATCCCTTTTGTAATACCCTGTGCAGCTTCCACCAGAGGACTGGATGGGTCTGGATCCCCAGAGCCAGTCAGGCTCCTGCTGTGTAGGGTGACAGTGCTGCTGAGCCAGGGGCAGCTACTGCCATAAGCAGCCCTGATTCTCTTCTCTGCACTCTCTTTGTCTTGGTACTTGTCTGAGACTGTGGTTAGCCAATTCAGGGAGCAAAAAAAGTCCCAAATTATTTCCTTTTTTGGAAGAGAAGCTCTTCTGTCGGTTGGTGGAAGCCAGGGGCTGTGGTCAGGGATAGTATCCTGTGCTGGGGTGAACTGTCATCTCTTCCAGCTACTCCTGACCACAGGTCACATCCTCCCGCAGATCCGATGCCCAGAACCCTCCCTTCTCCCAAAACAGCAGGGATTAACTAGAGCTCATTTCCTAATAGGTTCTTCCTCAACTGTATTTTCAGGGGGCGCCACACCTGGTCCTTCTGGCAGATGTGTGGGATGGTGGTAAACGCTGGAGGGAAGGGGCAGCGCCGGGCGATGAGAGCGGTGGCCAAGCTGCCTCCTACATCTGCCCAGCTGCAGCTCAAAGCCTGTCTGACCTCAGTGGGGCAGCGGTGGCGTCTCTGCCTCGCCAGTGTCCGTGACACACACGATGTTCAAAGTGCCTTTGCATATAGGAAGTAGTTTAATCAGAGTTTTGTTCACTGCTTCAGCAAATCTGACCAGAGTCTGCATTGTTAAGTGTAAATGTCACACACGCAAATATAATAACATCTGGTTTAAAGTGAAAAGAGTGAGGAAATGGGTGTTGTGGTTAAAATAAAGTCTGCATCCTGAAGTCACTCCTCCGCAGCTAGGTTTTGTTTGGATAGATTCAATGTAACCTGTAATATCAAGACTCAGATTGTACGTGGGAAATTAGGGCAAAGGCTGAGTTTTCGCCATAACCCTGAACTTTCTGCCCAGGTCATAAACATCTTGTAGACATTTTTCCTGTTTCCAAATATCCTTCTAGCAAGTTCTCCTCCGTAATTCACTACCCTTTACTCTGGTGAGCAGCCCAATGGGGATATCCATATTGACTTCAGATTCTGATTTACACCATTAGGATAAATTGAATCACAGCCCATCTTGAATGGGGCCCATTTATTAAGAAAAGACCTTTTAACTTCAGGCAGCTGTAGAGAGCTGCTGTCCCAGTGCTCATGGCCAGCTGTCTCTCGAGGAATTTGGTGCCACCCATGTGTAGCTGGGTCATCCTCCAGCTTTTCCTGTTAATGTAGTGCTGTGTGAAGGAGCATACAAATGTATTTTCTATAGATCACTGCGAGTCTCACGAAACTTCATCCTGGTTTTGGCAGCTTTCAAAACTGTGTGCTTGCTCCAGATTTTTGGCTCTCTCTGGTGTCATGGGAAGTGGAGAGAGTTTTTGATAGTGTATGCTGTACAGCAGTGGATATGCTGTCACAGTGTGCAAGGGATTAATGTCGTTTTCATATGACCTAGAAATCTTAACTTTTGAAACTAAAATGAGAAACAAGTAAGCTTCCTTTTTATGCCTTTAGGACAAGAAAGTTTTGGGTGCTTGTATCTTTCTTAATAGAAACCTTTTGATATCACTTTAAAGGATGCTGGACACGTACACCGATTACATATTTATCATTTAGATAGAAGCCTTGCACAACCCTGCGGGCCTTTTAAACTCAGCATTGGCTTGAAAACACAATATACGAAGCCCTATCAATGCAGCCTATCAGGATAACTAAATATTATGCATGAAGCAAAATATTTCCCTTTCATTATGAAAATAAGTGTTCTCTGCAGTGTCACGCTTCAAGCATGTTGTTCAAAAGATGTGATCAAGACATCAAAGAAAGGAAAATTATTAAGATAGCAGGAACTAAACCAGCTGCCTTTCCTTTGGTAATTAACAGACCATCTCATGCATTGCCCTGCTGAAATTGCAAACTTTTTTCCCCCTGAGAGCTGTGTTCTGAAGTGGGAGTCATTTTACTGCTTTTAAAATGAGCTGTTTAATTTTACAGTCAGAATAAGGCTTAGCAAGAAGCAGGAGTCAGCTCAGTACTGTGCCGTAACCTGGCTCTTTAGTTATCAGAAAAATTTAGGGGTCAATACTATTTTCTTCTCTGCTTTATGTGGAGGTCTCTGCCTTGGCACATCTCTAACGTGACCTGAAGCAACTCTTTAGTCTCACATGTCTTACTTCATGAATGCTGAACATTAAAAATCATCATAGGAAACATGAGAAAAAACAATCTACTTTTGCTTTTGTTTCTTTGTTTGTTTGTTTTCCCCCAACTGTTTCTCTTAGGAAAGAAAGTGAACTGGCTGTAGCCCTGGGCTTGTGTAGCTGTGACAGTACAGGGTATTTACTTCATTTCTTTTCGGGGTGCTTTGGTTTGCAGTGCATTGCCTGCCCTGCCCCTTTGAAGCCAGCTTGCATCTGCCTGTCTGCCTCTGAGTGTCAGGGCTGCCTGTCCCCATGCCATGTCAAGGTATTGTAGTCCTTCTCTCTCTGGGATTCACAAGATGGTCCACAGAAGCGAAGTCCTGTGCCTGAAGTCTGCAGTTGGACAGGCAACCCAAAATACATTGGCTTTTCCTTCTCTAGAGTTTGCTCAGCTATGGACACACAAAACTAGCTCACAACCAATCTCTTTGGTTTCTTAATGTCCCCCTTTAAGATAGGAGCAGTGCCATCCCCTCCTGGCAGCAAGGAGAACAACCTGAGGATGAGGTTGCATGGAAGGGCTCATCTCCTTCGAAATTTCAGCCCCTGGAAGTGAGGGGTATTTGAACTGCGGCTTCCACGAGAGCAGTTTCTCAGGGGAAAAAGCTATGGTGAAACGCCTCTCACAGTGCTCAAGTGTCAGGATGCTCAGGAGGCATGGCTTCTGTCCTCATCCCTGCTGCACGACGTTGGTAAATCACTCATCATCTGATTTTTTTTCCCTTTCCCCCACCCCGCCATTTAAATCAGAGTTGCAAAACTACCTGAAGAAAGGCCATGGTGGCCACTGGCGTTTTTCAGCTTGATGGAAGCTGTTGTCTTCTCCTTGCATTTTCCCTGCTTCATTTCTGGGAGATGTGGTGATGCTTTTCTATCTCTGCCAAATGCTTTCACATTAGCAAATGGAAGATGCCTTCATGTGGTCGTACTAGTGATGTGTGCAGTCTCAAGGAGAGACAGTACTTGCAAATTTAGATTTGATCCCTGCCCAGCTGTCCTTGACTGGAGATGTAACAGCAGTGACACCAGGTTTCCGGTGCCAAGTGTTATAGCGGTCTTGGGATTTACTAGATATGAAATATATTTAAAGTATATTCTGGGGTAAGGCTACACCTCCTTTTTTGCAGTGTAGTCAGACCTGTGTTCTTTGCTGTTCATGTCAGCTGAAGTTTCAGATAAGGGAGAAGGTAAAAAAGAAGGTTTTGCTTTTGGTTTTTGTTTGTTTGGTTGGTTTTGTTTGTTTTTTTAAATTGCTCAATCAGACAAGTTGTAGGTGTAAACAAGGAAACTATTGCAAGTGCTATTTGTGACATGTTGTTGATTTATTCTTGGAAAAAAGTTCCTCTTTGCATTTTCTTCTCCAAAATTGCTTACTGCTTTTGTGCAAAGATGTGACATAACCCAATCATCTCTCACAGAGATACTTCGCATCTGAAGTGGCATAATATTATATGATGTGCTTCGAGTCTGGCCCCGGCCAAGCCTCACAGGTCAGAGACAGTGTCAGGAAGGAGAGAAGACAACACCGTTAGCTCTTTAAAAATCTGATGAAAGGGGCAGATAGATCAAAAGAGGAATTCGAGTGGGAGCTGAGACTGCTGGGGGGAGCTAGAAATTCTGCTTCTTCAATCAAAATTACAGCTTGCCCTGGGCACAGTCTAGAAGTGATGCTTGGTGCCATCTTGCTGTGTTTTTGGGGCTGAGTCTCAGTGCCAAATCCACCCAGCTTTGATGGAGAGAGGTGCGTGGGAGTAGAGCATGCTCAGCACTTTGCAGGATGAAAGTTTTTTGTCAGCTTCTGTGAAATAAGGTCAGAACGTGGGGACAGAAGTGATGGGTGCTGAACAGCTTGAACAAGGGAGAGCAGGCGTTTCTCTTTCTGTTCACAGTTGTTCCATTCCTCGCTGCTTTTCTCCAGCTGTAATGTTGTCATTATGTGCAAATTGGTCACAGTGAAGTGTGCTTATCAAAAACCTTCATTGTGCATTCTGTAGTCCCCAAATTGTCCTTAGCTCCTGTTGTGAGAGAGCTTCTGTCTGAGACTGAAGTGACCATGGCTAAAAATGTACATTTTTAACTTTCATTTCAGTGAAATGACACAAACTTGAATTGTCATTGCAGTTAATGCTCAATAAAAAAGGATATTTGTCCTGCTGAGAGGTGAAAAAAGCTTTTATTTGAATTTATTCCTCTGGAATAAAATGCTGCATCTTGTGCAGAAACTAAAAGCACTGTTGAAAGATGCTGAATGCCACACATAAGTAATTTGATGTAGTTTTGAAAAAATCTGAATGGAAATCACTACCAGTTTTGATCAACCTTGTCCTAGAAAAGGAGAAATTATCTCTATCTGTAACATAAAAGGGAGCTTAAGCAATGGCCAAAATAACCAAGCCATCCAGCTTTAAGCTTCCATCCGAGCTTTAAGCTTCTCTGATTTATTCCATTAAAATTCACTCTTGGAGATGATTTGATAGGGCAGCCTTCTGTCTCTTGGATAAAAGAGAAATTTAGCTGGAAGTAAGGTCTCTGTAGGATGCCCTGGCTCTGTGGCCATGCAGAAGGGACTGCAATGCAGGGAGGGGGCTCCATGTCCTGCTGGATCTGTTCAGCTCCTGCCAGGCGTGTGGGGACATGCCACCACCCCAGTGGTGGCTCACGTGTCTGTCATTGCTGCCTTCTGCCTTATCAGGAGGAAGGTGAGGGAGGCACAGGGTACTGATACCCACAGGGTGAAAAGGTGTCTCTGATGGTTTTGAATTCCAGGCATTTCAACTTGGAGCTGCTGCAAACCCTTTGTTCTCTGAGCTGCAGCAGTGGCAGCAAGTAGCATCCCAGATGGATAACTGCCTTGCAACTGCAGGGACTGTCCTGGCTTTTGGGAAACCAGCTTCAGTATAAGCAGGGCTCCCAAGTGGCTCACTCAGTCTCAGTTGCCAGCAAACTTGGAGACTGTTTCCATGGGCTGGGATCTTCTGCTCTGCAATGAATACTCTTTCTCAATTTACAGTTTCTGATGTAGCATGAAAGGATCCTTGGTCTCTCTTAATCTCTTATGCAGCTTCTTGTGTTAAATTCCTAAGTTCAAGTTGGCCAATTGCTTATTCTGAATAAATTAAAAATATCTATCTTTAGTCCTCTTGGTAAGAACTTGAGGTTTACTCAGAAGATACCTCTGCTCTTCTCCTGGTGCTTGCAGGCTGCTCTGTGATCTTATCATATCCTGGGTAGTGCCAAAAGCAGGGATATTTGGAAATACTCCTCTGCAGTGGAGGGCAGTCCTGGCAGGGGCAGTGTCTGCATTGGAGGACCAAAATAGTGATGAGGGAAGGGTTGGACAGTGTGCTCTGCTGAGTGATGTACGTGACTCGAGACAGCTGCACACTCTGTTGGTACTTGTTGGTGGAGACGGTTTAGAGATTTTGCACAAAGCCCTTCCCACCTGAACAGGCTGAAGGAGAGGAATTTGGCACACTGGTTTCAGGCATGACTGCTGTCTGTGTGAAAAAACAGACGTGTTTTAAGTGCCTGTGATCAGAGGATCTTGTTCAGACCTGGTATCATGCTATTCACTTCAGCTGGTTACTAATCCCGGCACTGAGTTTGACCCTTAAGCTTTTTGTTTTTATCATGCGCTTTGATACAGTAATAAAAATACTGGCTGGCTGGCAGAACTCCAGGGCTTGGCTTTATATTCTAGCAACTGCAAAACGAATGTGCTTAAAAGTGGTTTTGTGCTGCAGGATGTTGTCCTGTCCCCCTGCACCCTCAAGATTATTTTAAAGCTCGCTGTTCCCCGGTCTGCAGACAACGCTGCCCTTTGCACATTGTGTAGAGCAGGTTTGTCCCAGGCCTCAAACCCAGCCGGATAGAAACGCAGGACTTCAATGGCAATACTGCCTCAGGCTCCACTGGAGAGGAGATGGAGTTGGAGGTGGGTTGGGGCCTGGGAGGCCCCTTTTTCCCCCCGTGATGCTGAAGCCTGAGCTGCTCTCCCCATCAGACGTGACTGGTGTTTGAACTTTCTGAAGCATTTGATACTGGGATATCCCATCCCTGCTGGGCTGGGAGGCCGTGTGTGTCTGTGTGCCTGCACACGCAGCGAGATGAGTCCCTGTGCGTGACTGAGCTGCAGTGCCCTCGTGCCAGGCAAGCCATGGGCCTTTTAATATATCCTGTAGGGTTTGAGTGTGCCACAAAGAGACTCCAGTGAGTTCATTCTGCTGCTTGCAGGGGCAGCTTTGGTTACATGGAGTGCACTGCATTGCTGCTGCATTTCAGCAGTGTGCCCTCTTAATATCAGTCCATATTAGCTTTATTTCAGTGTTCTCTGAAAAGTTGGTAATTTAAGTATAAATGTGCCCTTGATACTTCTTTCACAAGCTGTTCACTCTTCATTTCTGTGAATAACTATCTGACAGCTCCTGAATTTTAAATCTTTGCTCTACAGTGCCCCTAGAATTGATTTTATCAAGGTTTAATCAGACCTCCCCTTATAATGCTTTTTCTCTATGGGCTGGAGAGCAGGTCAGTCTCCCAGATTATACCCTCAGCTGCTGCAAGAGAAAAGGAGCATACTTTATATTTGCTTTGTATAGGGAAATTACAGCTACTGCTCTGCCTCGTTCCTGCCGAAGGGCAACTTCTTTGCAGAGGGACATTGCACCCTTTAGGAGCGAACTTGCCTGTGCTGAAGTGGATAGACAGGATTTACTACTCCTTGAATGGAAGTACTCAAAGAGAGCTTCTTTTCTAGGCCAATGTAGGACGTAGAAGTTGAGTCAGATGTTGTTAACCTTGGGAATACATCATGCCCCACAATAGGTAGCTCCCCAGCATGCTCCCAGTAGACTTCTGCTTGTTCTGCTGCCCAGCATGGGGAGCTGAGCTGGAGAACTCAGTCTTGGTCCTTCATATGACATAAACAGCTGCAGGGACTGAACCCACTTGGATTCTGTCTGTGGTGTCTATTTTGTTCCAAGTACTGCTAATAATTAGGCAAATAAAATGATTAGTAAGAAAAGGAATTTGGTTATTAGAAGCATGTTCCAGGAGGGTTTTATAGCTCTGAAATAGTATCTTGCCAATCAAATAACTATTGCAGAATGAAGAGGAATGCAGTAGCCAGCTTGGCAGTCAGTAGGTGAGCATTGCCTGCAGTACGAGGCTCGAAATAAACTTGATATGATAATGCAATATTTTGTAGCCGTATTGCTTTATTTTCCTGGAAAAAACTCTTGCCTCCAAGACATTTTTTCTTCTGTCTTGTACCTGGCACTGTCAAGTTTACGTGTCAAGTGTCCCAGCTGTGTGTGCCAGTGCTGGTATTCTCAAGCCTGTGAATTCCCTCTGCGTTTCAGCTCCTTGTTTCATGTGTCTTTAAGACCTAAGCACAAGATGTTCTCGAAGGGTTTTTCTTACCTTGTTGGAAAAGCCTCTCCAAACCCCCTCACTTCCAGATGCCATCCCCTCATCTTTGAGCCCGTGACATGGCTGTGTTGGTTCTTGGAGCTGCCGAACAGAACTCCGTTTTGGTTATTTAACTTCAATTCAGTTTTCCTCTGGAAAACCTCTGGTTCTTTTTAAGGCCATCTTCTCATGTTTGGGAAACAACTGTAGTGTTTCACAGTTACAGTTCAGATTGGGCCTCTCATGGTCTGCATCCTCACATCCCTCCCACTGGCATCAATGGCCAGACTGTTTCTATAGCTAGGTGTGTCCAGTCTCAGACACGTGTTTCTGGAGGGTTTTTCTGTGTCAGATAGGAGAGATGCTTTTACCTTCATGAAGGAGGTTGTAGGTTTGTTGCAATCTGCTGCTGTCAGCTGATGATTTTTAGGCGGCAGTGACAGAAATGATATTTTCTTCTCATCCCCAGCTACATGCTGATTGTAGCAGCTGTGTTTGTTTCTCCATGGGAGAAGGGAGAAGAGAAGGGAATGGGAGTCCAGCTGGTTGGAAACACCTTAGAAGCCATGCGTGAACTGACTGTATCCCTTCCACTCCCTGGTTAGGGAACTGAGACCTTCGGAAAATGTTGCTGCTGTTTTTTCTGGGATGAGGGAAAACCCAAGCCTTGCATGCCAGATTTCCTTTCAAGGCAAAAAGAAAGAATAAAGTGACATGGCTGGGATATTATTTGGATCGTTTTTAATGTCACACCTCGGTGGAGTCTGAGGTTATTAATGGGGGGATTGACTCTCAATATTGTGGCCAGATGCAGAGGTTGGCTGAGCTCCCTCGCTTCGGAGCTCATTTTTAAATCATGCTCTGATAATTTATCCTGCCAAGGAGATTTGTAGTTCAGTGGTGTTTTGGAGTTAGTTTTTGAGCTAAGGAGGGTTCCTGTGCCAGCAGTAAGATGGTTGGGTCTCCAGTCAGGTGTTTCAAGTGGGCTGGTGGACCTGTTTAAGTGGCCAGATGTGCAAATGGGAATTGGTACCCCTCTCCCATAGATGGGATTTCTCTGAGCTCCTGGGAAAAACTTCATCCTCTTTCACCTGTCCTGCTCCTTAAATCCATGAGACTGAAATGGGGCTAGTCAGCTACAAGTGTGACAATTTTTTTGTTTTCTGTGGTTTTGCCTGTGTTAATTTCTGGCTGTGATAGTGATTTGCTGACTTGGAGGGCTGGTGACGTGCTCGCTGGCTGTGGTTCTTTGTGGTTGCAAGCTAAGAGGCACTGCAGTTGACACACCAAAGCCACGTGGCATCTTCTCCAAGAAGCCCTGGCTGCTGAGAGACTGGAGTCATGATCTGGCTTTCTTGCCATTATGAAGGGGCTGCTTCAGATGTCTCCCTGGGCTGCACTACTGGCAGTACGGCATCCACAGCTAGTGTGGTTTAACAAGAGTTGAAATCTGTGTAGGCTGCTGCAGCTGTGGCAAGAAGTGAGCCAATATGGAAAGGATTCAGTCATCTCCAGCTGAAAGTTGGCAGGTTGTAAGTGATGTGTGAAATGAGGGTATTGGAGCAATTCATGTGTGCTGGAAGTTGTGGAGGTGTCGGGCTGGAGGGTTCCTGCTCATCTTTGCAAGGCTGGAAGAGCATCATCGTACACGGTCAGAGGTGTAGATGAACTGCATGGGACTCTTTTTGGGAAAGCTCAAAATTATGATGGAAGGATGATAGTCACCAAGAGTTGGGGTTTTCAACAGAGCCCTCAAATCAATAGTTGTAGAAGTCTAGGAGCTGTAATTTGTCACTTCTTTGGACAACGTGACAGAGAGGAAGACCTTGACAGTCACAGGCTACAAGTCAGCAACAAGTATTAAGTGGAGTCTTAAATCCCAATGAAATCTCTGGAATTAATGCCCCTTCTTGAAGCGTAGCATGTCCTTCAGTGCCCTGTCAGGCTGAGTCTCCAAGGGACTACTGTTGTGAGATCGTTTAGTTTCTGCCCTACACTTTCTAGGAAGATTTCCACTCCTGAGCAGATGACATTTATCCATTGGACCGAAGCAAAACACTATCTCAGTGTTGGAAAAGGAATGGTTGCTAGGGAGATATTTTTTGTTACTCTGAAGAACTGGAAAAATCAGGTCATCCTCTCACCATCAAGTGAGATGTTCCTCCATGTTTACAAGCCTCGAGGAACTTTTTGGCTATCTTTGGTGGAGAAGCCTCACAGGCAGCTCAGGAAAGCAGAAATCGTGTCCTCTGGAGCACGGACAGCATTGGACCCAAGCATGCAGACCAAGTTTCCCTCTTGTCTATCCCATCCAGGGCAGTCTTGGACTTGCTGAGACACTCCTGGAGAATGCTGATGGGGGCAGTGGTTTTGCCCTGTGGTCAACTGTGTCTCAGGGCTAGTGGTTATCTTCCACTAAAACTACCAGTTGGTTTTCCAACTGGCCTCCTTTGCTTACCCTCAAGAGGAATTTGGATAGTTAACAGAGAGGAGAGACTGTGGGAGCCTTGTGGTGTCTCTCTGGCACCCAAGCCTGTGGCTTTCTTGTCTGGTAGAGGTCCTGCTCTCATTATTTCTGACTTTGTCCCTTCCTTCAAATGAGGGCAGCCACAGTGGCTGTGTCAAACAGGATTTGCTGTGTCTTGTGGAAGACTTGCTGCTTCCAGTGGGATTTGGTTGACCTGTGAGCAGATCCCTGCCCCAGATTTTCTGTCTTTCTGGTTTTTTACCTTGGAGACTATCCTACTGGCCTCTAGAGTGATGAATCAGCCCTTTACTGTGCCTAGGGGATGTCTAAAATGTCCATTCCTTCTACCTGAGGCAGACTAGGGCAAATCCTGGAGGTAGTGGCCCAGTGGAATTGCTGAGGGCAACCCCTCACATTTAACAGTCTACTTCTGGCGGTGTGTGGGCAAGGATTTAATTTTACCTGTGGACATGCAGGTGGCGAGCCAGCTCACATCAACAGGCTGAAAACAGAGCTGGGTGCTGGAGAATGTGGGGCTGGAACCCAGAGACCTTCCTCTGCACCTCACCTCGATTTGCCTGGCAGCCCATCTGCTCCTGCTGCAGAGTGGTGCACAGAGGTGGGTGGAAAAGGAAGCACCCTGCTAGAGCATGGGATGCTATCGCTCTTTCCAGACCTATCTGTGAATCCGGTGAGTTTACATCCCATCTTTGTCTTGTTCCAAGGCAACAAGTGGTTTGTATTTGAAGAGTATTAATTTAAAATTACTGAACCCTTAATAAAAAGGCACAGTGGGCCAAGTCCTGCTAGTTTTGCTCGTATTTCACAGGGTTGAGGAGGGTGAGATTTAATCCCCTTTGGATGTACCTCTACTGGAGGGGCGGTTGTAGGGGAGAGAAAAGAGGCAGGGGAATTACAGCACTGGGAAATAAAAATCCAAGCTCTGCCCTGAGCTGTTTTGCAACAAGGCAGTTCAGGACGCGAGTTACGATGCTGTAATTCACACCTCAAGTGTTTTGTGGCATTCAGCCACTGCTTCGACTGCTTCATGCCCTGCACACAGAGGGGGAATGATTTCTGCTCAGCTTGCCCCTTGGCTAGCTCAGCCCTCAAGTGGAGATGGCTGCATGGAGATGTCTGCAGGGCTTGTCTCTCCCTCCCTTGCTCTCTATTTCAACTTTCCCTTTGGCAAGCATCTCTCTAATCCAAATTGACTTTGGTGCATCTTTACCTTAAAACCGTTTCTTGGTCCCAGCAAAAAAACAAGGATGTGTTAGGTACCTTGGAAGCTGCACATTGCTCTGTTGTGTCTGCACTGCTCCTGTTCCCTGCTAAAAGCATTTGGAGCAGTAAGGGTTGGTGCCACGGAGTCTGAAATGGGTCAAGAAGTTGAGCACATCTATCTTTATCTCAGCCTTCTGTGTCAAATCTGACTGTAAGAGCGAATGCTTAGGGAAAGGATTTCTAAATCAGATCATTTTTAACTAAAGGCTTGGCAGGAGATGCATTTATCCTGTAGCTCATCTCAGGGATGAAGTAACCCATTTGCTGTCCTTGGGTGTAACAAAGGTTGTTGCTTGCTTGTCTGTCTCTCAGGACACCTGTGGGGGCAAAATGTTGCTGTGCCTTTTGTCCAGCCCATCATATACTTGTGGCTGGGAGTGTGTTGGCAGAGCAGCTGCATGCTGAGAGCGCAGCTCTGAAGCCAGCAGTGAGCCAAGTCTGAGAGGAGGCATCTCTTAAAAAATGCCTGTCTTCTCCCCAGACTCCATAAGCACAAGTTTCTGTCCTGTCCAAGGTCACTAATGCACAGGCTGATTATGATCCACACTGTGCTCCTGCAGGCTGCTGATGTGCTGACAGTCAGGCCTGGCCTGCTGTCAGGGTGCTGTTTCATATTGTTATCTTTGCATATCTGCTTCACAGTAAATTATAGTTGTGCCTCCATCTCCTTCCTGTTTAGCACTTCATAAATTAGAATTTAAAATCACTCTGGGGACCCAGGTTAAAAATTTTAAATTCTTTGAGGGAGATTTGGAGTCAAATCCTCATACTTTAGAAGTGTCAGGCACGTGGCCGTGTTACATTGTTAGCAGTGATGCTGTGCTGGAGCTGATGTGCTCTGCAAAGATTTGGGGCTTTTTGGTGTGAGTGAGCTGACCCAGCCAAGCTGCTTTGTTAGGCACCAAGGACTGATAGGGTTGCATCATAGGGGAGACACAGATCAGTGCCAGTTTGGGAATCTCTGCATCATGTAGATCTTTCCTTAGTGTACACCTACCTTAACATCAGCCTTGTACATATTAGATGTCTGGCTAGCACAGTATCCTCCTGAAGGTATAGGAGGAGGCACCTTCAGAGATGGATGTACCTGGATGCCATGTACCTAGAGACGGATCTGAGATGAGTAGCTTTGACCAGTTTGAGATTCTGACTTTGGGATGCATAAAACTAGGACTTTTTCTTCCAAATTTCTGCTGTCTCTAGGTGCTGATATGTTGAGTGCAGCTGTATTAGTTCTTGAAAGCCTACTGTTACAGACAGTGAACTTTCTGGGCTTTGGGTGGTCACTTAAGCAGTTAAACTTAATAAAGCTTCTGTCTTTGCAACATTAGTAATTCTCTTTAAGTGACTAAGAATGGGAGAAGATTCAGGCTTGGGGAATGAAAGGAAGAGAGTTTGTTTATTGTTCTAAGGCACTGTAAACCCTAAATTTGACAGAAATATAAACTCATATAGTCCTTTTGCTGATTCATATTTTATTACTGGTTTTGATACAACATATAATATAGTCATGGCCCTAAAAGGCTTCTTTCTTATGGGAGACATGCTGACTTGCAGCCGCATACCCTCCTTCCAAAAATGAGTAACTCTCAGGGTATGTGTGGCTTGTGGCTGGGCTATGACAGGTAAACAAGAAGGAATTAGTGTGGTCACTGTCCCTGCCACCCCTGGCAGCTCTGACAGAAAGTGCATTACCAAAGAGCAATGCATGTCTCCAGAGAAGATGTGGAGTTTTTTAAGGGGGGAAGCTTGTGCAAGTGACAAAGCCAAGTGTAGAGTGATTGAAAATCCCTGGGAATGTTCTTCACCCCAACACTGAAAGGGTCCAGACTTAACATCAGTGAGCTCAGCTGATGGCTTATGCCAGTATGGGGGCTGATTGGGTGATCACGTCCTTTGGCAGTATGGTTACAACTGTGGATAATCATCACATCCCCTAATTTAGCATCCTTTCAGGGGCCCATCTCATTTGTACCTGATGTACAGTCTGGGGAGGAGCTGCTTGGTTTGGTGGGCAGTACAGGTCAGTAGCACAGCTTTCTCCTCTGGCTGCAGTACAGTCTCTACACTACAGAGACTCATCTCTCAGTTCCTCAGCTAGAGATGAAGTTAAACAGTGTGACTGTCCTGTCCAGCAGCTATCCCTGTGCCCACCAATTAAATAACTTTTCCTGCCATCATACCCTTACATTTGCAGGTTTGAAAGGGGGAGTGGCATTTTAAGCAGAAATACCCAAAGCAGAGTATTGCTTCAGGCTGAAAAATCATCTCTTTCGTATCCGTGTATCCCAGCAGAGCAGAGAAATGCCCTCCCATCCACAGAACTGCAGCCTGGTGTGCTAAAGAAACGTGGTTTGGAAAGTGGTCAGGATAGCTGTGTGTGCCTCTGCCTGTGTGTGGCCCGGGCTGCAAACTGCAGGGTTGGAGAGGGATGGGTTTATACTGCCTGGGATGGCCCTGCGTGTCTGGGGTGGGAGAGGGTGTTCCTGCAAGTGGGAAGGCAGGAAGCCAAGCGTGGGAAAAGGAGGGAAAAGAATGACTGTGAGAAGAGTAAGAGGAAAGGAAAGGGCAGAGACAATAGTTCAGCTTAGCAAAGAGGCAGTGATTGAGGGTGTGAGGATTTGGCAGAGTATCTTCCTGAAAACCCTGAAGGTCCACAGGAAGAAGGTAATTTTGTATTTAACTGAGTCCCATGCCCTGATGGGAGGGAATCTGTTCTGCACAGGACTCTTGCATCAGTTTTCCCACTTTGGCCAGAAGGCTGGGATTAGGGGTGAGAGCTGGAATAAGGAGGGTGCTCCATGTTCTCCTCTTCTTTGGCATTTTGCAGTGAAATACAGACGTTTTTTACAAGACTAGGACACAAAATAATTTTCCTCTTTCACTTTTCTCCCCGCAAGAAACATGGATTTCCCTAAAGCCTGAAGTCGAAGGTCACTGCAGTGAAAGACATTTTTCCAGTGACTTCAGACTTGCATCTTTCTGGGGTTATGGAAATTTTTTCCCTTTTTTCCAGGAGTTGGTTTCACATTTTCAGGATTGTTCTGTAGAGAAGTACATTCAGTCTTGTGTATATAGTCATGCAGTGTAATCAAAGATCTACATGCATTATGCATTTGTTGAATGGTGTTTATGTTTTGGGGATAGGTCCATTTTTCAGTTACTCTCCTATCATTTTGCAGTTAAAATGCAAATACTTATGATGTCCCTGCCCATGGCAGGAAGGTTGCAGCTAGATGTTCTTTAAGGTCCCTTCCAATCCAAACCATCCTATGATTCTGTGATCTGTCAGCGTGTTATGCTGGCAGTTCTGGGATGCTTTGCTGATTGATGTTATTGATTTCACCTCAAGTTTTATCCTTCAGTTGTGCATGAAAAATATAGTAGCACAAACTGGAGAGAAATTAGGAGAATTGTTTTTTTCAGTCTTAAAGTACTGTGCCCCTCAAGTCTGGCTTTGTGAATCTGAGGGTCTCTTGGTTTACACAAACTTTTTGTTTCCCTCTACTCAAAATAAGAAGGAAAAAAAAATCCCACTATTCTATGGCAAAATCCCAGGAGAATTTCCATTATTTGGACTAAGAATGTCCCAGAGCTCTGTCATTGTTCTGGAAAGGCCTGGAGGAGTTTTGCGCCTTTTCCCAGGCCCTTGCTTTGCTTGTCCAACACTGCATCTGGGGGTCATATGTAAGGTTACAAATCAAAGCCGGAAGATTTGCATGCTAATATAAACTGCATGCAAGTGTTGCTGCAGAGCAGGAATCTTGGATGTTGGAAGTCAGAAGGGAGGTTGGGTTTTAGCAGCAACGCCCCTTTGCAGTTGTAAGGCAGACTGTGCAGGGAGCACCGTGTCATTTGTGTAAGTGCAAAACTCTGCTCTGGGACTGTCCGTGGAAGGGGGCAGCAATACCGTGGTGTGGCCACAAGCTGTGTGTGCTCCAGCACTGTACATTAATTGGGAAAATGCATCAGTACAAGCCTGCTGGTACAATGTAGGCAGGTCCTTGTTCTCTGAGCAGAAGGGGTACTCAGGGAGATCTCTCCCACAGGCATAAATAACTCCGTGCAAAGGTGTGTGAGACTGAATGTTAGGTGGGAAACAGCAATTCCTGGATTGTGTTTTCTCTCTGTGTCTTGTCCATCTTGATGCATTTAACACACACAGTAGCAAACAAGTTCTTGTCGGTTCTCATTTGACCAAGCTATTCCTGTATCCCTGGCCCCAGGGCACTCACTGACAAAAATATCTTTGCCTGAAGTATGAGCAGAGCTCTACTCATCCTGGTTTGAACATCCCCCAAGTCAACTCCTCTTGTGCCAGAATCAGTTCAGCTGCTTCTCTCATGAGTGTGTCTGATTTGGCAGCATCCCTCTGATGTTTTAGCAGTCCTGCTTCCATGTGAGATTTGATTCAGCACCATGAAGAGAATGAAACTCTTCCTGTTTGCTTCTATGGGTCTAATGACTCTGTAATAACAGTAAAAAACAGAAGCAGGTTGTACTCATTTGGACTGGGAGTGGATTTATTATACAAACATTGCCCCCATCTGAATGGTGCCAGCACTGACAACAGCAGAGGGATCTCTTATAGCTGCAGATAGGAAGATGTGTTTATAAACTAAGGAGAGGTTTTAAAGACCCTCATATCTGCCTCAATACTTTCCTATTAAAATTCATTTCAGTTGAAGCAGAACGAAGCCAGTTTTGAGTAAACCTTTAAGATTTGGTTCTGTGTAGAAGGGAAGGGCAGGAGGATTAAGTCATCTTCATATTTGAAAATAATTTTTAAAGGTGCTATTTTCCCTTTGTGTCTGTCTTTTACCTTGCAAGTGACACAATGATATAGGAGATGAGAAGTAGCTGGCTTAGAGGGACCTCCACTTCACTTCCCCCTCCAGCACTAGCATGGAGGATTTCTGCATTAAACTATACTCTTCAGGGGTGATATGTTTCTTTTCAGAACAACTTCTGTTGTAAATCAACTCCTAAAACCTCTTTAATGAAATTGATACAACTGTTGTATTCAAAATTGGTCAGTGAAACTTGAAGGATTTGAAATTCAAGAGTCTATTTTGTCTGTCGATTGTCATTTTTTACAGTTCTGTTTCTTTTTTTGAATGGAGTTTCTCTTCTTCCACCAGGGTATTCTCATATTTTAGGGTCCTTATGAAACACTGACCATCTGCTGAGGGAAAGGACACAAGCACTGAGTTAAAATAGTTTATAAGTCAGGTGGCATCCAGATTTAGGAGGCAGTGAGCTGAAAACTTTCTACCTTGAACTGCAGCTGGATTATTTTTGTTTGCTTGCCATAGACAGCCTCTTTCAGACCCAGGTAGGGTATTTGAGAAAGCCACGAGGGAGGCAGGTTTCACAGAGAGCCTGTATGTTCTTATTTCCATTTTACATTTGTCACTCTACGATTTTAGTGCTCTGTAGGCTTAGATGTTGTGTTTTCTAATAATCTCTCAACTCTTAAATGGGAGAGACTGGGTCTTGTTGTTATTCTGCTTCACAAATAGTTCCATCACATATGGAAAGTAAATGCAGGTGGATTGAAACAGATTGAAAACAGAAATATGAGTCCACATTGTGCTCTGTACAGATGCTCCCTCTCCCTCGTGCACACATGTAAATGTAATGGGTGGATGTTGTCCACTTCCTTTGTCTGCTTCCCTTGCAGGGAACCTGCTGTTCTGTTTCCTGAAGATGGGAAGTGGTAACAGGGAAGTGTCCAGTCTTTACTGGTCATGTTTCTTATTCTAGTTCCATAAACTCTGGTTACTGGATATGTTGGAGTTAAGATAGTCTTGACAGGTCTTTGACATGACCCAGCATATCAGTTAAAAACAAACAAAGCCCTGCTAATGCAACACAGATACTCAACGTTTGCAAGGATTAGACATGTCATATTCTGCTCACACACCCCCGAAGAATGAACTTAAATGAAGTAATCAAACAAGCCTGGCAAGAGGCTCAGGGCTGGTTTTGTAACCAAGCTGCAGGGCTCCCAGCCCTTCCAGTTCTGCAGCTCTCTGGTCAAGTTATTGTCACAAATCATGGGTGCAAATTCCACTTTTTACCTCTTTATGCCTCTCGTGTTTATTTGCATGGCCATGCAAAGAAATGCAGCAGGGAGGTTTTTTTCCCTTTTGGTTTATTGTTCTGTTTGTGTGGGACAACTTAGCATTATTTTAGCAGGAAGATGCTGGGAAGACCTGAAGTTAACGTTTAAAAACCCAACTTGGCAAATGCCAAAAACCCTGAGGAGTGAAGTTGAGACCAAATCAGAGTTTGATCTGCGGGCTTTTAAACCTCATCAATGCATGAGAAAAAAAAAATATGGGAGGGTAAGTGTTGTCTTAGTGTGCCTGCATAAACACGATGAGCTGGATTCGTCACTCAGACACAGCCCCGTTGCGTGTCTGGTCTGTACCCCTGAAGCTGGGAAACCAGCAAAAACATCTAGCCAAGTGCCTCCATCAGATGAGTTTGTCTTCCTCTGTTCTCAGGGATGTCTGCTGACTGGCTTGAGGCAGTTGTTTGCTATTCTCATTTGTTTTTAAGTACCAGGATTTGGCAAAGAAAAATGGATTTCATCTCGGTTCCTTTTCCATCAGGAGGATACAGTAGTGGTGGGATTTTCTACTCGAGAATGGACCCAGCTTGAGTCTTGAGAGTACGGCTAGATTCAGAGCTAGAAATGAGCTTATTTTTTGTGTACTCAGAACAGATTTGGTGTGATATGTCTGAAAAGAGAAGCAGCACTAATCTGGCATTAATCCTCTTTCATTGCAGTTTAGAGATGAAACAAGATCCACAAAAGAAGGGAAGGAAAGGGAAGGAAAACTCTCCTATTCCCTCTCACCTTTTTTTTTTTTTTTTAATCCACTCTCTTGTATGTTTAATTAGAGTGTAAATTAGCTTGCAAATTATGATGGAAACTGGAATTACTGTGTCCTGGTTTAATTGCCTGTATGGTGGCTGCTCACAGAGGAGAACTGGCAAGGGCTGTGGCTGTCCAATTTGTTCCCTCCCAGCACACTGTAACTCTGCTCTGCTTCCAAAACTTAGGTATGCGCAACATTTGTCCATGAGGCCCGTGGGTCATTCTGGCTTTTTCTCAGTTACATTTTCCCTGTTGGTAATGGAAACACGAGCTGGGTAGAGGGGTGTCCATGAACTCACATCTGCTGCATGAATAAGCCAGACGCCCCGCACCTGTGTGCAGTCCACGTCAGCCCATGTGCTTGGGACTGCTCTAAGGCACCCTGCCACGCCAGCAACCTCCCTGCAAGAAGCTTTCCTGTTGGGGGATCCTTGGGTGTCATGTTTCTTCTGAGTTTCATCTCTGTTTCTCAGCTCAGTCTTCGAAATCCTGGTGTGAGAAGAGCTCTGGGCTGGGTTTGAAAATAGCTGCTCCTTGGGCCTGCCCCGGCTGAGCTGTGGTACCTCAGAGACCATCCTGCTGAAAGGTGACATCATCGCATGGCACCAGTGATGGACTTACCGTGGGCTTGGGGCTGGGGGTCTGACTTCATCTCTGTGGGAATTTCCCAGGTCTCACAGCGCTTTTCAGGGCCTTTTGGATGCTGGTGAGCTGGGCAAGAAGCCCATGCTGCACTCACTGAATTCAGAGTCAGATGTGACCCAAGCCAAGTGAAGGCACAGGTGATGTGTGCAGGAGAAGTCTTATATTCTCCGTGCTTATTCCTGGGGGATTTGACTCTTCCTGTTGCCATGCTGTCCCTCGTACAGGGCAGGAATTGAGGACACTGGTGGCCCTCATCCTGGGGAAACCCTGGCTACTGGTTCCAGTGTCTTATGGGTTGGAAGAAGGTAGCTAAATTCAACCACATTGCACCAGAAAGGTGAACAGCTTTGCCTGTTTGGTCTTGTGAGTACCAAAATTGCAGTCTCTAGGCTGTTATCACTCCCAGTTTGGATCTGGGCCAGCACTGATTTGTGCTCATCAGCACATCTTTGATGTTAAAGTGGTTATGCAAACAGTAAGTCAGTGCAGTGGCTGTACTCCAGTAATTTAGGACACAGATGTATGTTGACTTTGCTGCAGTTTGGGTTGTTTTAATGTAAACTCCACCAGCTAAATGAACCAACCGAAATTGCTGCAAGCCTTGCAGGAGCTGGGCTGACTTTGCATGGAAGTGGACCAGGGAGTGTACTGGTGGAAAGCTTCCAGCTCACAGGCGGTGATAGAATCTGAATACAGGGGAAAAGGTGCGTCTTTTCCAACTCAGTCCTGATTCATTGGAGGACAAACATCCAACACTTAATAGGAGACTTTGAAGAAGCTGACGTTTTCCAGGATAAAAGGGGATATCATGATGGTATCTGCATACAAATTGCACCATAGCATTGTCTTTTGCATTCATAAAACTCTCTTAATAGCTGCTATTTACTGTAATTACTTATTAAAAGTTAACAGCACCCTCTCTTATGTGTGCAGGGATATTTCTGGTCTCTGCTCTTTAATCTTCTCTTTGCCAATAGCTCGTGTATTTGTGCATGTTCTTATCTTGGTCTCATCAAAGGGCTCATTTCAGACATTTGTTTTCCACTCCTCCTCATCTGGCTGTAAAAAACAAAACATTAGCACCTAAAAAACCAATTGAAAAATCAGTCACGTGAGAGTAACCTGAATTCATTACCTCTGGGGTTTGTGCCAGATGTAACTTGGATATTTTCCACTGAAAACACGACAGTCAACAATAAAGTCATGCCCAATGACGTTTGAGTGCATTTTGTAGTAGGAAGGCACCTCTTCTCCTCACTTGGTATAGGCAGTAAAGGGAGAGCAGTAACTTCAGTTTACAGTAAATTTTCTGCTTTGTGGTGGGTAAAATAGAAGTTTCCCAGAGCTAGAATTAAACGATAATTAGCAGCTGATAAAATCCCCCTGACACTCTGCACCTTCTTTCCTAAGGCATAAATATTAAGAGCTGCTTATCAAGCTCAGTTCCTGATTAATATTCTACAGTCTGTACAGGCCCGCTGCTTGTTTCTCTGAAGAAAGATTTACTTTAAAATATAACAGTAGACAAAAAAAAAAAAGACTGGAATTTTAATTTTAAAGGTTGAACTTTCTTAGTGGCTGGAGCACCCAGTGACTGTTGCAGTGAGTTGTTTGTAATTTTTTACTTCAATTATTATTCAGTGTTGAGGACTTCATGTTTAAAGATTTTTAATGTGAAGCATTTGAATAGCATATGTGTTTTGACTCCTTTAAGGTAATAAACATGGCAGATCTGCTTAAAGCAGATCTTTTTACCTTTAATTAATTATTGTAGCAATTGTGACAGAGTTTAGTTGTGTGCACGTATGAACTGTTGGAAAACACGGTATTCACATGGAACAGCTTGCTCCAAAGTACTTTGATTTTATGTTCTTTTATTAAAAAAAAAAACCAAACAAAAACACCACAACAAAAAAAACACGTGCCAAGGACCTGGGACTCTCCCATGGGCAGGACCAGCTGTGTGCTGGAGTGGTGGCTGGTGTGGCTCAGTTTTGGGGAGTTGTCAGATGCCACAGAAAGCCCTCCTTTGGCTCTGCAGGCAGGCTGCGAGAGCGATGTTGGCTCTGCTGGGTTTTTGAGCGTGGGATGACTCTCCATATTTATCTGATATTTCCTGCTGCCTCCTTGTCCCATTGCATTTCCATGACCTTGAGCTCCCCCCCGGGACTGCTTTTCTCCTCCTCCCCTGGGATACTGTTGATCGCTTTCACAGCAACCCATTTTAAGATCTGAGAAAAAAAATGATGAGGTAAGCTGATGTAATGTTTGCTGCTCATGAAAAGGTTATGAGTCTGACCAAGGCAGCAGAAATGAATAATTCCCAAACTCTCATCTCTAGGGGAGAGAAATGCGATATCTAAGGCTTTCAAAACCTCTACACCTTGCATTTATAATCTGGCATTTTACAGATCTTTTCAGCCAGTTATTCCCCATGATTTCAAGTGATGGCTTTTGAGAAGCAATTTGATTTGCACAAACAAGCAAAAAAAGATCAATAGCCATTTTTGATTTTGCACCTACGTCCCACCAAGAAGATTTTGAGCCCGTTGGCTTCTCACTCCACATAGCACCAGGTTATGATTAAAAGCTTTTTTTGCTTCTGCTATGATCTTTCCATGAAACAGAAATCAGTTCATCTGCGTGCTGCCCAATCCATCGCTTGCTGAGCTTGAGAAGACCTTAGGCTTAAAAAGATTTAATCACTGTCCTAAAAGTGCAGCACAATCCTGGCTTGACCAACGTCAGTGTCAGCTTCATCCCCACAGAGCCTGAGTTTCAGATCTGGAGCTGCATCCACACCATGCCGTGGGGTCCTGCTCCTGCACCTGTTCCCTGCACCAAACACATCTGACCTCTTGCCCAGAATACTCCTTTGCAACCAGCTCTGCCCCCTCTTGTGCCGTGAGGGTGTTGTGCCACTTACTGCACCACCAAATCATGCTGGACTCTTGAAGCAGGATTAACTCCTGGCTGGATTAGATCTTGATCAAGCAGATTTGCAGGCTGTTAAAAAATTCACAAAACTCAGTTTTTGTGGGTTCTGAAGAATAACATGAGGAAGCCTGAAGTGCCATGAAATTAAAAGAGCCTGGATGTCTGTGGCATATGTGTTTTGTTTCTAGTTTCTGGAGAAAAGATGCATATTTAAAGAAAAATATAATCTTTATTTGCATGTACAATATGTTTCTCCTCCTGTCTCATCCCCTTTGTGAGGACTCAGGGCCAGAATTACAGTATCTGAAGTTGCTTTTGGATGCTATTCAGCTCCCATATGTCATGATCTGTTTTTAATCAAATGGGTTTTCCATCTGAAAGTAGCTGTTGGATAGAGAATGGGTAGAAATATTTCTGTGTGAATTAACTCAGACTGAAGCTACAAACTTTTTTTTTTTCCTTCACAACAAACACATGGAAAAATATTCTTCAGAGTAGTGTAGTTGGCCTGAAAATTGGCAACAGCAGCTTCCTTCCCAGGCTCTGACTCCTCTGCCTTGACTGTGTGGGTCAGATCTTTAAAGAGGACCTGAAATCTGCATGTTACTCAGTCTTATCTCCCCTTCGTGAGGCAGGGCAGTGCCAGTATCACCCTTGTGTGTTTGGGCATTGAGGGAAGGGAGGTTGGGTGGTTTGCTTTTCCAGAATTGTGAGACACAGCTGAGGAGTAGCCTGGGTTTGGTAAGAATCATGCTCTTAACCCTGAGCAGTCTTCCCTTTGCCAGCCTCTGCCAATATGTTTGATACGATGATGAGAGAGGCCCCAGATCTCCTTGACAGCCTGTGCTCAGCGTGTCCAGTTCTTGAATGCCATGAAACTGGCCTGCAGTCGGTGGGGAGCATTGGGGACTGAATGTGATCTAAACAAGCAGAGAGGAAAGTATGGCTGCAGGACCTCCATGGCTCCTGGGATATCAGATGACACCTCTCTCCTGCTAGGTAGGAAGGAATAAGAAAGGAAAAATTCCTCAGCAGTCCTTGGAAAAGCACTGTTAAGCCCAATATTCAACAACCCTCCAGGAGTTTTCATGCAATAATTTTTATTGGTAAAAGCACAGTGGCAATTAGCAAGATGGGACAGTGTCCTGGGGAAGATGGAGAAGGGAATGGTGCTTATCCATTCCCCATCACTGGAGACAGAGAGCTTCAATTCTGTGTCCATGGCAAAAGGGAGAGCTCCTGCTGCAGTACTGGGGCTGAGGGAGGAGGGATGCTTTCCTGTTTCCTCCGCCAGATTGTTATCTCACTCCATATGTGAAACCTGGAAATTGCTTTAAAGGCCCAGGAGCTGGCCTGGCTGTGATTTTCATTATATTGATGTTGTGTAGTCACCCTCAGTGACCTCAGTGGTCACTCTTGGTACCTCCATCCTGTGTTTGCTGAAGCCTTGTGTATCTGTCATCAAGGCAGCAGGACCAGGATTGGCCTGAAGGCAAGTGTGTAAGAGAGCAGAACCTGCTCATTTTTTCTCTTTAAAAGAAATGTTTTGACAGTACTAGGGTCAAAAGGAAATAGTTTTCTGTTATATATATATATATGTTTCCTGTTACATATATATTTTTGTGGATTTTATATATATTTATGTGTGCGTGCAAATTTTTATCACAGCTTCTTGCAAAACAGTGTTTCTGTGAGGTGATTGTTTTGGGGATGGACTGTGGTTGAACAAGGGAAATCCTGAGCTTATTCTGGGCTTCTCTTGATGTTTCCATCAATATAGGAAAAGAGTGGCACTCTCACTGTCCGGCTTTACATCACCTTCAAATCAGTCAGATGGGGGCCAGAGGTGCTGAGTGGTACGATGTGACTCAGCAAGGGCTGTGTGCAGAGACAGGGTTGAGTTGCTATCCCATGTGTATGGGTGTGAGTAAGCAACTGTGTTGCATGAGTCTAATCCCCCAATACTCCTGAAGCTGAGTTTGGTTTGAATTTCCTGTTGAACCAGAGCAACTTCTTGCTTGAGAAGGGCGACGGCTGCATCTCCATGTGCAAGGATGACCTGGAGCATGGGGTTGCAGATCAGCAGCCCATGATGGGCTGTTGCTTCAGGGGTGGAATAGCTCTCCCAGTCATGCCTGCAACCAGCTCTGGGACCCTCCAAAGAGGATAGAAGGCAGGGTATGTTACTACAGATCAGAAAATATGCTGTCCCTCAATTACAGCTTGTATCCCAGGGAGAAAAAAATTGGTGAGAACTGGTAATGAAGATGTGTGGGAGAACACTGCATACTGTCCTGAGACCTCTGCCCAAGGCTGCAACAGGGAAATGGCTTTAATTTAGGCTAGTTCTGCACTCAGGGCCGTATTCCTCATTATGAGCAGGAACAACCAGTGGGATCTGGAATTAACCTATGTCGACTTTTCAGCCTTTGGATGTGTCCCATGCTTCATGGCCCATGCTGATTTTTTGTTTTCTTTTCCCTGAATAGGTCTATATCATCAATGTAACATGGTCTGACCTGACTTCCCAGATCATCTACCGGAGATACAGCAAGTTCTTTGACTTGCAGGTAAGTCTGTCTTGTCTAACATGAAATATTATTTCTACTCATGCTTCTAGTCGTGTTTCCAGCTGGGTTAATAGTGCCTTTAAGTAAGGCTTTGTGCTTGGTTGGTCTGTTACATGTCACGATCCTGAAACTTTTCAGGCTCTGCCCTTGTAAGGTATAAGATAAGTGGGTGGTATGCTCACAGTGAGTAGCTTGCACTGTAAAGACATTTAAAGCTGACATTTTCATGAATGGTTCCTATTGAAGAGAGGATCTAATTTTAAATACTTCAGATGCACTTAGAACAGAGAGAGAGAGCTACATTCTGGGCCCCCAGAAACTACTTAGCTAAATAACTGAAAACAACAGAGCTTTTGCACACTCCCACAGCAGTTCAGTAATGGAGATGGCAGTGGAAACCGTACAGACTGTCCTCCTAACCATCTACCTGGCCAGCCAGTGTCCTGGCTCCTGCTGGTTTGTACAGCTCCTTTGCTGTGTTCTGTGCCTGTCTATTTAGATTTCATTGAAAACTTTCTCACTGAATAGCTGCTGACCAAAGTCTGAAACCAGGAAACGGGAGAAGTCTCAGTTAGAGTTTCAGTGTGGGCATCAGCTGCTTTGTTTCCCGTAGTGTTACTTTATTTCTGGTAGCGTTCCCAGGCATTTGCATGGGTAAGGAGAGCTTTGGGGCTGGTGTTCTATTTAGCAATAATCAAGATCCATTGATACCTTTGTAGGCAGCAAAACTATAATTGCCTGGGGTGAAAATAAAAGCTGTGGTTTGACAAGCTCCTGGACTTTGGGGGAAAACGTTGATTTTGGGGGTTGGAACTTGTGTTTGGAGCTGGGCTGTGGTTAGAATATCGAGTGAGTCCTCATAACCAGTGTTAAGGATGTTCACAGCTGACTCTGCTGTGTCCTGGAAAGTAACACTGAATCTTTTTGCCATGATAAATCACGAAAAGAAGGGTTCCTGATCTGAGATATCTTGAAGAGCTCTAGTTTCATCACTGCTCCCCTTTATGTTTCATGTCTTGTATTTGGAAACCTAAAGTCTCTAGCCCGTTTTGTAAGCTAGATCAGTTATGGCCTCCTGGCCTTTCTGGTGAAAAATGTGACCATTTCTACAGTCAGTCCTGTTTTTTGGTTGCTCTGTGGCTGGAAGATGAGAGAGGCATGTTCTTAAGCTTCCTTTTGTACCCATCTTCACTTCTTTTTGGGCTGAAGTGCCAGGCCTGCCGGTGTCTCTGCTGTGAAGAGTGTGTCAGCATCTACCCTGTGTCTGATGTACCTGCTAAAGATGCACAGCTCCGTAGTCACAAACATTTGTTGTCAGCATGCGAACTGTGCCCAAAACTGTTTCTTTCTTTCTCTTCTTTTTCTTTTCTCCACAGTTCTGTTTTCATGTATATGTTGTTCTGGGTCTCCCGGCCTTTCCTGGTAGGTTTGAAAAGTTCCCATCAAGCGTGGAGTTATCAATGGGGTTAGTGTGTTGGACAGGAAATGATGTCTCAATCAGGGAGTGAGTCCTGAAAGGTCCCATTGATAAGTGCAAGGGGGCCTAGCCAGTGGAAAACTCTCGCTTGCATAACGCTTCTCCCCCCACGAGAAAATACGACAAGAAAGTAACAAAATTTCCTTCCTTAACCCTTTTCCCTCCCAGAGATCTTTGTCAGGGCCAACACTGCATGAGCAGTGACAGTCCTGTCCTACAGCCTCTTTAGCTCTTGCAGCATGAGGCACTCAGTTACAGAAACTGAGGTCTTCACTTAAGGTTCACATGGCCTTGTCATGTTTCTGTGAGCATATCACACGTGTCGATCCGTGCCTCAGTTTCCCACCTCTAAGATGTGGACAAGTCCCCATGTGCTCAGGCTGCCATAATGTGCTTTTTAACTCCCAGAAGTGATAGGTGATGTTTTTTTCCCCCCTCATTTCCTCCTGTTACTTTTTCTGGATTTTTGTTTATGCCTGAACATCTCTTAGGTGATGCAAAGGAAACTTCTTTGAGTCTTGAATACCAGCTTGTGTTTACAGCTCTAACGAAGCCCGCAAAGAGAGTTGGAAAAGGAAATGAACATTAGGGCCCTTGGGGTAACCTTTGCATTTTGAGAAACTTACTGCTTGATCTTCAGTGATTCTTGCTCAAATGCAAATTTGCTCCAGATTAGGGGATAACTTGTGCTTTCCAGGTTTTTGAAGGAACCTCGAACTTCACTAGTTGAACTTGGGTTTGGCAGCCTGATGCCATGAGTGATACTGTGGCTTTAGCATAATCAATCTGCTTTGATAATGTCCCCCATGTGGCACTTCCAGCAGAAAATCAACTGAATGCTTAGGGAGTGATCACTCATGTCCAAAACAGCTGGAATCCACAGGTCTCTGCCAGCTCCACTTGCCCTGTCAGTGACAGAGCTGCACTTCAGGACTTCCAAAGCCTGCATGTGTCTCATTTGCTCTTGACTAGAAGTGGAGGAACAAGGGCTGACCTGTGACGACTTCATCAGGGCTGCAGTATCTGGTGTTGACAGTGACACTGGAGAGGACCCGTGGGGAAACCCGGGGGGCTGCCCAGGAGCAAGGGAGGAATACAGATAATTAATTTCACTACTGCATTTTCATGTTTCTTTAAAAAAGAGACCACCCTTCCCCAAATGGCTGTCTGTGGGAAGTGGCTCAGTGGTTTTGAGAGCTCTAGCATTGCTAGATACTGAGCTTTCTGAAATATTTCCTTGCAAATTCTCTTAGGCACTGCAGGCGGTAAGAGGCTCCTGTGTCCCAAGGATTCAAAAATTGGTTGTGCTATTTCAGCAGCATATATGCTTGAACTGGGAGTCAGGTTGTTTTTAAGATGAGGAATGAGGCAGTGTGACTGGATGTACCATGGGATTTGTTTGCCCCACAAAGCTGTGAGAAGTACAGCAAACAGAACCCAAAGCAACAAGCCACGTGTCAGCCCTGTGCTGCTTCAGTGAGGCTGGATATCTATAAATACATGTTTTAAATTAAATCAGGGCATTCCTGCATCCCTTAATTGTGCAACCAAGTCACACCTGCTCCTGAGCATAGGTCAAGTGATGGCAGCAGCCAATGTTTCAGTAAATAGGATTGAAAAGATTGAATTAACTCTGCATAGATGAAAGCATCACTATAAATTGCTTGCCAAGTCCAGTTATCTGTTGTTTTTCACCCTGGGGAGATGTTTGCACCTGAGCACCATGTGGGGTCAAAGCTGCCTCCTAATGTGACATTTTAAATGCTGCTTTCTTGCGCTTGCCTGCAGTGCAGAACAGGAGCGTGAGGAGAGCGATGTTGGTAGTGCTGACCCTCGAGACAGGCTGGTGGCTCACTGAGGCACATTCCCTGGATGCTGTTTGAGGTCTCCCATCATTGCTGATGAATTTTCTGGTGGTGGTGGCAGAATCCTGTCCTGAGGTGATAGTTCAGCAATGCTTCTGTTGTCCCCAAAGGAGCTGAGAAAAGGACACTGTTTTATTGGGATAGCAGAGAAAACTCCTGGCATTTCCACTATGCAGTAAAAGACATCTACAGATGTAAGGCCCATGTTGTTCTTGCTGTAAAGTGCTTTTGGAGGCTGTTAGCAGGATAGGGATTTGCAGTTGAGTGTGTGCATAAATAATTACCCAAAGCATAAGGTGCAAAAGTGCAGGGATGCAGCCAACTCAATCTCCCATGGGTATGCTTGCCCATGGAAAGCAGCTACAAAGTTCGCAGATGGCAAGTAGGAAGGTTGGGTCTTTCCCCACTCCCCATATCACCCTCCCAGTTGCTCAGTAGCACTTGGGCTTTTTATAGCTATTATGACCCCAGCTGGGTAGTGCCCCCCCTGCGAAGAAACCTTCTCCCCAGCAAACGGAGCAGGGAAAATTGGACAGAGCTTCAGTTCCCTGTGTCTTGGCTTCAATCAACAGCAGCTCATCTGCTGCATTTTATTCAGTGACTCCAAATGTTCTGGTGTGATTTCATGCCTGCGTTACTCAGTGCCTCCAGTCAGAGCGTGAACAGGACCAGCACCTCAGCAGAGGGACCAAACCCTACGTTCCATGAGGATGGCTGGGTCTCTGTGCAGAGCTGGGGGAGGATCCTTCCTCACAATAGTGAAATGCAGCCTTCTCCAAGGCAAAATACTGGAGCTGGATTTAGCAGCATGCCATAATCCCACATTGTGTTCCTGGTTGAGCAAGAGGCAAATGACATCCCTGGTGGAGCCTCAGCAGGAATGTTAGGTGGGCAGATTGAAGTTTCTCCACACAATGACCCACACAGACATGTTGGCTTCAAGGAGATATCTGAAATGTCACCATTTTGAAAAGGCAAATAAACAAAGCTCCGTTCAAGCAATGGCTTTGTGTGTTAGCACAAAATTATCTGTCTGTTGTGGTCTGCTGATCTAAGCAGATTTTCTTCAAAGTGGCACAGAAAAAGAACCTCATTAGCAGCCAATTAGAATACTAAAAAATAAAGAATATCAAGAATTGTATTAGGAAGAGGAAAGAGATGTTAGTTGTCTTTAGGGTGATGATAAAACATCAAGAGCTTTTTGTTATTGCTAGGGTCATCCTGATAACTGAACATTGAAGATGGCATTAAACAAAAATGGTAATTGCAATCTCTGTATCTGCTTTTCTTGCTCAGACTGGAGTCCATCTGAATGCTGCTGCTGTTGATCATTCTCCTGTTACATGCTCTTCTGTACCAAAATCCCTCTCTCTGTTACCCCAAACTCTATCAAATAGTGTAGCGGCCCCTCTCATTCCCAGTTAGGTGGTTGTAACTGTGCCATGTGCCTGAGTGCCCTGCGTGTCACCAGGTCACTGTGATTTGAAACAGGACCTGGTGGCTTTGGAATACAGGCTTTCTGGTGCAGAGCAAAGGGGGAATCAGTACAGGGTATCTGCAGGGTAGGTGCCTGATGAGATTCTGATGGAATTGTGTATATTCACCGCCATTAGTTAATTTGGGTTAATTGCCCAAGTGGAGACCTACAGCCCTAATTCTAGTGGTCCAGTGGAGTCTAACTCAGTAATGACTGTTTTTGTAGGACCTGTAATATTTCACGTTGGAGTGTTCATGCTTTTAGCTCTGCAGGAGCGGTGAATGGACAAGCTCAAGCACGCGCTAAATTTATCAGTGGTGAAGAGTAGAGGTAAGAATGCAATGGGGGAAGTGTGCTCCTGCATTTGCAAATGCTGACTCCTAACCCTCAACCCACCAGGCCTTTTTAGCAGGATGAGTAGAGTCACTGCCTGGTCTTACCAGCCATCCACAGAGTCACTCTGTGATGTGTGACACTCTCTTCCGTAGATGTCACCCTGCACATGGCTCCTGGCTGGCACTGTGGGAAGGGAAGGGAAGGAGGGCTGGTGTTGTGGCTCCATGCATGATGCAGCTTGCCCCTCTCCTGGCGTGGGAGGTTTGCGTTAAAAGGATTCCCAGGCGGTGTTTCTGTTGGGCTACGTGTGTGCGTCTGAGGGTGCGTAAGGAAACAGGCAGGAAAGCTGGAGGAGAAAGTGGCGTTGAATAGGGCAGGGGAGGAGGTAGGGAGCAACAGAATGGCAGAGGGTTGCTGCATTAAGCTGTGGGGCAAGTGCACAATGAAACATAAGGCAAAGGGGAAGAAACAGGCATTTCTCTCACTGGGCTCTGTTGACAGCAGAGGATCTGGGCTCTGCAGTCAAAGCATCTGCCTCCATTTGCTCTGGGCTGTGCTGTCCTTGGCTGGGATGGTCTGGGTTGCAAGAATCTAGTTTCTCCTGCTCCTGTTTCTTCAGTGTGGGATCCTGGCCCTGCTGTAGAGGTTGAGAGCTGCTGTGAAATCCTCCTCCATAATACCAGGGGCCTGGCTCCATACCTGACCTGTGAGGTTCAGACCCAGTGCTTGGCTTCAGGACCATCCCTGGTAGTCTTGGGACTGTGAGGATGGAGTTACTCCCACAGCTATGATGCAGAGTTTGGTTTGGAAACAGGTTCCTTAAGAGCAGGATTGAAACTGACTGGGAAAATTCAGAGGAAATCTGAACGTGACTCTGTCAACATGTCTGTTTCCAAGGGTCAGCCCTGGCTCCTTGGGGACAAATGGCATGTCCTTTCTTCAGAGTAAAGATGGGCCAGTTGTCCACTGCTGCTCTCCTGGACAGTGTGCTCTTAGTAGCAGAGATCTCTCGATGCCTGCCCTCAGAAAAGTAGCCCAGTGGCAAGCATGTAACAGGGCTTGCTGTGGGAATTGGGATGTCCCTGGGAAAAGTTAATAGCTGATATAGTTATTGAGCTGGTAATAGTTGTCTCTGCTGATTTAAAGGCTATTTAAATACCATTTGTCCTTCTAGCCCTCAGTCAGGGCTGCCTTAGGATACCAGCTGGCTTGGGGCAGGATCTTTGTGTTTGATGAATAAAAGGAATTGTTTATTGTTTATAATTCTTATTTCCATAATTATTTAAATGTTTGCTTGTCAAAACAATCTGTTCAGCTTCCAGTATTTGTTTTTAGAGAGACTTTACGCGTCAGACAAAGATGAGGGCCGTGATGGGGAAATGGAAAGTGCTTGCCAAGCTACGATAGCAGTGTATTCAATGAGCATGGGGAATAACCTGCAGTTGAGATGACCCAGGCTATAGGAACCCTCCCTTTTGAACTTCGACACTTGGGTGCTGTTGAGGCATAAATCTGACACTTGAATATTGCCCCCGTGCTGCAGCCTGGGAATCTTCTGCATGATGGCTGTGGGGGCAATATTGGCTGCTCAGCACCAATCCAGTACACTCCCTGCCTGCCCCATGTTCAGGTCTGGCCTAGAAAGTGATGTGATGGCTTGTGGTGACTTAGCCAGCTCCTCAGGGTGTGACAGCAGCAAGGCAAGAGCAGAGGTGATATCCACACCACTCTGTCTCAGTGGTCTGAGGATGCAATAGAGGTGCCCTTCTCCAATGATAGGGAATGAATTTTGGTATCAAAGAATGGTTTTTCTTTTCTCTATGGGCTGCTGAGGGGCAAAGGCAAGTCTCCCAGTGGTGCCATCGTAACTTCTCACTATGCAGAGAAAGTTTTTTAATACCACAAGCACCCACAAGAGTCTTACGTGTTCTGAACAAAGTGGCAGTGGGGTTCTGGTTGGGTGGTTGCCCTGACCCCACTGTGGAATGGGAATCTCTCAAATCTGTGTCTCTGACAGTTGTGTCCTCCTCCATTCCCTTGCTTCACATGACCAGGGTCCTGGACTGCACCATGGCATCAGTGACTGTGATGGACGCTGTTTGGGTCACTGCACCACATGAGCATTGTTCATACAATGCTGATATTCTCCTGGATGTCGACAAGTACTTATTTCCCTGGCGTTCGTCTCCTGCATGTGGAATCAGTAGTATTTAAACATTTAATCACACAGTCAAGACGCTTTCCCCTTATCTAACACAGATTAAATGCTAACTCACTTCTAGGGTCTTACAGGAGCACAGCATCGAGTGGCAGGCTGTTTTAAAGATTAATTTTTCCTGCCATCATTGTGTTGTTTCTGTGTGCTGTGCTACCCCAACCTCAGCTGTTCCAGAGGGGCTGTGCAATTAATGATCTGCTCTGACTGCCGGAGGGAATTCATCCTCTACACTGATTTCTTGCCTTTTGCAGCCTCTGAGCAAAAGTTCAGCACTGGCAGATCTTTGTTAGCATTCAATTTGTAGCTATTCTTTAGGCATGCTCCTGATCCTAGAAGTAAAACAAAGTTTAATTAAGCTTTAGGCTTTACACGGAGTTAGACAAATGAGTAGTAGTGGGTTGTTGGTTTTTTTTATTTGGGTTTGTTTTCTGGGGAGTTTTTGGTGTTTTTTTTCAGAAATATTGGGAGCAGTGCCTGGACAGTGTGTGAGCCGTGGTGGGCAGCGGAAATTGCTTTGGAGATTGCTGCCCCTCAAGATCCTAAGGCTTGGATTTTGGTCTGCACCCTTTGATGAGGTTTGGATTGCACATTCAGTGCCCTGTAAATCTCACCAGCCAGAGGAGAAGGTGAAGTCCATCTCCAAGGTGTGTGATCATGCTGGGATGGCAATGATTGATGAGTGAGAGCTCACAAAGCAGTTTCCCTGAGAGCCCCAGTCGCCACAGCAGTGGCTGTGGAAACTGTCCTGGTTAGCAGCCCCCAGCAAATGGACTGCAGCTTTCCCTGGCAGAGTTATAGATACAATCAGGGAAATCTCAGAAATGAAATGAGTGGCAGAGCTCTGCAATGGTGAGCTCTCACTGCTTATAAAGAGCCCAGTGAGGTGTGTTTTTTGCAAGGTGTATGGTCTTTATGAGAGAAGCCTGTTCTAAAGGCTCTCTGCCCTAAGTTTGCATAAGATTTGGAAAAGGTTTGTGAAGGTTCAGCTGTGATGGCAGTTCTTGGTTCAGCTTCCCTCTCCAGTTCAAATCTGATGGCTGAAAAGTGATGCCACTTCACCAGATGCTCATGTATTCATGCAATAGTATTTTTAGACTGAAAAGGCCTCTGTGGATATTATCTGCAAGCTAAACCAAATTGCTTTATGTGCTTTTTGCGTGCATGCATTTTTTATAAACTACCTAGAAAGAGTTTAACTTGGGTGGGTTTGTCCAACCCAAGAATCTCAAGGGAGTGCTGCAGAACTGTAATGGATAGCAGATTTCTCAGCAGATGAATTTGCAGTGTCTGGATTGTATAGGGTTTATAAAAGATTAAAACCATTCTTTTGGGAAAACAGGAAGGTTACCTTATGCTCTAATATCAGATACTCTGCATCTACCAACTGAACTAAACAGGCTTGTTACACGCAAAGATCCTTCATGATCCTTGAAGAATATCAAACTCCACTTATGGACCTCTAGCAGGTGCAGAAAACAGTGAAATTGGTCAAAAGGACTATTTGCTGGAATTATTTCTTTACTTTCTATTTGTTTGGCTTGTATAAGTTATTCTTGTTATCAGTACCTACGCTCCCCCCTTATCGCTGATGTGGAGGGTGGGAGGATGGTGGGGACTCTATGGTGTTGGAAGGTCTCTCCTGGATACAGCCACAGAAAGGAAAAGCAATAAGTTCTTCCAAATGAACTGATTTACTTCAACTGAGGAGGATTCAGACCTATTTTCATAGCTGTTGGTTACTTTATGTGTTAAAAATCAAATGTATCAGGAGCATTAGTTCCTGCAAGGTTATAGAGCTAATGGAAATTAAAAAACATGCCTGAAATTGCCAAAAATTCTGAACCATGATGGAAAGTTTTGGTACTTGACCCAGACCTGCTGGTTTTGTGCCTGGACAGTATCTCATACAAGGGATTATGCAGAATAATGGTAAAATTGGGCTGAAAGCTTTTTTTCATCAGTGCATGTCAAGGCTTAATGTACACATCCCATGTTATCCCTCCTCCATCTCCATTATTGTGGTGTTGGAAGCTCTCGTCATATCCCATTAGGTCTCCACAGCAGGATTTAAAGCTCAGCCTTGGGAGCAGCCCACTTGTTTGTTAATCTTGTTCCAGGTTTTGTTTGCTGGAACAATAAAACACAGGGGAGCGATTTGGCTGTGGGACTGGCCTCAGCCAAAGCTACAGCTCTGGGGCTGCTGGCTTGACACAGGCAGCAAATTCCCCAAGTGCCGCTTTATTAGCATATTTCCTCTTACCAGAGATCAAGATCAGCCTTTTTATTTTTTTCGGGAATATCTCTGTGAAAGTTAAATTCCTCAGCAGGATTTTTCCGTGGCCTTTCTTCCCCAAAGCACTCAAGCCCCGAAAGTTCAGGCATGACAGTTCCACCCTCTCCGCTACATTGCCGCTCTCCCCTAATCATAGTCAGCATTTAATTATTTATACTGCCGGAAAATTGCACGGGGTTCACACCCCCAGCCCTGAAACACAATTCCACTTTTGTGCAGGGAATACAATCCTTCACTTTCATTAAGTGTGCAGAGACCAAGATGAGAAGTGCCTGTTGTGTTCGCATCCCTTGGCTCATGATGAGAAGAGCTGGTTGTTTTCACAAACGTCCTAAATAGCCCTGCAAGGGTTATGCGGAGTTTATTTACATTATTGCATTTAAGTGCAAATAGAAAATCGCCCAGACATAATGGAAAGTTTATGCAGGGCTCTGTCAGGGCTCTTTTCCCTGTCACCTCGCCCCTCCTGGCTTTCTGCTCCTACAGGCTCAGATGAGGGAAGGCCATGTCTGGAAGGAGCCAGTAGCTCTTGGTCCTGTCACACCAGAGTTTGTCTACAGGATGCAGAAAAGCATCAACTGGCATCTCTTCCACTGTGGACTGTGCACAGTCCTGGCTTCCTCAAGGAAGGCTTGTGATCAGGCTGACCTGAGACTGATTTATGAGCACTGAGTGCTATTTGCTTCTTCCGTGTAGCAAGTGAATCGTTTTCATCATCAGCCTATGGAGTGTGAATTTGGGAGTTTGTTTTCCCCTTATTCCCTCCCTTCTTGCCTCAAGTCTAAGCATAGTTCTCCTTTTCTGCAGCCAGAGTGGTTTCACGTCTCATGCAAACGTATTCCCACTGCAGAACTGTCTTCTGCAATTTCCACTTCCCCTCCTTCAGGGGAAGCATCGAAGTGGAGCGGTCAGGGCAGCAAAACCCACAGAGGAACCACGGCGCTGAGCAGATGTGTGGTGCAGTCACGCAAAAATCAAGAACAGTGATGCTCTGGGGGAAGCACAGTGTCCTGCACGCTCATTCCTGGGTGTCCTGTTCGAACAACCTTCAGCTAAGCTGAGGGCTTTGCTCTCCACCTTTTGTTTTCTGTTTCAAAGGAGAGGTCTGGTTCTGTAGGATCTGTGCAGGAAAGGGAGGGCTTGAACTCCTGAAGCACGTCAGGTCCCTTGGCACTGTCCTGGCTGGCCCACTGACTCCACACCCATCACTGAGCGTTTTCCCACACGGGTGCCCATAACTGAAGTTTTTTGAAGCTACCCCATTTCACTGCTGGGTTAGAGTTTGCTCTTCCCTGTCTGTGCCCAGGAGAAGCATGGCACAGTTGATGATCCCTTGGTGTGTCTGTGAGAGGAGGGTGTCCTGGGAACATTCCACAAGCATTCCCAGGTCCAAACCCCAGGATATTTGTTTTGGGTAGGAGCTGCAGTTATATGGCACCTCATGGTTCAGACCTGCAGCTGTTCCTGGTGGTGAAAATGTGTCCTTGGATATGGGACTTGTTCAAGTTCTTTGGAACCCTGTGAGGGTGCAAAGTCAGCAGAGCAGGGAGTTGCAGTCCAGTGAGGAGGTTCACACTTCCACAGAGTGGAGCAAGTTGTTGATAAGTTCTTGATGGCAGGATCTGTGAACAAGCTCTCAAAGGACTAAGTAGAGACCCAGAAAAGGACCCTAGTGTGTTTAACAAAATTTCTGTAATTCTGCAGTACAAGCAGAATTGAAGCCGTTTATGGGGCATCAGTGTTGATGCAGAGATGCCTCTGATTCACCGGGTCAGTCAAGGGCAGATTCTAATCAATTCAGTAGTGCTTTTGCAAACTGAGGTAACATCAGAGCCGTGTGCCTGGCCTTGATGTATTTGGTTTTTTAGGGGTGTGTTAAGAAAACCAGTGAGACTTGCTGAGCAGCTGCTACTTCAGCCAGGTGTTTTGAGAGAGGTGAAGGACAAACCACAAAAACACTGTGAGAGAGAGGGGAAAATGCCAAATGGGAAGAAATTAGAAAGCAAGCCAGAAAAGGACTAAGTGAAATGATAATAAGGAAAAAATTCTTTCCAAGGACTAAGGTGAGTTTAATGATCGAAGTTTTGTCTTACAGGGAATACATCTTATCCACCTGGAACAAAAAATTATTTCACAGGCTCTTCTTTTTATCTGGCTAATCTCTGACTTCTGGCAGCCCAGTGAGGTGGCATGTTTGGGCCTCTCTCTGGTCTGGGGATCTTTGAAATCTAAGTCCAGGCTTGTTCTGATCACAACAGTGATGTGCTGCTGCTGTTTGAACAAAATTGGCACGTGTCTTCCTGGTGAAGAAAACGTATTGTGGGATGGCACACGGCAAGCACCTGTGCCCTTGTAAAAAGTCCAGGTTATCTGGTAGGTTTTTAGTGGAGCTTTGCAAAAACCCTCTGTAGCCATGTGTGATACCTGTTGTGTTACTATGCTGAGGGTTAGAAGGTGCTGGTTACTTACATGTAAGGTTAAGATTTAGCATTTGATGCTTCAGGAGATGGCAGAGATTCCTTCTCCTTTGCCATTGGGATCTGGGAATAAGGCAGATGGAGCCATAAAGGCTGGTGTGCTCCATGAAGGTGGTCCCTAGTTATCCTTACGTAAGGGGAAAAGGTTGCAAAAGCTGTTTCCAGGGTGGAGAGTAGTCCTACCAAGTTTCAGGTTCATTCTGGGTGTGGGACAGCCCTGAATTACACAGCTGAGTAGGGGTTGCTGTGGGCTGTAGGAGCACTAGGGCTGTCAGTTCCTGCCTGTTGTTGTTAGGAAACCTCATGCTGAATCCTGTTCCACTCTTAGGTCAAAATATATTTCATCTCCTTAGTGTGGAAATGTTTTTTGTGTAATTAGGAGCTGGGAGTCTGCGGTGTGGAAGAAGGAGTGGGGAACTTCTGGTGTGGCAGGAAGGTTATCTGGAAATATATACACCCATAAAATGGGGGCTATAATCAGCCCTCCTGGAGAAAGTTTAATCATTAATGTTTGTAAAATGCTTTGAAGTCTTTGGATGGGAGTCTTTTCAACAGAGCCAAATGTTAGCTGTATTACAGTAGCTAAGCCAGACCTTAATGACCACGTTCCCTCTCCTCCCCCCAAGCCCCCAGACATTTCTGACAGGGTTTGGTGAAGAAGTGAAGCATCAGCAGAGTGACCAAAGAGAAGTTAAGAGCTCAGCAGAAATATAAATAGTGCTTTTCTTTCTTATGTCTTGGTCCCATGGACTCTTGTGGTCAGGAATGGAATTTGTAGAAGGGATGAGGGGTTTATTTCCAGGCTTGTACCATGTTACCGCAGTTGGGAACTGTTTAGGGTCCCCTTGCGTTAGTACTCACTGGTGCCCTTTGGGTGTTGAAAGTCATCCCAGCTTGTCTCTATGGGAAGCCAGCAGAGTGAGACTGGCATGCTGGAATGGGAGGGAGACCTGGCTGAGTGCATGGCGAGCAGGGGAAGGACTTTGCTGGGGTGAAGCAAGGAGACCCCAAAGGAGGACAGAGGGGAGAGCTTTTTTGATGGGCTGCTCATCAGTGGCTGCCTGTAAATGCCCCTTGCTCCACATCTCTCCATTTCTTACAGCACTGTCCGTCCCCTGGCAATAATAGAATAGCATTTGCCTTTTGTTTTGCTTGACTTCTGGTGTCAGGAGGTGAAACTTGGTAAGAGGTAAGCAGGTAAATGAATGTCAGGAGTCATGATGTAAGGACATGTTCCAGACAATAAGTTACTGTTAAAAAATTGTCTGGGCTTGCACCCATTTGCTCTGGGTGGCAACTAGGAACAACTCATTAACATGACCTGGTGTGTCATGTTCAGACACCGTTGATAACTTCCCCAGCCAGCTCTGACACCCTGGCTTGTGGTGCATTCGTTCCCTGGCCTCACACAGGGTTAGGCTGGGATGGCTTCTTGCCTTGGGGACTGCGCTGATAATCGTTGCCTGAAGATCTGAGGTGCCCACATGTGCCTTGGTATGGGGGAGGCTGCTCTGTGCTGGGATGGTGGGTCTCAACTGGGTGAGAAAGGAGATTTCTCCAGGCAGAGCACGCTGTGTTGTAACCACCCTGTAGCAAGGATGCTGGAAAGGTGCCTTGGCAAAACAGAGAAGAACCAGCATCTTCCCCAGAAACCTGATGTTTCTAATGGTCTGTCGTCCTTTGAAAGCACCCTCTGACTGTGGAGCTCACAGCCAAAGACTGACCCAGCCCTTGCCTCTAATCTCGTCTTTCCTCTTACAGTTCAGTCCCTGGAAAGACGCAGCTCTCCAAGAAGACATTCCAGGGGGGTTTAATCACTGCACTCACTCCAGCCCTGCTGCGCTTGTGGTCTAAGCACCTGCTGTTTCATTTAATTAGCAACAAATGGGAGCGTGGGCTGGGGGGAAGAGGGAGCAGCACCCTGGTGAAGTATTTGCTGCGATATAGTGTATTTTATTTCGGGTTTGGAATGGAGGCCATGAGGAACATTTTCCAGAGGGCTCCATAAACCACCTCTGTTCACAGGGTGATTATTTGAGGAGGGAGGGGAGTGTGGATTTAAATCGGTGCCGCTAATTTCTGCAAACAACCACATTATTTTTAATTCATACTCCAGACTCCCTCCACCCATGGCTTGATGTTGGGAGCTGTGAATTTTCCACATCATAACAAAGTCCCTCTATAAAAGAGAGCCCTTTAAATATATTTTAAAAAATTGATTTCAAATACATCAGGCTCTCAAGTAAGTCAATATTCAGAACGGAAAACTAACCCTTTCCTTCCCTCGTGTTATTTGTATTTCAGTAGCACATACCAGCTCTGAATAGAGGTACATCTCTGTGGTGTTAGGGGCTAGAAAAGGCATGAGAAGCCATAAGCCCTGATTGAATATAAGTTGAAAGACATAATCCCTTTGTTCATCGTGATTAGTTAAGCTCGGGAGCTCTCTTGAGATAAATGCATTTCATTGCCAGCAGCATTTTACCTGTGTAGGGAAGGGAGATGGGGCAACTGGAAAGAGAGACTTCAGGATCGTACCACTTGTGGTGGACACTGGTGTGTCCATGCCTTTGGGAGATCAGCAACCAGAGCTTGGTGCAGGGCAGGTTACAGTCTCTTTTTCCATGTGCTCCAGCCCACCAGCATGGGGGGCTGTTTTTCTCCATGGGGGTGGTGAGTGTTGTCTCATACTTGTGCTGGTGCAAAGTGTAGTTCCTGGTCTAAAGGCACATAATGTGTATTGGCCTTTTGTCTAATTTTCTTAGAGTGGTTAAAGCACCACAAGAGCTGCAAAAAAAAAACACTGTATTTTTTATCCCTGCCCTGACTAAAGCAGAAGAGCTGGGTTTTAGAGATTTGTGCTTTGGATTCCATGTTCTGAAAGAGCATTCAGCTCCCATGGATTTTGAGAGGATGCATTAATCTGTGACTGTCAGGCATCCAGATGCAGCGGTCGTGTTGAAACTCAGAGTGATCATTTTGTTCTTGTGTGGAGTTTTAAATTCAGTCCCAGGAATTGGGTTCTGATCCAAGGACAGTAAAAGTTAACAGAAAATTTTCATCTAGTGAGATTGTCATAATCTCGAACACCAGAAATACGGAAATTCTTGCTGTAGGTCCATCCTACAGGCTTGCAGTATTAGAATAGAGTATTTCAGTTGGAAGGGACATACAATGACGATGTAATGGAGCTGCCTGACCACTTCTGGGCTGACCTAAAGTTAAAGCAGGTTAATGGCATTGTTAATGGCCTCTTAAACACTGAGAAACTTGGGGCGTACCTACCACTCCTAGGTAGCCAGTTCCAGTGTTTGATCACCTCTCTATTAGAGAATATAAACCAGTTCATAGTTTGCTACAAACTACATAATCCTTGTATGCTCAGTGCTGTTAGTGTGGCACCATAATAGCTCCTGGAGACTTACCAGTTGGGAGGTAAGTGTACGAGAAGTTTCCCTGGGAAGGGAATTTGATTGTGCCTGAAAATCCAGCGGCATCATGAAGAAAAGCTGCCTTTGCATGAAGCACCAAGGCATGGAAAAGGAGGCCTCTGCCTCCCAGAAATCAATGATTTTGCAGAAATTAGCTCTTTCTCTTGCTTTCTGGAGTATTTTCATTGTTTTTTCATCTGCTTGCAGGCACTCAGGGCACCTGCACGTGTCCTGGCACTGTCAGACTCCTGCAAATCATCATTCTGTGGAGAATCAACCCCATAAGCCCCCAGCAGTATCTCTTCCTCATCTTAGTTTTTCTTTCTTTCACTATGTTCCTATCTGATGATAGAAATAAGTTCTTTCTGCACGGTTCAAATATGGAAGCAATATCTCGAGGGACACATTCAGAGTCAGAATATAAAGTCTGGAGTTCTTTTTCTACCTTTGACATTTGAGAGATGCTTTTAAGTAGATGAGATACTATTACAGTGTCAGCCCATCTGTCAGCAGAAGCATTGATGTATGAAACCTATTCCTTTGCTCAGTTTTAACAGAAAGGCAAGTGAAGCTGTCTGGTGGTTTGCCTTGTTGCATGCCTCAGTATGGCTGAGAAGGGAAATTCGTTTTCATTTTCAAGGCTCTGTTGTGCTTGCAGCATTTAATGCTGTTCAGTCCCACATCTAGGCAAGGGGATCACCTTCCCGAGCTACTCTTGCAATTCAATTCCTCTTGTAATGGAGAACAGCCCCTTTGCCTGCCCCTTCACCTGCTGGCGCTTGCTTTCGAAACATGAGCATCTTCCTCCAGCTTCAAATCCTTCTCCAGGTTGATACTAATCTGCAAGGTTCAAAGCAGGGGTGAGATTTCAAAGTTTCCTTAACCACATTGGATCAGCTCAGGCTGTGTTGAAAGCACATATAATCACATCTCTGCACCTGTTCGGGCGGAGAAAACTTCTTCTGAGTTTTATTTCTGTTTAAGCCACTCTCAGGTTTTTCCATTTCTGGTCAGTGTGATATTCTCCTGCATCTGACCTCATGGAGAGATGTGCACCAGCCCCAGATGAAGGGCTAGAAACAATTGTCTGCACCTGGCTGATGAAAATAGGTTATTTGTATGTATGTGTGTGTCTGGTAGTGCAATTTATTTGTTCAGTTACTTGAGCCAAGATTTCCCCCCAGAGGAAGCCCTAATTAAGCGTGATAACTTTTTATCTGAGTTGGTGGCAAAGAGCAGCTCACTGTGCTGGCCATGGGAGTGTAGTTGCTGCCCTCCCTTGCCTTTTCTCTCTGTGTTTGATAATGAAGGAAGGTTAGCAGTAGCTGTGCTTCCATGAAGCTGATGTCTTGGTTTCTGATGGAGAACAGGCCATTCTGCGCTCTGAATTTTTTCTTGCTCTTAGTAGGGTGCTATGTGGAACCTAATTTTTGAAGTTGCTTGTGTCCTGGTAGAAAGCATTTGATGTGTCGTTCCTCCTCCCCACCTCCTCTCTTCCATTCTTTCTTGTTTGTTTTTTTTTTCTATTTTGCTTTTTTTGGGTTTTGGTTGTTTGTTTATTTGGTTTTAAAAATTTATTTAATAAAACTTTAAGTGCTAGGTTCTGCAGATGGCAGGTGCAGTGGCAGCTCTCTGGACCTGATCGCTTACAGCCATAATGCTGAGGCACTAAAGGCAGATCACATAAAGAACCCTACAGAGGACACAAGAAGAACATGGGCTTACAAAACCAGCAGCCAGGTCTGATACTGCAGTGCCATCAGGCAGCTTGACTGCTGCTCATAAGGGAATTTCAGGGCCTGGATGTGACCTGAATCTCTTTGATGCAAGTTACTCTCTTCCTTGATGTTTTCTGTCCAACAGCATTATCATGTGATTTCGGGGAGAGTCTGTGAAGTGGTAATTCCCCACCTGAGCCAGGGGCTAGGGCAGAAGAGAGAGCTGTGTGGTACCTGCAGCTTGTTGGTTAGACTTAGACTTTCCAACACATATTGTGATGATGTTTCCACAATCTGGGCATCCTTCTGATGTGTCTTTATTGTGGCTTTGTGTGGTGGAGAGGACGACAGAATAGACAAGTGCAGATCCACAGGGAGGATGAGAAATAGCCCTGGATGCCTGCACAGTGCCCAGCAGGGCACAAATGACTGTCATGCTTGTTTGCCCTGTCTGTCTGCCCCATCCAGCTTCTAAACCTAATCACAAGATGTGGAAAGGCATAGAAATGTGCATTTCAATGGTCTTTACCCGGATGGACATAAGCCTGACCATCAAAGCAGTTTCTTCCCCTCAGAAACGTTTGGAAAGGAGTTGCTGGTTGGGATGAGTTGTAGCTGTTGATTTCCTGCAGCTTGCTTTCCCCAGCACTCTTCCCTTGCATCACCCGAGCATATCTTGCATCATATAAGCAGTGTGTGTCATTCAGCTGGCCACAGTCGGTTACATGTGTGGCCAGGCAGGCTGGAGAACACTTGTGTTTTCATTTTACAACTGAGTACGTGCCTAGTTGTGTACAAACTGTTCCTGGCGCTGCACTGCTCCTCGTGTTGTTGGAAGAGCGTCTGCCAGAGGAGAACAGGCTTGGATGCTCACTGGCAAGGTGGACATGTAGCTAACTGCCTATGGAGAAACGGGTGCTGGTGTTCAACCCATGTGGCTCTGCAGTAAAACCTTGCCTTAAAGCTCAGGAAGCTGCTGCCCTCACCAGAGACAGGCACAGCAGCTCTGGCTTTCGAGGCAGCCCTGTGCTGCCTGTGGTAGGTAAGAGTGTACCGGGTACCTCTTGCACCTGGTACCGCTGACTGTGGTCTCACTGTCAGGTCTTGCAAATGCCACCAGGCCGGGATACAGGCTGGAAACCTCCTGATAGGAGGATGGAGCTGGAAGGAGTCCCTCTCCTCCTGGATACAAGCATCTGATTCCATGTGCTATTTGTCCCTCACAACTTGCAGGAGTTTTATCATTTGCAAGTTTGGGAAAGTCACAGCCCCAGCAGTATTTCTTGACAATGTGCCTGCACCACTTAAAAGCTACTGAGATTAAAAAAGACCAAAATAACCCCCTCCGTTGTCAAAGACCTCCATCAATGCTTTTAATAGCCTGCCAAATATTACATGTGATTAGTTGGTATAATACACAGAATACCATCTGGTCTGCAAGCGACGTGTCCGGAGATGGATGATTATTATCTGAATGAAAATCCTGAAGTAACACTGGAGCATGTGGAGTGTAACACAGAGGCCCTGTAAACACTTGGAGTGCCCACCCAGCACCGAGCAACACACGTGCAGCCTCCGTGGCCGCCGGCCAAACCAGTCTGCTTTCCCAGGGTTTGCTTTCATTCTCAATTAAATTAACAGAGCTCCTCAGGCAGACTTGTACTTAGAAAAGTAAGGTTCCAGTCCCAGCCTCCCTTCTTAGGGTTCTGGGTTGCGTTTGTCCTGCAGGATGTGTTGTCCCTCCTTCCAGTGCAGTCTTGAGTCATGGTTTGGTCCATCTACAAGGACTTTTGGGACAGCTCTGCAGGTCCCCTGGGATCCTCCTTCTGACATGGGCTTTATGAACTCAGACAATACCCAAATTCCCCTTTAATTTTTAAAGGGAAAACGTTGTCCATGCTGCATGTTGGGGCAGGGACTGGAAGGAGTTGGCATGGGTTTGAATGTGCAGCAAAGGTGTCTGTGTCGTGTGATTGTGCTGATGATGGGAGGTCTCTTTAAAACAGCTTTTCTGATACCTGTGGACTTTGTCTCCCCTGCCCAGAAAAAAATCTACAGAGAAAAAACAGTCTCTGAGATGCCATTGCAATAGGCACTGGTAAGGACAGATTGTTGCAAGCCTAGGTTTGTTCTTACATTGTATTCTAGCATGTAAATACTTTCCTTCCTGCATTGCAAGCCCAGCTGAGCAACCAATGCTTGAAGTCTGTCCTTCCCATACACTGAACACCTTTGCTGTCCCAACGTGCCAGATGAGCATCCTGAGGAGATGCCGGCACGGCACCCAAGGCCGGGCAGTGTCTGAGCTGAAGGGCCCATGCTGGGACTGGCAGCTGGCTCTGAACTGTTGGAAACTGCCTGTCCTGCCTGCTCTACCTCCCTGGGGGCCTGGAACAAGGTATCTGTTACATGTGCAGCTCTGTCTGCCTGCTTGGACGGTGGGATTTGTTGTCTATGCTCCTTTCTGAATCCCTCCAAAGACGAGATACACGTGTGTGGAACCAGATACGCAGGCAAAACATCTCTGGGTTTGGAGGTAGGGAGAGAGGGAGAAAAGAAGACAAAGCAGTCTCTTCCCAGCGTGGAGTTAAAACCTGTGGCTGTGTTGTGCTTGGCACAGTTTCTTCATTGTACTGAGCTGGGCGGTCGCTCTCCCCTTCTCCCCAGAGCTACAAGAAGTGTCTTATGGAGACGAGTAGATACCATTTCAGATGGAGTTTCTGAAGTAAAATGTGCCATTGTGTTCAGAGCTATTGTTTCTGGTTTCAATATTGAAGTTACTCATGGTTTCCAGGGGACAATATATCAAGCAGAACTAACAGGCTGTAGAGAAGATGCAGATTATGAAAACAGGGATTAAGTTTCATACATTTGGAGCTAAAGTCTCATCTCTCTCATAGCAATGTAGGCAGGGGAGAGTCTTGCAGACTCACAAAACTCTACCAGTTTAAGTAAGGGTGTGTTTTTGACAACATTTAGTTAAAACCGTGGTCACCACTGTGTGGGCAACAAAAGACTCTCCAAGGATGTATTCTGTGGGTGCAAGTTCAGTGCCCTCCAGTGCATAAATCAGGTTTCAGAGCATTCCTGTGCCAGACTTTGCACTGGTTCAAACAAAATCAGTTTGCAAAAATGGGGTCTGGCTGGCTGAGTAGTCCCTACCTAAAACACTGGTGAAATAAACTCTTACCTCTTTATGAAAGAGGAGTAAGGAAAGATAGAAGAGGGCCCTGCATGACAGATGTGATTCTCCAGCCCTTGACACCCCCATTACTTTTGGGGTAATGCCTGAATGCCTGAACCCAGGAGGAGTCACACTGGCACACAAGGGGACCCTTAAATGAAGAACTCTCAAGATTCCATCCTAAATCCATCTTGTTGTAGAGCACATCAGGAGTTTTGTTCCCTGGATAATCTGAACAAAACAGCAGCAAAACCAAAACAGCTTGTACATCATGCTGACAATATGTGGTTTGTGTTTTTGCTAACAGCAAGGTTCAATTAATAGCAGCACCCTGCTAATGACCTTGTGCTGCTTTTAGGATGCTCCCTCCAGCACTCTGCTTGCAGCTCCAGTGCAGTGTTTGACACTGCTGCCAGGTGTTTCCTACGGACCAGAGGGTTTGAAGCCCTGCAGCCTCCCATCAACCCATCCAGCCTTTATGCTGGGCTGAGCTTCTCATGCTTGCTCAAGTTCAGGGCAGGATTTAGACACTTGCAGCCTTTGCACTGTGGGGCCTTTGGAGTGGCTCAGTAAGGTTAGTGCATGGATAAACCCTAAAATCTCAGTGTGGCTATGCTGTATTTCAATCATTGGCTTGAAAGGCTTAAAACTTAAAGAAAGGTGGAAGGTAAATATTTTTTAAAATTCCCAGGTGATGTAGGAAGTGGTGATCAATGGAAGTGACCTTGCTGCTTTGCTCCCTTTCCGTGAAGCTCTTCGAGTTGCCGTTGTGCTTAAAACTGGAACCTCTGCTCTGACAGTGCTGTCAGATGCAGTTCTCTTGCTGTCTGAACGCCAGAGCTTGGTCCCACTCTCTTTGGTGTCCAGGAGCAATTGGCATTATTGCTGCAGTGTCTGTCACTGGAGCATGTTGGTCTCTTGATGCTTATGTGCAGCCTGAAGGAAAGTGTAAACCCGGTGGTTTTTGTACAGACAAAAAGTTGTGGGATGTAAGGCAAGATGCTCTTCTGTTGATGTTAGCTCTTATTCCCAGCCAGGATTTTTACTGTGACCTGCAGCGATCCTTTTAGGACATGCTCGGGTCGTGCAGCCTGAGCACCTGGGCTGGATCAGGATGTGCCAGCTCTGGGAAAAAAAATGCTTGTAACCCATCACAAAATTATGAGCCTTTCTCAGAGGCTAAATGACCTGATGGGGCATGGCATCAACGTGGCCCTGACACCTCTCTGCATGACCCTGCGGCGCCATGTAACTGCAGCATTCATCTCTCTGTGCCTGTCTAAAACAGGCACTGTGGTATGGCCTTACTTCCCAGGGATGCTGATGGGGCAAATCCACTGTAGATATCAGAGCAACAGGGGACATATAATCACCATGGGCAGATGGAGAAGTATGAAGTAGCCTTTGTCCAAGCATCTTCCAGTGTGGTTAAGTTGGATGAGGCCAGTCTAATTTAGCACTGGGGAAAGAAAATGCTTCTGGCAGGAGACTTCAATAGCTGCTCTGTGAAAGGACAGTGTGGGCTTTCTGAGAAGCTCTTCAGAGATGCACCAAGTGCCTCTGTCATCCCAGACCTGCACCTCAGAATGTTTTGCCAGTCTGTGTTAGCCACAAATGCTGGGCTCGTTCTGTGGAGCCTTTAGAGAAAGCTGCATTTCTATATGAAAAATACCAAATGTCTCGGCTGGGAAACAGCATTCCCTGTTTTGATGGATTGTGTTGGGGAAAGACCCCCAGTCTCTGCTCCCCACTTCTTCTCCCCTGGATGTTTTAGTTGGATACTGAGAGGTTTGTAAGATTTCCAAGATTTCTGGTGGAAATTTTTAGACCTGAGAAAGGCATTTTCCCTTTGGGGATTACACCACGCTGTAAATGTCTGTTCTCTTTATTTTATACGCATTTTCCTGCTTTTGTTTGACTTTCTCACAGATTGCACTATATTTAATTCAGAACATATCCTATAATGCTGTAATTGTCAGGCATGTCAGCCAGTTATACGGATGATTTTTGCTGTAATTTTTTTCCCCTTCAAAATAAAAAGAAAGCAGTTGCTGCTGCTTCTCAGGGATTGAGTGATTGCACTTCTCTTGTATGCTGTGGCATCATGTAACATCAGAAGAGAGCCAATATCACTGGCTAACTGATATAATTATTCCTGTTGTATTGTGGAACTCGTTACTGCTTTAGGAAGTGATGAAGTTGCACCTCCTTCTGCTGTGGAAGATGTCAGTTATACATGTGAGTGACTAACGGATGGGCTGTACTGTTCTGTGTCCTCACCCAAAGATCTTCAACTCTTTTGCAAACTTTTGCTAGTTGATGTTATGTTCAGGAATAGCTCGGCTCTGGCCAATTTTGAAGGAGTGGGAGTTAGGCAGACCTCCTACTGTCTTGTGTCTGTGAGAGTAAATTGGTTTGTTGTTCCTTTGAGAGGGTGAAACAGAGGAGGAATAAAAAGAAGCTCAGTGCGACCCCTGTTCTAGAGGCAATTCTCTAACATCTGTATCCTGAGGAGGGATCTGCCCCAAGGGCAGCAGGTTCAATTCCTGTCGTGCCTGTCCTTCTGTCATTGATCTCAGCAGGTGTGGTCCTGGACTGGAGTACATCAGGTCCTTCCACTCACCTCATGGATGTTCTGCTGATTAACCTTAGCAGAAAACCTATCCTGAAATCAAACCACTGAAGAAGTGATCTTCTCAAGACCAGTATATAGAAGGTGAATGTGTGGAGATGGGCTCTCATATTCCCCACTCTCTTGCTTGTTTTCACCTGCTGATATTTAAGTGTTGATACATTACTTAATTGCATGAGATCCATTTTCTGGAAAATGGCTTAAGTGAAAGACCTCTTTGAATGCTCTGGTTAACCGAGGGAATATGCTACAGATGGACAAACCACAAAGGAGAGTATATGCAGATCTGAAACCCCCTGATAATGCTTCTTCTATTTCTTTCTGTCCTCCTGGGTTTAGATGAGTACAGTTCCTCTGAATTTAGTCTGTGACTCCTGCTCTGAGGCATAAGGCTCAGAGCCTTTGATGCAGAGCAGTATCTCTTTTTAAATCTCATACCGCCTTCCTGAGATCTGTCTCACATTTTACAGGTGTAAAAGCAGAAACAGGACCAGAGATTTATCCATGGGAAAACTCTGGCAGATGACAGAATTCAAATCAGTTCTGGCCATCCTTTTCTTGCAGATCACATGGTTTGTAATTCAAAATATAGCTGATGATGCTGTAACCATCACTTCTGTCAGTAAGCAGCACAGCTGGTTTTCAGCTTCAAAATGAAAGGAAATTGCTGCAGCTCCTCAGGGTTTTAATTAATAACTCCTATTCTGGTATCTTACTTTCCCTTCTCATTTAAACTTTCATTATCTGCCTTAGGGACTTTCAACCTTTTCTGATTTGCAGATGCCCTTAACCCCTCCTGCTGAGGGTGTCAGTTCCATCATCACTAATTTCAGATCCCTGTAGTATCTTTGCTTTTCTTTCAGTTTCTTTGACAGACTCTTAGAAGTGTGCACACAACCCCATATGTTTACAGATGCCTTCTCTCCTCTTCCCCATCTCCTGCTGGCTGTAGCTCTTTCTTCCAGCTTAGGACTCTCAGCTCAGATCAGCCTTGTGAGAAGGGATCACTGAGAGTTGAGGTCACCGTGTGCCTGATGCCTGACTGACCACGTGTACTTTACTTTTCAAGTCCAGCAGTGGCTAAATTAAAGTTATTGTCAGATTGCCTCATTTTTAATGAAAAATGCATTTTCTGATGAGTACTTGGAAAAAGAGAAGCTAATATGGAATATAGCATAGGAAGAGTTGTAGTCTTGGGAACACTTGAGTGACCAAGAGTAAGGTGGCAAAGTTACTGGATTTTCTGGGACCACCTTTCAAAAAAACTTGCTGCTCTTGGTCTCTTGGTTTGATTTTCATTTACCATTTCTCTGGGACACTGGAAGGGTGGTAGCGAGGCCTCATTTCTCTCCGCAGAAGGTCGGAGTCCATCATTTTCCAGTGGTGGATGTTGTTTCGCTGGCCAAAGTGAGTGGTTTGGCTGAAAGTCGTCCTGAGGGTCTTTGTGTGTTGAAATAAATCTCTTGTGATTGCAGTGCTGGCCTCCTGTGGAGCTTTGATTTTTATCTGTGCACGTGGCAAACCTACATCTACTTGAAAAGGAACCAGAAAGGTGTCCACACTGTTAAGAGATTGAGTGTCATTGTTTGCTCATTTTAAGAGCTGCTGAGAAGTTCACTCTCTGGACTGTAGGAGTTAAAACTGCTGCAAGGAAGGAAGGGGAGGAACTAACAGCGCAGTAGGAACCCAGCTAGAGCCTGTGGTGTAAGGCATACATGGAGGTCAGGTAACTGTCTCAGTGGATTAATTGCAGGGATTTGGAATTGGCTACAAACTTCCAAAACCTCAAGACCAAATGAGTAACAAAGTTCCTGCTGGCAAATGACACAGGGTCAAGCCATTGAACAGTTTGTATGTTCATGTCCCCTGCACTGGTTTGTTTGTAGCAGAGTAAAAGCCTCTCGTGCTAAAGGGAAGTCACCCTTAGTCTCAGGTGTTGTAAGTCCTCATATCTACAACATATAGAAGTGTTGTTTTATGGAAATTTAACCAAGGTAAGTAAATTTTAATAAGTAAATAATTATCAAGGAGATTCTTGGCTTCTCATCCTCAGAGATGCTCATAGCATCCTAAAGGGTGGTTGTTGCTCTTTGTTAAGATTTTTAACCAGGTGTTACCATTACAAGGCAGACAGGGGTGGAATCCTGTTTTCCCAGCAGAACTGATGTGAAGTAACCACAGATGCCACCAGCTGGCAATTGCTGGGCCCAAATGGTTCTTATGAGAGGGAGCGTCCCTTTCTTCACAGCATATTCATGTCCTTGGGGCAGGTGGCCTGCAGCAGGAGACATGAGAAGGGAGACACACAGGAAAGTGGCTGAGTTGATCCCCTGAAGCCTTCCTGTTTTGTTTGTGCGTGTCCAGTAACTTCATGGTTATGTGCAGAAGAAAGGAGTGGAGAGGGCCAGTGCTCTGAGTCTGCTCTCATTTTAATAAGCAGCAACTCACGTGAGTAATTCCTTTGATTTTTAATGGGATTAAGTGCACCGATCATTTGCTGACCACTGTGAGAAAGTCTTAATCTGGACCACAAGGTTTATAGCAGGTCTTCTAAATGAGTTTAGTTCAGAAGCAAGAAGGAAGCTGCTTGGAGCAGAAGACAGGACTTAGGCAGGAAAGCTGTTGGCAAACCCAGAGAAGTTCAGAGAGATAAAGTCTGGAGAGGTGATTTTCGTGATGAGTTATTTGTGGGCAGGCATCTGTTGTGCCAGAAGCAGGAGTGGGATGTGTTTGTTCAGCCTGACTCCAGACATGCTGGCGGAATGTATGGGAAACTCACTTCCCAGTTTCCATATACCCTTCCTGTTTCCAAACGGATCCTCCACCCTGTGATACAGGGACACGGTAACAGGTTTCTTTCCTGCTCTTCACACCAGTCATGCAATTGGAGGCTTCTCCATGGTGGGGTTCACGTATTGACACTTGTAAGCAGATGAACTGGGCTCCTCCAGGTTTGCCAAAATGCATTTTCTTACCTTCCCAAGGCCAGGTACAGCCCTAATTCAGTCATTTGGGACTGCATCCAGTCTTCTGTTTTCCTTCATGCTGGGATGGTTTTACTCCAGGTGACAGAATTACTTTCTCATTCAGCAAACTTTGTCCCTAAGTTAACCATAATATAGTAAAGATGTGAGCAACAACTTGTGGAAACTGCCCCTGTCTAAGCAGAATAACCTGGGGCATAAAGTGAAGGGTTTTTAAATCAATCATATGTGTATTTGCAATAATAACAAGAATAATTTCCTTTAATGGAAAACCATTTTTCATAGACAAAAGAGTTCTTGACTTTCAGATGCTCTGCAGACATCTAATCAAGTGAACTGAAAATCTGTTTATTGGTCTTTGTCTGATAATCATCAGAACTGGTCTGAGTGGGCATTGGCTCAGGACACCCCATCACCTCTGGAGATTTGGGATATTTCATTCAGGTCCATTGATCTATTTTTTTGGGTTTTTTCCCTGAATCCATCTCTTCCTCGTCTTCCACTTTTAATCCTTCTCTGTTGGTGGGACAATACAGAATTATTTTCTAGGATTTTAGCTCTAACTTTCACTGGCTTTGAATGCCAGAACTGGGTGCAGGGAAGTGCTGAGGAAGGCTCTGTGCTTCTGATGCATTTCATTTGGCTGTAACATCCTGAAGGGTTTCCAGCGTGGCAGAATTGAGAGGCAGCCATTGCATTCCCGTCCCTGTGGCAGGTTCTCCGTGCTGTTCATACTCATCTGTATGGCTCTTGCCATACCAGGAGTGGTTTTTGAGGCATTAATGAGGACAGTTGGTCACAGAGGCAAGGGCATTATTGCTGGGCTGGTGTTACATCCTTGCTCAGGTCCTTTTTAGGTCTGTTGTGTTTCCCATGTCATCACAGAGATTCAGCCGGCAGTTCCCTCCTGAACCTCCTGTGCAGCTGCCGATCAACAGCCTGTCTCCCTGTGCAGCACAAATTCTAGGCCCAACTCATTGGTTCAGGGACCAATCTACGAGCCAGCAGCAAGTGGTCTGTGGTCAGGGAGTTGGAGAGGGACTGTCAGGACTGTCACACTGATCCATGGATGCCCAACCTCACCCCTCTCCATGGGTGCCCAGCCTTGTGTGGCCTTTTAAAGGAGCAGCAACTTCATGCCTCACCTTCACTTTGCACAAACACGTGCATGTTTCCCACTGGGATATTGCCTCATATGTTGAAGAAGATGAGAAGTCTTCCATATTTCCTGGGGACTTTTCGTTGGGACAGGCTGTGTCCCCATGAATTGCATTGATGGCCTCCTTGGTGCCTCTGTCTCCCCCAGCTCCCTGCCATCCAGACCCTCCCAATGGAGGTGAGAGCTGGGGTGGAAAGCGTAGTCTAGGGAAGTTTAGCCAAACTCTTCCAGCTGCAGTTTATTGTATCTATTTTGCTGATATCCACCCTTTAGATAAATAGCACTCAGTTATACATGTTGTGAGTCTCTTGATGTGGCTAAAGAGGTTTGTATTAGCCAAGCTAATCTAACTCCAAGAATAACCATGGGAATTTGACTGTATCGGTTCCAGCTTGAATCAGTCACCCTGTAGTAAAGTGAGAATTGTCTTCCTGGCTAAAAGTGTAGCAACAGTGAAGCTTCAAGTCAGTTGGTGGGGATTCCCTCCCCCTCCTTTTTTTTTTTTTCCCTCCTTTGAACAAAACTCCTGCCCGTGCCTGACCTCAGACACTCAGAGCTCTACCTACAAGAAAACAAAATTTCCCATTTTCAATAAAAAACATGTCTCTGTAGGCAGAAAAGTGAGCTAGCTAGCAATCTGCAAAGCTATGGTCTATTTATTTACCAGGCTGACTCCCTGATGGGGAAACATGTGGGATCTTTTAACTACTTCTCCCGCACAGATGTTTCTTCTACTCCCGAGTTTCCTCTTGATCTTTGGTTTGCTGTGCCATATGGTGAAAACGCTGGAGATGTTCTGTGCAGGAGGAAAAGGATTCTGTGTTCTTAAAACAAAACCAGTAAAAAATAATAATAATAAAAAGAATAAATTCTGGCTGCTTTTTCCCCAAGTTAGCAAAAAAATATTTTTAAAAGGAAATCTGTCGAGCTAGCAGAACTGCTGTTAACTCACACATCCACACTGTTGGACATAGAGCACTGATGAGATTAAATGCTGGTTGATGAGCATCCCTCCCCCCACACGGCTTTTGCTGCCACTTTGGGTATTTTTTATTGACCTGTAGATCCAGTTCAGGTGAGGAGATAGGGGTTCTGCAAGGGCAAGTAAGATGACTGCTTGCTTTTCTTTCCTTGCCTTCCTCAGAGGCCACAGGGGCTGCAGACTGTGAGTTGAAAGACATCTCTCCTGGCATGTTGGGAAGGAGTCCCGGGGCTGGCAGGAGCTTTGGAGTTACCCTGTCCAAGGGAGCTGGGGCTTCTGTGTAGGGAGGGGACACAGGGCATTGCATCATACATCTGACATGTGGGGGAGGTGAAATAGAATGTCAAGATTTGGGTACTTATCTTGGTAGCACCATGTGCTAAATGAGAGCAAAAGATTGCAGAGGATGAATGGGGGGTGCAGTTTTCAGGGCTGGAATTGGTGTCTTTTGGGCAGGTCCACGAAGGTGCCACTGGAGCAGGTGCATCTTTCCTTGCAGTTGTGCCTGGCCTTTCAGTTGGTTTTCAGCCTCAGTGGCACTGGTCCATCCAGTCCCATCACCCAAAAAGATATTGTAGGGCTCATTTAGGAATGTCAGATCAGTATGCAGCTTTCCTAGGCTTGTTTGCGTAGGAGGTCACTGGTGGTCAGCAGTCTGCTCCAGCATGCACACTGGGTAATAGCCATCAATACCCCTTTGAGCTCCTCAGGTTGAAAGCTGGTTGCAGCTCTGCAGTAAAACAGGATCCTGAGCCTGGACAGCTCTTAGGGGTGCATTAGAAACAGGTGGTTGTGGTGGGCTGGGTTTGGAAGGTGGTGGGGCAAGATGTTAGCTGATGTGGGTGAAATTCTGGCTCAGGTGCTCCGTAACCATGTGCTGAAGGGTGCTTGTCATGGGCTGAGAGCGTACTCACCTTTAGCTGTGCTTTCTGGCCATTCATGGGGCTGCTGTTCTCTGGGATGCTCTGCTCTCTGAGTCCCTCCCCACTGTCTGTTCTCTGTTGCCCTCCATGTAGGGACTGCAGTGGAAGATATTCCCCAAAATCCATCTCTGTCTCTCTGGGAGAACCAGAGTGCTCTTTCATACTAGAGCAAGGCAGTGGGCAGTGTCTTGCCAGAAAGACAGAGTAGGTGTTTTATGAAATACACTTTAATCTGGTTGCTTGAACAGCATTTTTAGCCAGGCTGGTGGTCTATCACATGGTCAGGTAAAACCTGTGTCTCCACCAGCACAGGCAGTCAGTGGATAGAGACAAGGCATGTGTTTTGTAACAAAGAATGGGAGCCTAATTTTAGAACAGCAGCAAGGCCAGGCTCAGATGTCAGCCTGGGCCCTGTCCCAGCTCCTCTGTGCTGCCAGAAGCTTGCCCTCCCTTTCTTGGAGTGAACTGTTTCATACCTTTTTATGTATAGGCTCCCCTGCAACAAGGCAGAGTAATTCCCACAGTTGCTTTTGTTTTAAACCACACACAAACCAAGAGTTCTCCTCGTCCCTATGCAGCCAGTCCATGTTTTCCCTCTAAGATGTTTGTTGTGCTTCCTTTGCAGATGCAGCTTCTGGACAAGTTCCCTATCGAAGGAGGCCAGAAAGACCCCAAGCAACGAATCATTCCTTTTCTACCAGGTAATGCTGTGGGGAAAGCCCTAAATAAGATCAATGAGAGCAGTTGGAGGCTGCAGTTCCCCAGCTACTGTCTCCCAGTGCTTTCTGTGACCACTCTTATAAATGCCTTTTCCCTGGGAGCTCATACATCCAGTCTTGTGATACCAGACCTCTACTTCCTCCTAAAATAACTGGCATGGTGTTTAGGGCTCCCAGGGGATCTTACATCAGCTGTTCAGATTCAGGTTGGCTCGTGCCCTGCCCCACAAAGGGATTTGATGTCTTGTGGGGGGCTGTGTCTGTGGGGTGCAAACAGGCAGCCCAAGCTTGGGCCACCAACTGGGAGGCCACTGGAGACCAGAGTCAGAGTCTTTGTCATTTCTGGATTCTGTGGCTCTGCAGACACTGTTACTGTGTAACAAAGAATGAATAATTAGAGTGCCACTGGAATATAAGGGAAACGGAAGGAACGTTAAACACAAATAGGGATTTCTGCAGTGCTGACCAAAAAGATATTTACTTATCTTTTTGGCCTGAGCCACTGTCCCTTTGACAGCTTTCGGAGAGGGCCTGGACGTGATGGATATCCTGTCCTAAGGGTAACAGCACACACTTCTACACAGCTTCTTCCAGCAGCGGCTGCAGGGATAGCATGGGGAGAGGAGCCAGACCGCAGCGTGCTCTTGGAAGTGCACGCTCTGGCCAGCTCTCCATTGTCTGACTGCACAATTCTGGCTGTTGACTTAAAGTTTTGCTTGCTGCACTGCCTGCCAGGATAAGTGGAGTATTTTCAGCCTGTTTAAAGGTCTATTCTGTCTTTAGCTATAAAAAAAGCTCTTCCCTTAAGGTCTGTGAAGAGAAGCTGGGATAAAAGGGCTTAGTCCTCTCCAGGAGCGTGCTGCGGTCCCCAGTGCTGTTTGCAGGCAGAGCAGCTGCTCCAGATGTGTGGTGAGCGCAGCTCCAGGACTAGCAGGGAAGCAGGGACTTGGAAACCAGCAGCACAGATACATGACAGAAGCATCGTAGCTGCAGTAGGGGAGAACAGCCGCCTGGCAGCCTCCATCAGCCTCGTGGAAGGCAGTCCCAGGATCGGGGTTTGCTCTCTGCAGTGTTGTGTGCTGCATTCAGACCCTCTGCAGCCAGGGGGAGAGGGTGTTGCCCTTCATTTCCAACCTGGGATGAGGAGAGTAGTCCAAGAGTAGGCTCTCTTTCCAGCTGTGTCACCAACAAACTCACAGATATTTTGAAACCTCTGTGGGATAAGAATGGATAGTGCTGGCCTGCCTTTCTTGCTGGAAAGCGTTTTGAGATCCCTGAAAGCACTGTACGTGAGGGCAGATGGCTTCATCCAAGGTGCTGTAGGAAAATCTCTGTCTGCAGGTAGCAGTTGTTCCTCCTGTGTTGACTGCTAGTGGCCCATTTGTTATATCCTAGAAAAATGTTGGCTGACTGCAGGTGACTGTCTGCTGCTCAGTCTTTGTGCAGATCTTAGTGATCAATGTCCTCATATATGTGTGTGTGATATTTGGGGAGGGTGAGATAAACCCCATATGCCCATTACAACACTTCCTACCCTTCCCACCCTCCAGGAACATGAGGGAGATGGTACTGCCACATGTCCCTGAGGGGAAGAGTTATATCTGGAAAACATTTGGGTTGACTTAGTGTCCCAAAGAGAGAAGCTGCCAGAACAGAATAGACCTCATCTGTGTTTAATTTAAAATTTCTGTGATATATGTTCTACTTTTGATATCGAATCTCTGCCTCTTTCTTGTTGAACTGCAGAGCAGCCCTTGTTGCTTTACCCGGGAACAAGGTGACTCAGCTAAATGTCAAACAATGTCAAACTCCGTTAAATAAACTAGCTGCCATAATTAGAACACGCATGGCATTTCTGCAGCTGGAGACGAGGGTTACGGAAACGAATACCTGCCCATAAACTCCCTTAATTAAAAAACGCCAGGGCAGATGTTTGTGCTTAAATCCTACTTTATGAAGATGTTATGGTCTTGCTTGGTGATTATGGGCCTGATTCAGCCAAGCTGGAAGTGACTTGCACGCTGGGTTCTCAGTGCCAGGGGTTTGCCTGGATTAGGAAGCTGACATGGGGCGTCCTGTGACTCCTACTTGTCAGCAATGCCATGGTGCTCTCCTGGAATAGCAAGTAGTGTTTGACTGTGTTGGAAACCTTTTACCTGTAAAACCAAGGAAAGTGTAATAGAGTTCAGATAGAGTACAGATTTTTTTTTCCTCTAGACACCTTTATCTTGTTTTTATCAATTTCTTTCTTCATATATATTTACCCCTACTTCCCTCTTACACAAGCAAGGACTCTACAGCTTTCACTGCCATGAAGAGGTGCAAGGAAATGATAAGCATTGCCAGGTAGTCCTGTAAAAGATGTCCCGTGGACAATTTTGTAGTTTTGTTTCATTTTTGAGACTCACTTCCGTGCCTTCAATTTTTGTGTGATTTTCTTTTTAACCATACTGAGAGGGCAAAACTGATATTTTTGTCTCCTTTCCTCATTTTATCTTCTGCCCATGAGTTTTTCCTTTCTTCTGTTTGATTTCCCTTTCTACTGTTGGAAAAGTCTGCATCAGGGGAGGTTGGGCAGAGGAAAACCCCATAAAAACCCCTGTTTGTGGCATGGCCAGAGAGGATTTTAATAGCTGGTGGTATGAATTTTTTTTTTTTTTTGGAGGGAGATTGTGGAAGAGTTAAAATAAAATTTGCTGGAAAAATCCCTTTCTAGATCAGAGATGGTTTATCACTTTTAGAAGACGTGGATGAAAAAGTGCTGTTTGACTGTACCAGTGTGGTTGTTGGTTGAGCCCATTTGCAAAGCGTCAATTTCTCCATCATCTCTCCTGCTGCATATCTGAAAAGCAATCTTTGGATTGTGAGTATGAAGTTTTGCTCCCTCCCTGTCAAATACTTTTATATCTGCATCTGCAGAGAGAAAGTGTTATGGATTTGGATTCCCTATTTCACAGATCTTGAGGTAATTAATAAAGGAATTTCATCTGGAAGGAGAAAACTTGGTCTACCAAGCTTTTGGAGAGCACAGTGACAGTTCAAGTAGCAGAGACAGGGCAATACAACTCTGAGATTAACAGTTTTGCAGTGGTTGACCCAGGACTCCAAGGCCTGCATTGTTTTTCATTTCTCTTGGCACTAAGTGGGAGAGCCATCTGGAGGCATAGCTGAAGTTGGAGGGATGTCAGCTTTTCTTGCTCCACTGTGTCTTCCAAAGTGCGGCCCTGGGGAAAACGTACTGCATGGTCTGAAATCATCACGTCATGCTGGGCTGCAGACCCCTGCCTTGGAGAGAGGCTTGGGCTTTCTGTGTCATGGAGGGCTGGGCATTGATTATGGCACCCCTTGCACTTCCCATCCAGATTCCAGCTTGATTCTTGCCTGGACTTCAAAGCACTTTTGATTCCCAGGGGAAGAACAGGAGCTTTTTGCATAGGATGTGCTGGAAGGAGAAAATCCTTGCTGGGTGCTTGCTCTGCAGTTTCCCTGCTGCCTGGAGAGGGAGACATGTTACTCGAGGATACTGCTTTGTGTGCCTGGTTTTCCTACCCTTGGGAAGCTCAGTCCTATCCAGGGGGACCAGAGTGGTCGGTGCAGACTACCCTACCAACCTGGTCAGGCAGCTGCAGGAGCAACATCCCAGCCTGGCTCCAGTGCCTGCCTCCAGTGCTTGGGAGTCTCTGCCAGAGAGGCACCTTCTCTCTTCCTTTCTTTCCCACTCAGGTTTTCCTCCTCCCTTGATTAGGGCAAGGAAAGAGGGAACCATCTGGTTTGGGGTATATGCTGCCAACAGAGCTTGGTGGCTGCATGCCAGGGCATTGGAAGGGATGCCAGCATGGTGGATGTCATCCAGCCACTGCCTGGCCCCGCTGTGCCCCAATGACCTGCTTTCCGACCTGCTTTCCCCCTGAGAAGAGAAACACTTTGGCACCATCTTAGAGGGGTCTCTGGAACTTTCTCTGTCTTTGGCCCTGAGGCAACAGGAGCACACAACATGCCTGCTGAGGTGTTTTAAGGACAGGCAGCAAATACAGGGCAGCAGAGATCCCTGCAGGTAGTGCGAGTTCAGCCCTGTTTTGTGCTCCAGAGCTGCGTCGCCTTGCTCCTGCCAGCTGCAGTGGGTGGGAGTGGGGTGAGCTGATCCCCGCTGGGGGAGCTTTGCCTGGCTGCTTAAACCCTGGGCAAGGCTCCCGGTTTCCCAGAGAAGCCCCAGTCTCTCCCAGCCTGAAGTTTGCTGAGGGCTGTTCCTGCAGCAAAGCGGGAGCTGGGGGAGCGAGCGCCAGCCGAGCCTGGTGCCATGTGTGAGTCAGGAGGGCTGTGGGAAGGGAGAGGTTCAGTCGGAGAGGGCGCGGGCAGCCAACCCAGCACCGCCCAGATACCTGGGGCAGGTGAGGGGTGCTGGCAGGCGGGAGCCTCCCCATTTTGCACAATGCAGGAGGATGGGGAATAACCTCTCGCCAATGCCGGCTGGGACTTTCTTCGCCTGTTTCTGCCGCTCGCGGGCTGCAGTGGGGAAGGAGATCTGCCGATGAACTGCATCCCAGGTGCTTATGTCTGCTTTTTGGTTTTGGTTTGGTGTGTTGGGTTTGGGTTTTTTTTCCCCTCCCCTTTCCCATGCTGTGTTTTGGGCAAGAGGAAGGTGAGGAAAAAGGCTTCAGTAGGTTTGCAACAGCAGGATTTTGTCCATGGTGATGAGAGCATGGATTTTTTCCTCTCAGTTCTGTATATTCCAGCTTTGCTCCTTTTGTTTTGCTCTGAGCTGGAGGAGAAACTGTTTTGTTCAGAGATCGTGTGCTGAAGCAGAGATAATGGGTTCATCCTAACACAGCCAGCACTGCAGTGACCTTCAGGTCCAGCCATTCGTGTTCCATCTGTGTAAACTGAAACCAGGATCAGCAAAACTAGGATGTGGTCATGTGTAATTTTGTCAAAGTGCTGCATTTCAGTGGTGGTCAGTGAATGGGAAGTGTTTTTGACATTTATTCTGCCCACCCTGGGAGAAAGGGGGCCAGTGACTCTAAGGTGCACAGTGGCTGAGGAGGACCCTAGAAATTTCAGAGGCGTTCTTACATCAGGCAGTGTTCTCCTTTGGAGAGGTGGTTGCTAGCAGGGCATTTAAAAGGAAATGCGTTCCCTGTCCTAATTCTTAACTGGATTTTATGTGCAAATTTCAGATTTATTTTTAATTTTTGATTATTCTGTACTGCATCACTCTGAGCCAGAGCAACAAGTAAATGATTTTAACTTTTCTTTGGAGTCATTTTGAGTTTCTGACTTATACAGAAATGAACAGTATTTTAGCAGCTCAGAACCACTCAAAAAATAGCTTAAAGATTAAAAAAGCCCAGGAGAGATCAGATAAAATTCTCTTTATCAAGTCACATCTTACTTTTTAGATTAAGATATGAATTAAGGTCTTTGAAACAGTGTTCCTTTAACAGGCAGGGGTAGTCTTGCAGGTATCATAGGCACATATGCACACACAGAGCAGAGTCTCAGATTTCTGGTTTGCTGAGTCTTATCTGTGTAACACTATTAACTGAGATATTGTGGTGTGCTTTCCTTGGATATGAGGCATCAAACTCTCAAATGGAGAAGGAGGGGCTCTGCCTGCATCCCCTTCCACCCACATGCAGTAAGGCGGCATCACAGTCCCCTGTCCCCATCTCAGAGGAGCTGCCAGGGGGTGGAGAGGTGACCCATGGCACTGCAGCGTGAGATCCTGGAGACTTGAACAGCTATGGAGAAATTTTCGGGGGCCACTCCATAATGCAATATAATTTCATTTTAATCGACATATTTTAAGTTTTCCTGCCTGTTCTCTGAAGAGGGAGACTGCTTCCACATTTGATACAAACTTAGATGTGAGCCTGGGTAGTGTGTCAGCAAGACAGCTTACAGGTCCTTGGCTTCTTTCCACTCCATCTTGCTTAGGACTTGGGTGATGCCAAGCTTCTGGTGAGCTGCTCTTCAGCAGCTCCTATTGTTTGAGTTAGAGGTTTCTATTGTTTCTGTCTATTTTCTGCCTTGCTAGGAGAGCTATTGTGGAAAATTCATCTCCTGTCTCTCACAAGAGGAGAATGGATTTCCTGTCGGCTCCAGGGCTTGAAGGGAAAGCAGGGGCTGCCGGGAGGAAGTGGCTGTTCCTCAGCCAGGCAGCGGGAGGATTGATGATTTTGAGGGGAACAGGCGTATTCTTTTCTTTATGCTCCATGGAGATATTTTTAGGGTTTAAGTCTTCTCTGGTTAAAAGGCAAGTCGTCAAGTATGAGGTCATAGGATGCCCTTAGGCTGCTTCCTATTGAAGAAGCTTTGGAAGAGGCACAGCCTTCAGAGCTGCCTGCTGAGGAGGGGCCTGTAATGAGCCCCGTGTAAGGGATTGCAGGGGGCTTCTGGCTTTGCATGCTGAGCCTGTTTCACAGGCATCCTTAGGCCTTCTGGAGGTCTTCGGGCATTAACAGGGCATGAGCCAAGGTCCTGATTCCATTACAAAAGGAAGAGAAAGAGAGAAAAAAATAACAATGCTGGCATCTGCCCAAGTACCTGGTCTTCTCTCTCTTTCAGTCTCTTCTGAGTCCTTTCTCAGCATACAGGTCCAAAATCCACCAGCTGGCAGCTGTAATGAGGGGCTGGAATAGAAAAAGCCTACAGAATATTTTTCTGGGTCTTGTAGCCACTCCTCTCACACAGGTTAAGAACTTGTATTTTGCTCAACCAGAAACCACCCCTGGGCAGAAATCAGCATATACAGATCATGATGTGCCTCTCATTAGACCATTTGAGTCTTCTGATAAGAATTTTGTAATGATCAAGCCACAGTTTCAAGGGGAAACAAAGAATGGGAAGGGCTTTTGGTTTGGGTTTGCTTGAAGCAAGCTAATGGTTTTTCTTTTTTTTTCTTTTTTTTTTTTTTCTTTTTTTTTTCATTGTTGGATGTTAGACTGGAAGGTCAGGACAGGTTTTCAGTGCAGTCTAGCTGCTTGGACTCCTTGGGGAAATACACAGACATTTTTACTCAGAAATTAGTTGGATTTTGACTCTTGTTTTTAAAGGCAATAAATAAATGCGTTTATAGACTTGAAAAGCAGTTTGAGCTGCATTGGGCTCATCCTTTCCTCAGGCAACTATTCCAGATGAGTGTGCCCTCTACTACTATAATTACTTTTTAAAAATAACTCTCCAAGTCTGTAATCTAAAGTGGGTGGTATGTAGCAAGTCTGAGAGCATTCTGCATTCAACCCACAGACTGAGGAGAGGGTTTGCTTGTCTTCATCTCTGCTTTGAAATCTGACTTTTTCCCACAATTCATTAACAAATGGCCCATACAATGAAACTGCTTTTTAATGCGGGAGTCAGGCTTGCCAGGAACTCAGATGGCTTTGCAGCCCCACGGGCTCTAGATATTCCCTCTGGATATTACTTATCTGCCTGATCTTGTCTTTGTTGTATTTGAATTTAAGCTGCCTGGGCAGTTGAGAAGAGCAGAGCCCAGCTGAGATCCACAGCTAAGTAAAAGTTGAACCTCTGCACAAATCTGTTTTCAGCCCACTTTGCCTTTTGGCTGGCCCAGCTGATTTATTTATATGCTCACATGCTTAAAATAGGTTGTGATTATTTTTTTCCTGTGCGTTGGAAACAGTGAACCTGGGACTTTGCTGCTTGATGGCAAGTGATTTATCCTACTTTTCTCTATCTATTAAGTTTTTCAGGTGCTGGTGTTCTTTACTGTGGTGTTTTTGCAGACCTCCCTGCTCCACAATACAGCTTTTTTCAGGCTCTCATGAACACGTTTGTCGTTACTCATAAGGGGATCTTTATACTCAGTAGCAGAGTGAGGGGATACTGCAGGCAGGGATTTGCCAAACTAAATCTATTTTCACTATAATGAAATAACCCATGGCAGTGTCTACTCCCCTGTGGGGAGTATAGTCCCATTTAATGGGAAAGCTGATGTAGAGAGAGGGAAATAACGCTGGAATTAGAAAGAGGAAACCAAGAGTCGGTAGATGAGGAAAGGAAAGTAAGTCCTAGAAGGGGGAAATTCAACCCTCTTGAGCTTCTCTCATTCAGAGAGGTGCTAATACAGGCCCCAGGCTTTTACTCAGGATTGAGGTAATTAATGTTTGCCCTCAAATTTCCGTGGGTCTGAAGTTAAGCACTTTCACCATGTCGTTTTCTATCAGGGTTTTGCCACGTCTAAATAAAGAGTAGAAAATTACATCCCTTCTGCTTTTACATCCTAAGCATTGGCAAGTTCAAACTTGCAGGTTCCTTCTCATAGTCAGGGCTCTGAAGAGTAGAGGGCTGACCTAGAACAAGCAAAACATTTGCAATCTGGTTTGCACTTGATGGGGTTTTATTGGAGGTGTTACACTGGTGGGCAGATGTTTTTTCACTGAGTTCACTGTTAGATGTGATTGCCACCAAATTCTTCCAACTCTTCTCACCAAATGCAGGATAGGTTTGTGCACTCTGAGGCAGGGAGTAAAACCATCAGACTGGAGTACAGGCTAAAGGCATTTGTGCCTATTCCCACTGGGCAGTGTCGTCACCGCCGGTCTATTTAAATGATGAGATGCAGAGAGCAGAAGGGAAAATATTCCTGTCTTAATCCCACCTCCTACAAAACACAGCAAACGCAGATTTGTCTGTTTAGCAGATTTCCTCTTGGGAAGAGAAGTCTCCTATAGATAATGATCCTTTTAGCAACATCTCCAGTGAACGAAGCTTTGTTTGAAGAACAAAGAAAAAGTCGCAAGCTTGAAATATGCCTGAATTTCCTGAGTGCACTCGCTGCTGTGTGCGGGCAGGAAGCTGTGTTAGTCTGGTTTGGATGTTTGCTCTGAAGTGGCATAAACAGAGTGTCAGGTCTCCTGGGATCCTGATCTGACCCATGGTCCAGGGAATAGGGGTTCCTCTGAGCTGCAGCTGTGGGAAGGACTGCCGTAGTCATGCAGCGCTGTGGCCATGTCCCTGACTGTCCCATGTCCCCTCTGGCCGTATCCTCTGAAGATTCTGAGTGCATGCAAGAGGCAGCAGCAGAGGTGAATGGTGCAGCCACGGTAGACCCAGCACACGTGAGTGTTAAGCTGCCAGCCAGCAGGGAACTCATTTCCTGCACAATTATGGAAACAGCTGATCTGTGACATTTTAAGAAGGAGAGAAAATACAGGGCAGGGGAAGGAAGGCCCCGGCTCTGTAAATATTTACTTTTGCACAATGTCTCAGCCATTCCCTTCTCCCAGCGTCTGGGAGAAGAAAGGGTTGCTTGCTGCTGGCTCTGGCACGTGGTGACAGGGGATGGGAGAACCTCCGGTGGACTGCCCACAGCTGGAAGGAGTACACTGTCCACCAAGAGAAAGCCTCTCTGATGGAGTGTGAGACTGACCTGCTTGACCCACCTGCTTCCTGCTGCATCACACAGCCAGTGATGTGCTGCTGGACCACCAAGAGCTTGCTTGAACCACCTGCCTGGGCCTCCTTTCCCACTTTTTGGTCTTGCTCTAACGAAGACAAGCTAATGAGGTACCCCTGCTCCTTCCCAGAGAGCAGCCATAGAAAGGGTGTTGAGAAAACTAAGGCATGAAGCTTTCCAGGGTAGTGCTGCTGCAGGCAGTTGAGGTGTCCAGGATCTGAGGATTGCAGCATCTTGTGTGATGCCATCACCACGTCAGATGCCCCCCACCAGCCAGGTCTGGAGCACACATGAACTATACGGCGAGCAGGAGAGGCACTCACCAGACCTGACTGAAGAAGATCCTTGAACATAAGTCAAAAAAAAGACCCTTAGAGACAGGAAAAGGCTTTTATTTTGGTCATGGCATTGTTCAGCCTGATATAATACTAGTTTTCAATTTCTTTCCCTCACCACAGACAAAAATGTTATTTTTTCCCACTCCAGTCAAAGAGAGGGTGAATCAGCTCTCTCTGGTCTTTAAATGCTGCTCAGTTGTCCTTTCATTAGCTCCCTTTGGCTGTGGTGGTGGGTGCAGTGCCACGGAGATGCCATGTACGTTTGACACGGTATCTGACCACCCTGGCAGCTCTGAGGTCCCTCCCAGGTGTACCCAGCGGATGGAGGGAAGGCTGTGGTGCCTGAGGTCCAGTTAGTCTGTGTTTGTAGCCAGGATTGCACTGTGTAAGCTATGTTTCTGCAGTGGGGCAGCCCATGACAGTTGTGTCAACAAGGCATGACAAGTACGTGAGGAAATTCAGTGAGTCCCAGTAACAGTAACACCAGTGCACTGGTGGGTCTCAGTGTAGTCTGTTCTCCCAGTCCTGTCTGTGAACCCAGAAGAGTTGGAATTGGTGGGATTCAAAGATTTGTTTCATGCAGGTGCTTGATGTGGTAACAGAGGTAGCTCTGGCCTGTTCCCCTCCACCTCTTTCATCAAGGAAATACTGGCTAAGCTCACTCCCCAGAACATGCACCGTCACTCAGGGAATAAACACAAGGGATTTGTGTTGTGGGTTAATTCTGCTGCTGGAAATCAAACCCCGTTCGTGGTCAGATGACATCTTTCTTGGAAAGGGACCAAGGTTAAGAAGACAAGGAAGGCAGGTTAGTTAAAATTTGTCAAAGTCTCCTGGGTGTAAGTAAAGACTATAAATAAAAGCCTTTTAACTTGGAAAAGAACTTTAGAGTGATATGATCAGGCTCAATTTAGTCCAAATATTGCTTTATGCCATTAAACTGTTATCAAGTTTTGGTTCAGCTGCAATAGTTTTATGGCTTCAGTGCAGTGGGAACAGTTGCAGCCTTTATGCAAGTAAAGCATTTCCCCTGAAAGGTTTGAAGGGAAGACTGCTGTATTGTGCAGGAAGCTGGGAGTGAAACTGCCTGGAAACAAATAGCTGGGAAGTTGACCTCTAAATCTTACACGCCCCCCCCCCCTCATTCCAGTGTAACTACACAATCTAAGGATTTATATAACAATCAATGAAGAGAATTAAATGAGGTTTAGTTTTACATTCCTGTTAATGAATCCTCAAACTCAGTAATAAAAGCTGAACATTTTTACTTATTTCCTCTTAAGCTGCAAACATGTCTGATTCAGCAGTGTCTTGAGATGATTTGTCAGGATGAGAAAATAAGTCACATCCCTCTTCCTCTTGGGATTAATAGAGAACAAGAGTAACCCTGTACCCATAATATTATTTCAGTTGGGCTTGCATAATAGCCTGGAAATGGTTATACTCAATGCAGTGCTTTGTAATAATGATGTTTCATCCTTTGAAGTTGGGTTAATTCATGTCACAGATCTGCAAAAATAATAAAACACACACCCCCCTCCAGTTTTTCTTAACTAGCCTTCATTTTCTGATCCAAGGTTTGCTACAGTCGATTAGAAGTGAGTGGATTTTAATGCTGTTTTCTGCAGATATCCACCACCATCACAGCCAGGAAAGTCCTGTCTCACATTTGGTGTCTTTACATGTCAGTGTGGCTGTGGGTTTAGGAAGATCCTAGTGTTTCCAAGAAGTCTTGCTGTGTGCATGCCTGTGTTCAAAATCTCTGCAAAGCATGAGTAATCCTACCAGAATCATTGTAGCTGACCCTCTCCATGAGCCAAGGTTTTCCACACGCATCTGGACCCTTATTCCTGGCTTACAATAAAGAAAGTGAGAGAAATCAGACCTCCCATAATTACTTACAATCTGTGAGCTAAGCGCATACATAAATATTTTCAGGGTCACAACTTAGCTCTTTGTTTTTAATATACTTTGTTATTAGTAATCATTTTTGAAGACATTGAAAATCCCACCCATAAGTTTCTGTGGTGTCAAACCTGCTCAGCCTTGACCTGTGCTCCCAGTGGTATCACTGGATTTACTGTTGACTTCAGCAGGAGCAGTCACAGCGGGTCTGAGTGCTTTTGAAAATCCTTTCCCTATGTTTTTCTGTATAAAACCCATCACTGTAGCTGCCAGATTATATGACACTAGGGTTTAAAATTACTTAAGAATGAAATCAAACTGTTAAGAAGGCTAAGTTGTAAGAAAGCTAAGCAAAGTAAATTTGCTTTCTTTCTAAGACAAAGCGACTTTCACAAGGTTTTAATTTTCCCTAGTCCAAGTGGGAAAACAATTGAGTTTGGTTCATTCTGCGCATGTGTGTGTCAATACTGCTCCAGCAAAGCCCTAGAGGTGGCATCCTGCCCCTAATACCATGCATGGGCTTACCCTGGGCACATGGAAGCAGGTGAGGGAGGCTGGAGTTGGGGCTTGAGCCCACTTCAGGGGCTTGGTCTCAATTTCTCTCTGTCCGTCTGCCATAGGGTGCGAACTTGAGACTCACCAGTTAAGCCCATGTTCAGTTATCAATTCTGCCCAAGATGTGTCACTAGTTTTCCCCACTGCCAGAAGTGCTTTACAAATAGGAAACTGAAGATCTGAGGCTCAAGTGTTATAAAGAGGGTCCAAATCTACCCCCACACTCTCTGCACTTACTGTATTGGGGAAAAAGAGAGACAAGCTAGAATTGCTGTATCTCCCCATGGTGTTAGAAGAATAAATCCATAAAACGTTGTGTAGCATTCAAATACTGCAGCTCTGAAGTCCTTCTGTAGTTACCTGTACCCTCACTGGTGGTAATGCCGTGCTTAAAGCCTCCATGCTCACATCTGTTTGCAGATGTTCTCTGGAGCAGGGTGGTCTCTTGCTGTAAGAGTGATGATAAATACTTTGCTCTTATGGATTAGATTATTCCTCACAAGTTGTTCTCCGTTTCACTGGAGGTCAGCTACACTCATCATCTGTTAGAATTTTTCTCCCCCGGGCCCCTTTTTGTTTTTTGCAATTAAACCAGATCCTTTGTTCTGTGGTGTCAGCAGATAGGAGTGTTCCTCCAGGCAGCCGTGAAGACAAAAACGTGTGGGCAAGGGTATTTCATCCCTCTGTGGCTTTCTGCTCCTCTTCTCCCACCACCGGCTCCCCCCGCACGATGCGTACTCCAAGGGGTGCTTGTGTCCACACCGTCCGTTCCTCGGTTCACCTCCCCTTGAAAAGAGAGTCCAGATGTTATAATCCTCTGGTAAGATCTAAAACTGGCAGGATTTTTGTGTTTGTTTCCCTCCTCCTTTTTTATTTTCTTAAGTCTATAGATTGACTTTATTCCTCTTAAAGGTTTCTAGGGTGGGAGATTGCTGTTCATCCACTTTTAATTAAAGTGGTATAGGGAATTAGACCTTTCACAGGGGTGGTTCTGGTGCTGGCTAAGACTGTTTTGTTAGTTTTCCTCCCATCAGAGCAAATGCTTGGAAGTGTGAGTTGGAGCTCAAACTTTTTAATTAACAGAGAGAGAAATTACTACATTATGGTGAAGTGATTTCTTTCCAAAGGAAAAACTGTTTCTTGGCTGCTGTTTTGTGCAGTAGTGTAAGAAAGAGAGGACAGTTTGCTACATCCTCAGAGGACAGGAGGGTGGTGGGTGCAAGGAGGGAGTGTAAGAATGTGGGGATCAAAGCACTGAGACAGTTTTGTGGGGTAGCTCGAGGTGGCTTTTGCAGTACAACATGAAGGAAGGGAGGTGGTGGGAGCCCAGTCCCTCTTTCTGGCAGTCTCCAGCTGTTTGCTACAGGAGGCTGTTTTGGATTAGGCTGCCGAAGAAACAGTTTCTCTTGACATTGGTACCACACTAAGGGAGTGTAGGCATAGGGCTGAGAGTGTCAGTAGAGCAAAGTACTGCTCTTCCCAGGTGATTTACAGTCTCTCATTTCCATTTTCTCCTCCTTCAAAGCAATGCTCACAGACTTATAAAACACAGCCTCATGCAAGCAGAGGCTGATGCAGACAGGGTGTAGGAATCTCTAGTTGGCATATGGGGGTCACAAACTGTTTTTTTTCTGGAACTTGGGGAAGGCATTGAAATCCTTTTTCCCAAGAACATGATTATTTTGTGTGAGCAAGTGAAGGATCTCAAGAGAAGGTCTCAGGCTGACCGAGGGAAGCAGCTGGCTTTTCCGCCTGGAGTGTTCAAATTATTTCAGGATAGTTTTACGGTGCAAAAGGCTCCAGCAGGAAATTTTCAGAAGAGCCCAAGTGTCATCTGACCCTGAGTCCTGTTTTCTAAAGTGTCAGTGTGTTCCTGGTGTGTGTTTGTGCATGTGCTTTTCGAAACTTGACTTCTGTTTCGAATTGGTTAGCTATTTTAATACAATGGAAGGAAAGCTATCACCCCAAGTGGCAAGAGTATGTTTGCAGGAAAACCTGTATTTACCCACGGATCCCTGGGGAGAGGGGATAATCCTCTTCGGTCTCATTAACTTCTGTCTCTTGTTTCTGTTCTTCTTGCACGTAGCTTGTTTCTGGCACAAGGACGCAGCTTCTCTTGGCTTCCTCAGCCCCATGAGCCACACACAGGTCCTTGTAGTGCTGCAGAGTAGCCAGTACAGGTGTTTGTGTTCCTTTGTGAAGTCCTTTAGGTCAGTCTCAATGCCAGCACATGATGAAGGGACTGTCAGGCTGCCCCCTCCACGCTCTTCTCTTTTTTTTCTCCCATCTCTAGCATGAAGCAGTTTGGTGTCCCCCAGAGGGTTCACTGATGCTGCATATGTTTCTAATCCTGTGGCGTAGTCAGGCTGGTTTCTTACTCACAGCAACGAGATGTCGGCTCTGATGTCACTCAGTTTGGTTCTGATCCGTCCTAGTCCTAGGGCCAGACTCTGTTTGCATTAATGGCTTTTCCATTTGAAAATGTGTGCTTCTCTTTCTGCAGTGTTTCCCTATTGCAAAATGCCTAGAAAGGGCTGAGAAAGATATTTTTCTTTTCACCATTTGTGATGCCTGGGGTTGTTCCTCAGGGGCTCTGGGTTTATGCTGTGGTTTGTTACTGATACGGGTTTCCTGGTGATTACAAGATGATCTAAAGCAATCTGACTTGTTGAGCTGACTCAGAAGTGACCCTCCTGAGTTACTCCCAGGCAGTTGACCCGTCTGAAGAGTTGACTGCAGGGGATTAATCTGCTTATCATTAAAAATAAAATGTTCTGTATGCCTTCAAAAATATAAAAAATTAGTTAGATTCCTTGTTTTATGAGTAATTTCAAAAAGATCACGTCAGTGCCCTCTTTTCATGTAATAGCAATTTAATTCACCTTGGAGAGCAAAGTCATGGGAACTGGTTACCTGAGTGTTGCTATGGTAGTTCTGCTGAAACTGTGGGCTTAGACCAGGTGAAAGGGGAAAACGCAGTGGTGAATCAGACCTAAACTTTTCTTCGTGTCCTAAATATACTCATTCCTTGTTGTAGTGCACCAGACAGGTGATTTTGGGTAGCCTGAGGGCATAAGGAGTCACCACTTTGGAGATCTATAACTACAGGTTAAACTGAATTCTTCAGTAGTGCGATAGGTAGAATTGATTGTACCATGAGTCGGGGTAGTGGATTTGCTGGTCTCTTGAGCCTCAGTGCTGTATTTCTGTGATTTGGTTATTTGGAGCCATAGCGTGAAGAGATTGTGATGAAGATTAATTCAGAGTGAGCAGCAATTGGACGTGAAGGCTCAGTAGTTTGTGCTTGTAAGATCTCAGCCTCAAAGAAAAGAATTTTTTCTACACAGTAGTAGAAACTTGTCAGAATCTGATATTTTCCTAAGATACTTCATGTTTTTAATCCAAACTTAATTATTTCTGGACAACACCATTCTGATTTGCAAGTGGCACCAGTATAATTTGTCACCACAACACCGGTTCCTCAGTTGCGTGTGGTCTTTGAAGTGTACTTGTATGAATGCTGCGTTCAGAAAGTGTCTTGTCACAGACCAAACATTGTAGCATTTGCAAGAAATACTTTTATCTCCTCCTTCTTTTCTGTCTAAAAAGAAAAAGCCCAGTCTTTCAAATCTATTTGCAGCAACATGGTTTTATGAAACCCAGCAGGAAATATTCTCATGTATCTTGCAGATGAGTGCAGTGGGAGGTTCTGCTCATGGTGTGGGCTGTTGGGTGGCTGAGGAATTTCGCTGCTGGGCTCCACTGGTCCCACTTCCCTTCTCTGTCCACATCCATCTCTTCATACGCAGGACCATACTTGTAGTTGAATCCTACTCAGCATCCCTGTGGCGAAGTATAGCATCGCCAAGCTGCTGAACAGGCAGCGTTTAATGCTGTGTATTTCTTGCAGTCAGATAATTTTGAGGTATGACCCAGATTTTGTTTTGCACACGTGCCCAGTGTTAATTCAGGTGCTCAGCACCTCTCTGCTATTTATTAACTTCCTCAGAAGCCACAGTGGGACTCAGCATTTTGGTTTTGTGAACAAATAAATCTCAGGGACTGTCTTGTGTTTGTACAGTGTCTGGGACAGTGGGTTTGTGCTCTGGGAATAGTACTTTGGAAAATAGCTTCAGGTTCCTTGCAGAAGAAACATTCCTCTCCAGCCATCTGCTCTGCCCTCACACTGCTGTTTGGGAAGTGGTATTTCCACCATGCTGATCCCAAGAAGTGGACCCACTCTCACCCTGCACAGGATAAAAGTGAGGGCTCATTCTGCCTAAATCAGCATGGAAAAATATTATGCAGGGTGAGGTTTAATTCTGTCCAAACATAAATAGAGTAGCATGCCCCAGAATATCTTCTTGGTCTAAATCTTGCTCAGCAGTTGAAAGTCCCAAGTACCAATAAAGTCACTGACTAATGAACATTACTCAGTTCCTTTGGGTGCTTGGCTAGGGGCACTCATAGTTTCCAGTCATACGATTACTCCTTTTTTACTTTAAGCCATCCTGTTTTTCCTTTAGTCTTTCAGCCTTAAAGAAACATTGAGTAACTCTGTGTTTTGCTTCTTTATGGCAAAGTCAAGGGATCACAGAGACACAGATCTTATGACTTCCTTTCCTGCTACCTGGTAACACCGTCTTTACCTCTGGTGCCAGCTGATGTGTTAGTTCTCTGGTTTATTTTCCATCACCTTTTCCAAGTCTCTCTTTCTCACCCTTTTTCCACTGGAACCGTAATCAAATTGGGATTTTCCAAGCAGAAGTGCGTATCTTAGATTTGCAGTGGAGATGAATCAGCAACGGGACATTCACTCTTCACACTGAATTTTTGATGAGGAGACAGGAAAGAATTAAACTCCAAACCTGAACTGAAATTTGGCAAATTATCTCAGCAAAAACCTTAAGGAAAGCCAGCCCCAGTTTCTGGAGACTTCATTCTTGACTGACTGTGGAGATACGAAGAACAGCCAGCCTCCAGATGAGTCATTAGCCTGGCCCAGGAGGTACCTTCAGTTGAATTCCCTGTGTTGTCCATGAGACCTGTGAGTCCTTGAGTTGTCTTGGCATCTTGTCCCATGTCATTCAGGACTGCAGCATGGCTCCAGCTTTTAGTGACCTTTAGCATCCAGTCACATCTCCCAGGACCTCATGCCCAGGGTTGCATCTGTGGATGGGCAGTGACTCTGCTGAGAGGTCTTGCACTTCTGTACCAAATGGAGCTTCTGGTGTTGTGATTTCAAGAATGTAACCTATTGCCTTAGCTAATTCACTCCTGTTGTAGCTGAGATAGAGGTATGCATTAGAGGACCATAACCCTTTTAGGTAGCTGTGTGACTTAGGAACTTGTTTCACACATTCAAATCTGTTCATGGTAACTTGAGCTGAGTGTCTGAGTGCAGTTCAGAGCCATTTTACCCTGATCTGGGTCCAGGTGGTCTGTATCAGTCCACTGCTGATGGGAGATGTGTTGCCTGCTTCCTAAATCTGGCCTGAGTGTTTCTTTTTCACAGAAGTAACACCAAAGTACACTTGGACTGTACAGCAGCTGTCACTGAAATTTACTGGGATGCAGTTTCTGCAGTAATTATCTACAATTCCTGATATGTGCCACAGTCCAGTTCTGTGGCTCTGCCGTGCTGGTATGTTTGACTTATGTCATTGTGGGCATTGAATAAAAGTATCACCCATCAGTGAAATAATCTTCATCTGTGGAATCTTGTGCAGTGAATTTTTGATGGCAACACTACACCTCAGATTGTGAGTAGGGATAAAGAAGAATCCCACATCCAATTGACCATGGCAAATCCAATTCAAACTGCAAAGGGATATTTTTCCTCCCATTAGGCAGAATGTGATTAATTTCCCATGTGGAAAATTGTTCAAGACAGACGTGCTTGTAAATTATGGCTTAAGAGATCCTATTACTTCAAGATCCATCAAAACCTACTGCGCCTCCCAAAATAGCAATAAGAAGATAATTATATTAACAGCCTTTCTTGTTATTTGATGTATGACTGACATAGGCTGTAAGCTTATTTTCTGCCAGGTTGGAGCCTTCATTTAAGGATGGATGCTTTGACAGTAGTGGACATTAACAACAATGGTTGGTTTCTGACTTTTGAAATAAAAATGTTACAGGAAAGTTTTTAAAATAGGGGATTTAAAGCTAATAGGTGTCAATAGCCCACAGTTTAAAACAATGCATCCTCTGGGGATGAAGACTTAAAAAACTTCCTATCTGAAAAGAAACATGGGTTTATCAGGAATTCTTGAATGATCTGGTCTAGGATCTGTGCTGTTCAGCCAATGATCTGCAAAAGACAGTGTTAAAGATATAACTAACTAACTTGGCTGATCATGAAATTTACTGAAGAAACCCAAATTTGGAGCTGATTGAAAAAAGTTGGGGGACAGTCTCATGATATTTATGGTAAAAAGGCAGTTCGATGGTGGTAAGCACAAAGCAGTGCTGGGGGGAGGGCAGAGGGGGGGAACCATTGCAATCTGGGAAGGAGATTTCACTAGTTCTGAGGGTGTTTCCATGAAAACTGCAGCTCGACAGTCAGCAGCAGTCAGAAAGCCAAAGGCGGTGTTAGAAAGAATTAGGGAAAGAATAGGGAACAAAACCCAGAGCTTCAGCTATGGAAATCCATGATTTCCCCACATTGTGAACACCGTGTGCAGGTCTAGTGTTGCCTCTCAGAAAGTGTATATAATGAAGTAAGGTGCTGAGAAGGATGACAGAGGTGATTACAGAGGTGAATTGGCTTTTGTAAGACAGGAATAAAGGCACTAAAACTCTTCAGTTTGGAACAAGGTGATGGTTGGGATAGAGTAGAAGTTTGTGAAATCACAAAGAATTTGAGAGAGTGAGGAGGACATAATTATTTTCATTTCTCAGAATGTAAAAAACAGGTGTGGCCTGTGAAACCTGGAAAGCAAGCTTAAAGTGAACAAAAGGAAGTATGTAATCACTTACTGTGTGATTAAATTATGAAATTAATTTCCGGAGGACTCTATAGGGACCACAAAATCTGTGGGTTCAAAAATGTACTAGAGCAGTTTCTGTAGGATGAAGCCAGTACTGGTTGCTAAAAGTTATTTTCCAATTCTCAAAATTCCTAACCCCTGCGGTGCAGGAATAGGGAGTGTGTGTCAGGAGAAGGATCCCATTACATGTCTCCTGTTCTTGAATTTCTTACCCATCTTTTACTGGCCACTTGTGCACAGGGAGCTGTATTACAGGGATCTTGACCCAAGCAAATGTAACACTCTTACATTGCTGCAACAAAGTGGATTAAATCTTCTGTCCCTTTTTAGTGTGTAATAACCACCAGTGGGGCTGCATTCTTGAATTACAGCAGGAAAACACATAGACAGTAGTCCTCCATCTAGAAGTGGAGGAGATGGCATCTGTCCATTCTTGATCTGCTACTTGGAGACCTCAAGTCTGCAGCCTGGACCACCTCAGAGGGGTTATCTGAGGTACCCAAAAGTGTGACTTTGTATCTCTGTCCAGCCCTGGATAGCACTCCACACCAGGACATAAAGGCAGAGGGCGTTTGGGGAGCTGCTGCTCCTGTGTGGTGGCACAGGGAGAGAAAGACAGGTTTGTTTGCAGTGTGGATTTTGTTAGCAGTCAGTCCTGTTTGGCGGCTCCGTGTCTCTGTGGCTTCAAATGCAATTAATCAGGGCCTGAAAGGGTAATTACCATCTCACATTCCTAATTCAGATTTCTGTGTGTATTCATGTTAGTGTTTTTTTCTTTATTTAGCAATAAAGTTGGGGTTGTTTTCATGTTTTTATGCTGCTGGACTAGCAAGCCTTATTAAAAATAAAAAATAACAAAACGTTACTTTCCAGTCCATCTTTTTTTCTTCTTTCGGGGAAATGAAAAGCCCATATTAACCATGAAAGGGAAATGGCAGTGTACATAGTCCTATGGTCCTCCTGTCACCTTGGCTGAAGACACTTTCCTTTCATGGAGTGAGTAATTACTTAGAGCATTAATCCCTGAAAGAGGCTTTTTATTCTGCAGTGGGCAAAGCTGTTGACATCTGACACTGCTGTTTCCTTCTTTGATTCAACATAGGTACCTTGCTGAAGCCAGGAAATAGTGGCCCTGGAAAGCTGGGGATGCTCAGCATTCTGAGCTCCAGGGCAGCAGCTCCATCCTCTGAGGTGCTCTTGCACCCTTGACACTGCATTTACTTGCACATGGACAAACTGAGAGGAATGTTTCAGGGAAATCTTCCTCCACTGTCTTCTGGCATCAGCAGGCACTGCTGGTGCCAAGTCACACTTGAGCGTAGTTTGGATTAAGTGGCCTAAGCTGGAAGCAGCTGACATGCTCACACATGGAGGAGCTGGGTGTGAAGGAGGCTGGTTATCTGATAAGTAATTATAAAATCATTTCCCTGTTCCTGTGCATCAGCTGAGCTGTGATAACTGTTGGTGTGAGAGCTTTTAGTCATGGAGCTGAGGTGGAACAATCTGAGTGAGCTTTGCTCTCTCCAGGAAGCCAAGTGACTGGACACTGGCTCATGTTGGTGCAGGCTACGTGTGCACACACAGATCACCATGTCCACTGCCCTCCACATGAGTGGGCTAGCCATGCATCTATCAGATGGAAAGGGGCAGTAGGAGTGGCTTTGTGGTCAAGAGTTAAAGAGGAGGTACTACTAGGTGATGTGGCTGCAGACCTGACCCAAAGGCTGTTTCATCAGGCAGTGTGTTCTGGTGGATTGGCCTTGGCTGGACACCAGGTGCCCATCAAGGCACTGTATCGTTCCCCTCCTCAGCAGGATAGGCAGGGGGAAAATAAGATGGAAAAAACCTACTTGTAGGTCAAGATAAAGGCAGTTTGATAAAGTGAAAGCAAAGGTCACATGTGGAAACAAAGCAATGCAAAAGATTTATTCTCTACTTCCCATCAGCAGGCAACTTCCTGGCTTCCTTCATTATGTGTAATGATTTCTCTGGAAGACAAATGTCATAAATAATAAATGCCCCTGCTTCTTCCCCCTTTCTCTCATCTCTTATTACTGAGCAGATGTCATATGGTGTGGAATATCCCTTTGGCCAGTTTGGGTCTGCTATTCTGGCTATGTCCTCTCCCAAGATTTTCGCCATGCCAGCCTACTGGTGATGGTGGTGGGAATGTTAGAGAGGCAGTGCTGATGCTGTGTGAGCACTGCTTCAGGAGCAGCCAAAACACTGGGGTGTTACCAACACCTTTCTAGCTAGAGATACAAAGCACAACACCATGCTGTGCTGCTTTGAGAAAAAGCAGCTCTATCTCAGCCAGACCCAATACCTGTGGGCACAGCGCAGTCCCAGCTGGGTTGTGGCACTGCAGGCTCAGAGGAGGCAGGGCAAGGTGTGCAGGTCTAGCTTTGGAGTTGGCACAGGTTGGTGCAAAAGTGACTGCACAGGTCAGACCCCCAACATGTGCTGGAAATAAAGTGCCTGTCTGTCTTCTCCTGTAATACAGAAATTTGCCATCCCTGCTTTAAAGCACATGCTCATGAGCTTTTGAAATCAGCAGTAGCTTTGTCAGGGATCAGAGCAGGCAGAGGAAATCACTACCAGCGATTGTCTTAAGAACACTCTAAGGTAAGACATGAAAAGATGTTTCTGGAACCAGAGCATTATGCCTGTGGTTTGAGACAGTGCCTTGGTCTGCAGACTAGCTTCCTGACTCGAGGACTAGCCAGTTTTGATCTGGTTCACCAGCTGCTTCTGTACCTGTTGTTATCTACTGAAAATTCAGCTTAAAACTAGTCAGCAGTTTCACTTGGAGGACTCCAGGAGAGCACTTACATTTAGGAAACAAGAACAGTGCTCTGTTTTGCAAAGCATGGGGAATTTAATTTCTGAATATAGCTCTCTCAAATCCTAGCTGGTGAGTTCCAGCCTCTGACAAGCACACCTAGTCATGTTTGCTGCTGTGTTGTTTGTTTGTTTAATTTCTGTGTTAATTGGTGCCTTTCAAATACCACAACTGCTCTGAGGAGTACTGCCCCTGCCACTCTGACTGCTGCATTTCCCCTCCTATAGAGTGGGACACGTGTAACCTGACGGCTGACTTAATCAAGGTCTTCCACTGGAGAGAGTTCTGCCTCATTTGTGGCAGAAATCAAGGATTTGGTTTTGATTAGAATAAATGTTTGAACAGAAAGAATTTCTGTCTCTAGATAACAAGGTAGATGTATTTTCGTTCTGCATGCAATCAGCAGAGGGATCCAGGGACTGGCTTTATGGCTTTCATTAGTGTGTGCTCATTTTGTGACCTTGTGGAGCCACCTTTGCATCCCTACCCCTCAATTTCTGCCTGTAATGTTCCTGTAAGAGTATACGCCGTAGCGCCACGTTATTGCATGACCAACCTCATAGTAATAATAACTTAGATCTGCGTGGTGTGAGTGCAAATAGTATTTTATTCACAGCTCCAGTTCTCAACCAGCTTAAGGGTGGAGTCTCCCAAGCAGTGTTATTGCCCATCACACCAAAGGATGTGGCTAGGACCTTACTGTGCTTTTCCAGTGTAGTTTGGCACGGGGGTGGTGCACATCCAATCTCCCTCCAATGACCTTGATGCAGGGTCTTCTACCCCAGTGGAAGTAGCTCAAAGGCTCCCTGTCGGCGAGGCTGGCACTGTCCCAGTGTCTGTGAGGTGGTGTCTCAGGCTTAGTGTCACACCAGCTCCTGCATGAATGGCAGGTCTCATAAAAGCCTATAAGACTGCAAATGTTTTAATAGGCTCAGTTCCTTAAGGCTCCTGCTTTAGAAGATTGAGGTGAGACCATATGGTCCTTACCTGGGGGTACATACTACCAAGTGTCAGCAGAAGGACTCCTGTTCACTTTAACAGACCACAGTGAGCAAGGTGGTACCTGATGTAGTTTTGCAAAGAGCAGAGGAAGAGTTTAGTTAGTGTAGCTACAGAAATACGGTCTTGCCCTTTAGGAAGAGCATTTTTCATGGTTAAGGTGGCACAAAGGCATTTAAGAGGCTCTTGCCTTTTCCCACTCTGGGGTGAGGCGCTGAAGTAGCGCAGACAATACAAGCATTTCACCAGCAAATATGTAATACCAACAGGAGCTACTGGTTCCCAAACTTGTTGGACCAATGTACAGTGGTCCACATCATTCCAACACTGGCCATGGAGTGAGACTCAGAAACATAGCTCTGCAGTCTCTCTGTGGACCATTAGTGATTTGGAGATCACAGGTTAGGAGCCACTAACTACCTAGGTGAAGGCAGGACAGTGACCTCACCTGAAACAGGAGGATTAACAAGTGTTTCAGCAATGAGATTCAGTGGCTGATGTTCCTCTGGTCAGTTCGACATAGGGTCTAGATAGTTTGATCATTGTTAAATCCCGGTGTTTTCTCACATTGAATGACTTGGTCCTGGATATTTGGAAGTGGATCTTTTTGGAAGGTGTTCAACAAAACAAAACACAGAGTGCAGTGGATGTGATTCTTATCTTAGAGAAGTGTGCATAGGCAAGGGGGACGTTTTGTATCTGCATAGGCTTTCCTGTTTTTCTGTGCCTTTTGCTCCCAGCGCAGCAAAGATCATGCAAAGAAATGACATTTCTACATCCTCTGTGTGAGGAAGCCCTGCTGTTTCTTAGGCAAAGTTTCCCAGATGTTTTGAAAACTTGACCCTCTTTTGGCTCCTTGTCTCTGTGGGACTTGGAATTATCATCAGGTCAGTTCCTTCAGGTGAGGGTGTGCCAGCTGTCCATGTTGCTTGGCTTCAGGTACACCCTTCTCCCTCTGCCCTCAGACAAACTCACAGCTTTCTGCAATTAAGAGCACTTGGCTGTTTGCAGGCTAATGTAACACTTGCAAGCAGTAGTTGCAAATGAGTTCACTTTCCACCTCGTAGAAGCTGAAGTGTGTAGTTTAAGGAGGCACCAGTTTCACTGCAGAAATTAAAGACCTGACCCGCTGAATCAACACTCACAATGTTTTGCAACTGCTGAGAGACTGGGAAGTTCAGTTTTGAGGGGTCTGATGGCCTGTGCTCACACTGAGATCCTCTTGTGTGGGATAGATGCTTTACTTTGCTTGCTCTGATGGTTGGTTTAATCAAGGTGATGGATCCCCTCAGGTTTGCTGGTGCTCACAGACCAATGCACAGGAAGCTGCCCCACAGTGAGAAAATTGAAAGGATAGTTTTGTACAACTTTTGCCTGCCCTTTCCAGACCTAACTCTGCATAATTTGCCTACACCATGATTCCTGCCTTGCTTTGGGAGGTGGGAAATTTGCAGCTGGGGCAGCTGAAGAGATTACAGTAACAGTGGGTTGTTTGGGTGATAGCAGCAGCACATAGAACATTATGAAGTAGTCTTGGCTTATGCAAAACACTGTACAAACAGTAACAGAGCTGTTAGCTTGGGTTTTGAACCCCATGCCCCCCATCTGTCACTCCTGAATTTCAGCACTGGTGCTCATGGCATTTTTCCTCCTAGCTGTTCCTGATGCTTGAATTCCCAAAGTGTACACTAACAAGACTGTTCTAGAGCTGATGTGATTGGCCCTGGAGGATAGTAACCACCCCTCCAGACAGTGGAAAACAGACAGGTTCAGAGATAGGAGCTCTTTCTGATAGGCAGTCCAGCCTGACTGCTTGCCTGTCTCTGGTTTCCCTTTGTAATTATTCACATAAGGGAATATTCTGCTTATCGCTTCTAATGGAGGAAGGTTTCTCTTCCCAGTGATACTCTTTTATAAAAGCCATGTTATTTCCCATGCTGTATTGCTTCTCGGTGATTTTCTTTAACATTGCAGCTTATGCAAATTAAAAACAGGATCCAAGGGCACAAGGACACCCTCCCCGTATCTCAGGGCAATACTGTTGCTTGTGTGGCTTTCCTGGCTGCCCCATTTGTCTCCATCACCTCTTGTCACCTTCCATAGTAATTCCTGCTGATTAGCAAAGGCCTTTATCAGCTGAGGCGTTTTGGCAAGGCAAGTTCAGCCAACAGTTCTGACTCTGTCACGAATTTCTACTTATTAAAAAAGTTCTTTCTCCTCCCAATAGTGGAAGCACAATGAATCATTTCCCTCCCCTTTCTTTGTCAGGAGCAAATGCCATCAGTGTTAGGACCCTGGCACTGACTTTCTGACTCCAGGAAGTCATGGATGAAACAATCCATGGAAACTGGAATCCCCATATAAAAGTAAGACATTATTTTGAAAGGAACACACCTCCCTTCTGGCTGCTGTCAGATTGCCATCTGGTTGACAATCATACGTATTTCCATGAGAAAAAATAACTTCTTTCTTCCATTTCATAGTGCTGTGCGGTTGATTTGTCTGTTTTCATTGTAAGGTGGCAGTGCATGTTTAAATGCTCCATTTGGGAGATAGATTGTGTGGCAGGTGTGTGAGAGTTTCAGGCAGGACCCTGAGGAGGATGTCACAGCCTAAATAGGTTGGGGGGGGCGGTTTGTGTCATATTTGATTGCAGACCTGTGCCTCTGTGGTGTATAGAAATATTAATAAGGAGTAGAAGCCATCATAAAAATACTTGAGCAGTAAAATGGTTTTAGTTGCACTGGAGGAAGCTGCTTGGCCCAAGAGGAGAACCTGTGACTGCACAAGGGCTGAATTCTGTATTCTTTTTTACCAATGCAGCCCCAGTGTAAGGGCAAAAAGAGTCTGACCTCATCTCATAAGCAGACTTCTCTGAGATTGCTTGGCAATATATACAGAACTGGCACCTCCCAGGTTTTCAGGTAAAAAAAAAGTAGAGAACCAACAGCACGATAACAAGAACAACATGAAGAGGCAGAAGCAGGAGCTCTTTCTTACTCTTAAGAGACAGAACTGACAAAACCTCCACAGCTGGAGTTTCTGTAGTCGGAGGCAGCACATGTCTTTTTAAAACATAAATCAGATGAGATATAAGAGTATTATTAATGCTTCCCATTAGTCTTCAGGCTGTCTGCTGCTGAATATTTATCATGTGGCTTGCTTCACATACTGCATTCTGAAGTGTTCAAATAGAAGATTAGATGTGAATATGCATTTGTCCATCATCCCTTTGAGAGTGGGTTTGTTATCTTCCCAATCTCTGACAGATGCTCTTTGCATGAAACAACTGGTGTCCTTAGACCAATCCATCACCCAGATGTACCTTGAAAATGTACCTTGAAATGAGACTCAGTCTCAGCAATCAGAGAGCACGACCGAGAGGTGGATCTGTTGTCTTGATACATTTGGAAAGGAGCTAACAGCAATTTCCCTGTCTCCTTGTTGCCCCTGCTGCAGCTGCCGCTCACTGCCTGGCTCTAAAAGAGCAGTCAAGCTGGCAGCTCAGGGCTGAGCCACTGGCACAGGGACAGGAAAATAGTGAAGACGTCTCTAGAAGGTCCTGAGGCCTAGATATGCTGTACCTCTCCTTGGCAGTGAAAGGGGTGGCTGGGAGATTTGCTTTAGAGGCTGTCTTAGAGCCTACAAATCGCCAGTCAAGGGCAGTAGCTGCTGACAGCTGGCATCTGCTGGGATTGTAGGGGCATATGCCATATGTCCCTTTCCTTGAAGAAGAAAGGCTGGATTCTCCTGCTAGACCATCCTGTTGGGGACTTTTAGGTTTTTCTACCTAGTGGCACTGGGTGCTGTCCTGCTTCCAGACTGTGCTCCACAGTGTCACCAAGCCCACCAGGAACTGGGTTTCTTCCTTGCACAAACAGCGTCCTTGACCATTACAAAGCATTAGGCTGTGGACCTTTCTGGTATGCTCAGCACAAACCAGTAGGCCAATGGGAGTGTTGGGGTGCTTTTTAGCTGGTTCATTCTTGGACCTCATTTGTTAAAAATCTGTGTTACTTCAAGTATGAGGTCATGCAGGAACAGAGGATGCCTTTAAGCTTGAAGAATCAGCAGTGGCCAGATAGACAGTCTCCTGCATAGCTTTATTATTCCCACTTTGTGCACCCGCTGTGTATACAGGAGGAAACTTAGGTCTTGTGAGAGAAGAGGTGTGTGGTCGTGGAATTAAAGACTACATCTCTCTCTCTCTCTCTCTCTTTATATATATACAGGGAGATGAAGGGATGACTTAAGATGTCCTCTACTCTGCTAAACATGATACTCTGCCTCTTATCCACATTAATTTCCTAGGAATAATATTTTCTTTAAAGAAAAAAGGATAAAAATAAATATTGTTATCCTGCATTAGCAGCAGGGCTGGAGCCCTGTGTCTTTCCCACGTCTTTCTTTCCAAGTGCTGCTGTCCTCGGAGGCCTTCCTAACATGTGCCAGACCTCCCTTGGCCCTGTCAAAGCCTGGCACACCGGTGAATGAAATATTTGCATGAGGCAGCGCCGTCTCATGTAACATTTAAATTCCCATCTGAATCCAAGGCACAATTCCTGTTCACTTCCTAGCTGGGCTGCAGCATGGTTAAAAAGCTGCTCATCCTTCTGTAAAGTAAGGTTGTAGTGCCTGTGGAGGCTTAAAAGAGCTGCAGTAAAATTCAGGAAAGCGGAAGCAGCACTGTATGTACTTGCGTAGAATAGATCCCTTCCTTAGAGATGTGGCTTTTCCCAGAGGAAAAGCCAAGAGGCACATAAACCACTACTCCACCCTCACAAGGAAATTGCCTGGGCTGTTCTGCATTCACCGGCCACCCCGGGACCTCCCCACTTCATGTTTGTTGTGGGTGAAATGCTCCCTTCCGCTGCCATGCTGAGGGCTCCTCGCTGGCTCTGACGTGCCCCTGCTGCTCTGCCTTCTCTTTGTTTCTTTAGGGTGACCCTACCTACCTTGTTAGGCAAAGTTTTCCACTGATGGCGTCTGCACTCACTTGGAGAACGTGAAGAGTTGTACAACATGGGTCTCTCGGATTACCTTCCTTTTCCAGTTCTGATGGGACCTCCCTTGCTTTCGGGGGAAGACCAGGACTAATAGGGGAACTGGAGAAAGCAGTAGTAACTTTTTCTGGATCTGCAATGGTTCCTGCTGCTTGGTCATGATGGCTTTGACTGAGCTTCTCTCAGCACAGTCTGTCTTCCCAGACAGACATTTGGGAAGTTGTCCCTCCTTAGACTTGCTTCAGTACCCCTGTCTATGAAACTTCTTTGTGAGGGGGTCCCTCCTTGCTGCCCAAAAGAACTGGATGTGCTTGCAGGGTGTCTGTTTTTCTTCTTGCTTTTTAATTTGTTGACGGCTACTCCATGGTGCTCTAAAATACTCAGCCTCCTTCAGATCTCAGATTTGAATGCCATACTGGACTAAGCAGCTACAGATCTTCTCCACAGGCCTCACTGAGCCTTTTCCAGCTTCCAGTAGTAGAGGGAAGATCTTTCTTTTATTGAAGGGATAAAAATGGAAGTACCTTCTGGGCTTTGTTTTGTTGTAACACCACAGTTGTCCTGAATACTTTCCATCTCCATTTAAGGACTGAATTAAGATTCATCATATCCTGG
>JAYRBT010000178.1:23942089-23978708 GCA_036023395.1 Myiotriccus ornatus | reverse complement strand
TTTGTTGTAACACCACAGTTGTCCTGAATACTTTCCATCTCCATTTAAGGACTGAATTAAGATTCATCATATCCTGGAGTCTGTTTAATATAACATTCTATATTATTACTTTTGGGAAAGTTGAGTTGCATTTACAGGAGATCTTTAATGTGTTTAAATCTTTGGTTCCTTAATGTTTTTGTATGGTCACTGGTTCAGCTTTAGACTCATGGCTTGAACTGAAAACAGCAAAGCCAGTAAGTGAGAATGTTTCCGAAATGTCACTTTCTCTTTGCAGTGTATTTATAAAAGTTGCAAAAAAATACCAAGATCTCCCACACCAACATTTCTGGAGCACTGAGGAAGGAACTAATCTTTTCTCTACAGCTACGCCTACATCCCTTCCCTCCAAAAAAAGCAGCTTACTCTAGTTTTGCAGTACAAGTACACAATGACCCTCAAGGCTATCAGAAATGTTTTAGAAGGGCAGGTAATTCTAACAGTTTACCAGACAGAGAAGCAGGAAAGCAGGAATGTTTTGGTGTGTCCAGAGTGGATCAGTGCAGGGAGATGGGAATGCCACTTTACTCCTCAAGCAGCTTTTCACTAAACTACTCAAGCCCAGATGAGCGTCTCAGACACCAAGTGAAGGTTTCCCCTGTGCTCTTTGACCTCATGGCATCACAGCCTACAGGGATGGCTCAACACCAGCTTAGTAATGAGATAACCACAGGGAACCCAGAGAGATAAATTTATGGCACCAGGAAATGGCTTTACCTCACAGGACAAACTGTTTTGTTGCCAGAATTGGGGATGAAGATAAACCACTTTCTCCTGTCTGGAACAAAAGGCTTTAACACTTTCTAGATTAGCAGCTATGTAGGAAAAGGCAACCAAAAGGGGCAGTGTCTCAGAGGGTTTAGAGCCTTTGCTACTGGACTCTTAAGGGCTGTAATTTCATTAACCTCACAGCTTGTGTAATCATGACAAAGTCAAAGCCACATATTCAGATTTTGGATCTGATTTGATTTCCTAGTCCAGTTTCTTATCTCATGATCTATGGATGAGTATCTTATTTGCCTGTTGGCAGAAGAAGTTTGGAGCAGGGAGTGGTATATATGTCAAGGGTTTTTTTACATGGACATTTCATGGACTAAATAATGCTGGCAGATACTGTTTTCTTCCACCACAAGGAGCACATATAATTTCTTCTTGTCTCGTTACATTAAAAGAAATACAGCACAAAAGGAAAAGGGAAGAAAATCACCAAAAAAGGATACGAAGATATAATCCTTTCTAGCCAAAAAAATACCAACTCTATGACATCCTTGTGTGTGGGGAAACTCAGCTCCTAGATTATTTTGATAAACTTTGTTACAATCAGTTTCACACAAACCCCAGTCGTTTATTTAATCTTAACTGCTTGCAGAAATGTCATCCAGTAAGGACATGGAGATTGTTATTTTTTTAGTTTCAAAAAAAGAGTTTGTTTATTTTTCTTCTCTTATTTGGTTTCTCTCTGCAGATTTATAAGGGCTCTGTCACTAACAGCCTTGTATTTGCTTGTGAGCTGGGTGTGCGGTTTGCCTGCCCGAAAGGGCAGGAGCATCCACAGTGGGAGGCAGCTGACTGGGAAGTAGGTGGAGCCTACCCACCCCAGCAATGCTTCCTGCACAGCCAGCACGAACATGCCAAAGTAACCCTCAAGTAGTAGCGAGTCATAACATGGTGTCGGTCCATTCCAGGATAGTGCCATCACTAAAAGGGAACCAAGTCCTTTTGTGTTATCTACAGGATGAAATCAGAAAAACTCCCTCTGTCCCATTAGTCTCTTATGTAGAGATTTCCTTCTGGTGGCTCATACAAGCAGGGCTTTGGTGGCAGTCACCAAGGGTTCACAGAGCTGCTGTGTCTTTGGTAGTTCTTGGCCATGTGCTGCATTTCCTGTGCAAACTTAAGACCAGCAGCATCCAGCTTCTAGGAGTGCCGTGGATGCTGCTGTAATTGCTGTCACCCCACATCCCTCTGCAGCCTGCCCTGCAGTGCCATTCTGTGCGGTTTGCTCTGAGGGCAGGACTGGATCTGCTGCTCACACCTCCTTCAAGTGTGCCGTCCTGTGCGACTTGTAGTGATGGGGGCTGCACTCGCCCAGAGCTGCAGCTGGGTGAACCTCTCAAGCACTGCGACTTCTCAGCTGGGAACATAATGGGGTTGCAGAGCTCGGCCGCTGGCACTGCCGACAGCCATGGTTGGAGCCAGAGATGGAACCCTGTCTGCTGACCCTTCTGCTTGGTGCTGTTGTGCTATCCCACATGGCAGCTGATGCCCCTAACCTTCCACTTTCATCTGTTCCCTCCTTAGGCAAGATTCTGTTCCGGAGGAGCCATGTCCGAGACGTAGCTGTGAAGAGGCTGAAGCCCATCGATGAGTACTGCAGGGTAAGAGCTCCGAGGAGTGCCGGGCAGCCCTGATCTGTGGGGGCTCAGTGCTGGGCTTTCCCTGATGGATACTGCTGACAGGCAGTGTGTCGAGTCTATCCCAGGGAAGATGGCTCTTCCCAAACACCACCAAGACTAAGAGGGCAGGTGGAAACAGGATGCTCTTTGCTCCCAGGGTCCTTGTAGCATTTTCCCATGCAAACTTTATGCACTGAGTTGGTGCCTCATCTTCTCAGTAAAGGCTCTAAGCCTCATCTGCCCTAAATGTGGATTTTATTTCTATATCAGCCAGGATGACTCAGGAGTTGAACAGGCAGAGAAGCACAACTAAGATGATGTTTTTTTCTGTTTCCTGTCTGTCTGTCCCCCAGTGCCACATGAGGACAGTGCTGGCTGGTGCAGCACTGAGGGTGGACCAATGTCTTCCAGGAGTGCTTCTCCTGATGAGTGAAAGCCTGGAAATTTATTGCAGGACAGAAAAGCACAGCTCTGTTGAGAAGAATTTTAAGTTACTTAATCTTTCCTTTCTAGCCTAGATTTTATGATATGATATGATAATTAATCCTCTGCCAGTAGATTAAAAGTTGTTTCTAAGCAAGGAGGATTCCCAGGTTTTGTAGAAGTATTGAGCACGTCAGTGCATAATTTAAACCGGAGACTTCCTCTCTTATTTCCCATGAGGCTTTCTTTCCATACTTGGAAAGCCAGAGGAGCAGGTGGAGGGGAAAAAAAATGCACTCCCAAGAACTTCTCCAGTCAGACATTTGCTCCTGCAAAATTGGAAGCAGATTGCCAAAGTGCCTGAGGCACGCTGGGGGCTGGTGGTGAAACCCATGCCATCTGCACCCCCGGGGCAAGGAAGCGTCATTAAAGTCTTATCTCATAAGATCAGGCTTTTTTGTGTGACAATTAACGCACTGTCTTCCTGCTGGGAGCTGAATGACTCTCTTTAAAATATGTAGGGTTTCACTGAGTCCCCAGCCTCCTCCTTCAGACAGGAACTGCTGGCGACAGGAGCGGTGAGGGCTGGCTGATGTCAGGGTTCACCCGGCAGATGCGTGGTGGAGAAAGCAGTGACTTGTGCTGTGGGGGCAGCCAGTTCTCTGTCACCCCCTTGTCTGTGCTCCAGACAGACCTGCCCTGACCCGGCCAGGCCTGCCGGCGCTCTGCTGGTCATGGCCGAGGGATGCGTTGTGGCATCGGCTGCTGGCACATTTGCTGACACCGAGGTGCTGGGATTTCTGCTCTCATTTCCTTTCTTCTCTTCTGGAGAAGTCTGGCTCAGGTCACAGAAGCACAGAATCATAGAATGGTTTCACTTTGATTCAGATCTGCTGCTGCTGCCCAGACATGGCTGGGTGCTTCCCTGAAGCCAAGCTTTTTACTTAATCTATGTATTAATAGGTGCTGATTTTGTGAACATAAACCCAACCAGGTCGGATTAGCCCAGTTTCCCCCAGCCCAGCATTTCCCTTTTCCAGCAGCAGTGACAGTGGTGCTCAGACTGAGTATGACAAACCTATAATGACTTTTCCAGAATATTATCCCAGCCTCCAGGAGTCTCCGGCTCATATGCTTTTTGTGCCTGATGTAGTGTCTTTTTATTTCATTAGTGTATAACTGTAATTTGTATTTAATTTACCTCAGTACTTCAAAGTAGAAGGTGCTTAAGTCTGGATGGGTTTGGAGAGCAAGGCTTATAGTCACTGAGAAGCTGGAGCAGGAATTGCATCTCATGTCTGTGTGAGTGCTTCAAGAGGGCTACATCCTCCATAGTGTCTTTCTGCATGGGGTGTCAGGCCTTTAAAGAAAAAAGGCCCTGGCTAACTCTTCCATTCCCCAGGGATGTGTCTTGTTGGAGAATGTATGACCATGGTTGTGACTTAGTCGGGCTGCAAGTGGGTGAGCCCTTCAGCCAGTGCTGGAAAGTAAAGGAATGCCAAGCTTTTTTTACCCATTCCCTGAATTTGACTCTAAATTCGTGCCTGGACATTACTTTGTGTCCAGTGTGGATGATAGATAGGTCTGTGCCCACTCTTCAGAAACAGTATAGAAGAAACTGTGATGTCCTGCCTGTCATCAGATCCACTTATGAGCTGATTTCTTTGCCTTTTGCTACATCTTCCTGCTAATTACAGAGAGTAAATGAAGATGGTAGCTGGTCACACCATTGTCTGGCACAGGACATACCCAGTAGTTTTTAAACTGCACCACATAGTTGGCAACCTGTGCAAATAGAGGGACCTGAGAGTTGCAACTCATACCTTTCCCAACCTTTAGAAGTCTCACAGTTTATGAGAACAGGTTTTTCTTTTGAACGTTTATGGTTCATCCAGTTAGTGTTTCTTCAGAGAATATTGTCATATGTTATTGCTGTTCCAAACCTGCCATAGAATATGAAAGTCCACAAGACTGAAAATAATATGAAAATCAGGCACTATACATCAAAGGTACAAAGAACTTAAGGAAACAGCTTGTAGAAGGAGAGATTCGTGGTACGGTGAAGTCGTTGGTAGTTCTGCTACTGACCTTCTTGAGGACCGAGTTTCATCTCTGGGGCTTAGCAAAGACTCAAAAATCAGAAATACCTTCACTGAAGGACGCCACTTACAAGGTTTCTGGGAATATGACCTTTGTAACCTTACTGTAACATTCCCATTCTGATATGAAGTTACCCAGGAATGACCAAAAACTGGGAATTGGGAATAGAAAATTAGATGATGAGTCTGAACCAAAGTGGCCTCACTTTACCAGCCTAAACAAGACACAGGATTTCTCTCCCTTCAGCTGTACTAGAGAGACAACCTGAGTGACTTGCTTAGCTCCAGTGCTAGTTTCTGGAAAGCTGAAGTGAAATTCAATGAATCCTCTCTTGTTGTAAGAAGACAAAATATTTTTTTCCTAATAAAATAATATTGCTCACTATTGTTTCTTACCCTGTAGCAGGTACTGGAGCATGTGCATGACTCATGAGTAGGATCATGCCCACCTCTTGGGAAGTGTTACCCATTTTCTGCATTTCATCCCCTGTCCAGTAGACATTTTGACTCATTAGAGAATTGTATAGAACTGTAGAGCAAGAGCATTATTTTGACAAGTCCGGTTCTGCTTCTGTAAGGGTTCAAAGCTTATGTCCCATGCTAGTCCTAAAATGTGTAGGCTGACAATTTTGAAAAATTTAGAGAATTATGCTGGAATGATGTGGGTGAAGTTGATTGAATAAATCTGCAATGGGATAATAAAAGAAATAAATGAAACAATAGACCTCTGTCCACTGGAATCTGTGAGGAAGCAGAGGAGAGAGGCAGGTTCCTGATGCAAAGTTCATGGTAATTTTTTTGCAAGATGAGGGTCCTCCATCTGTTTCACCTGTCCTGGAAAGACAAAGTACAGATGGACTCTGGTAAATGAAGGGTGCAAATGTTTGACCATTTGTTGTTTTCGCAGACTGTCTCTGTCAGAGCCTGGTGATTTGCATGGCTGAGAAGCAGGTTTGACTCCTGCTGTGTGTGGATGTGTTTGTTGTTCCTTCGCTGCTGGGCACAGGAGCAGGGACAGCAGAGGCTGTCTGAGAATTTGTGGGGATACTTGACAGCAAGGGGAAGTCCACAGAATGTTCCGTATCAGGGGCATGATCCCTCTGGCCCTCTGTACCACTCATGCCTGGGTGACTCCTCATTGCATTGTACCAACTTAGAGAAATTCCATCAGAGAGGTGACTAGGCCAGAGATTTTCCTAAGGCTGCAAGAAACTTTGAAGTTGCAATGAAAACAGGAGGAATGGGATACACAGGGGAAGATTTCCAGAAGTTGTTCGTCTGTAAACATGAAAGTGCAAGATCTGGATGTCCTTACTGGTAACCTGAGTGAGTTACCAAACAAACTGTGTTTTCCCAGTGTGCTGCCCACTGGAATTGGTACCTCTGGATGATTTCCCTTTTAACTGTAGGCTTGGAATTAGTTTAGTGTGATTTAAGGTCTTCTGGGCTCATTGGGCATGATTTTCCTAATCCGTTTAGGAATTTTTGCCAATGTGAAAAAAAGGGCAAATTCATAGGCCTCCCTTCCCAGTGGTATTTTATTTGTGAACCTTTTGATCTCCCAAACACACCTCTGGTGAGCGTTTGTCCAGTATGTACCATCCTGTGTTCAAGAAAGACCTCTCAGGTCAGTGGTTCACAAAAATACCGATCTCTCCTTACCCAACCCCCTGGGAAAATTCTGGCCAGCATTTGCTGACTTGTGTATTTGTGCGTGTTGATCCTAATTGAGGGAAGCATCTTTGTGCAGGGAAGATCTTAAGACTTAAAGTCCCATTGTCACAAACATTTACCTGGATTTGCCACATGCCTCCTTCATGTTTTCCCAACTGGATGTGGCTTTAAGCAGAAGCTTAGGGGCTTTTCTATAGTGAGGCTTGAGTACCCGAACAGACACCACCTAAACAAAAATTAAATGAGCAAGTCACATCCATTCCAGGAAGTACTGGTCATTCCTTTATTAATGTTCACTATTTGAGAGACCACACTTCAAAAACATAATTACCTCCCTCTTGGTCTCTCAGTCATGCCTTTCTGTCAAGGTTTAATTCTTGAACCTGTCGAGACAGGTACACAGATATTTTTCTCTCTATCCATTGTACAACTAAGCTAGTGTTCATTGAAGATGGAGTGATAGTCCCGGTCAGGAATGAGAGTTTAAATGAAATACCTTCAAACTTTATCGGTATTTTTTTAACCCACATTTCAGAATCCTGACTCACTTAGACTGGCTGCAGTTATGAGGGTTAGTTATTTGCAACACCCTTCTCAGCACCTGGAGTGGGGCCTGGCTTGTGGTCCTTCCATGCCAGAAGCCCTTATATGTTCCAGTTACTTCCGAAACTCTTCACCCTCTCTCCTACTTCCCTCAGCTCTTTATTTATTCCCACTTCTTCTCCAGTCTGAGTCTCTACCGTGCACTCCTCATCCACTTCTCTGCCTATCAGTGTTTGCCATCCACCCTCCATACTTCAGTGCTTCAATTCAAGCTCAGAGTTACCTGAGGCTCTCAACCAAACAGAAGGTGTTTTCACATAGATGAAACAATTTATTTTTTCGTCCTGAGAACTTATGTATTTTAATTGCACCTTCCCCCTTGGTGGACTCATGACCATTCCCAAACATCTGGCACTAGTGATTAATGTTAATGAAAATAATAAACAATGGAGAACTTACATGAAAAGTCAGAGAGTCATAACCATGCATTACTGTGAGCTGACTCTGTATTTGTGTGCAGAGCTGGACATTAGGGATCTAAAATCTGTGCATCTGAAGTGCCTCAACAGACTGTGTGGAGACAATCAGTGATTCACCCCGTCAAGAGCCAGACATCCACAGAGAGGCAGACAAAGCACCCCCTGAAGGTGCTTTCTCTAATGATTATACAAGCTGATAGACAAGTGTGACCAGTCTCCTATTTAAGATGCTTGAAGTTCAGTGGGGTGAAAATCATTCTGTGCCTGTATACACACACACACCTACACATGTGCTGTTTATCCGTCCATATACGTCTGTAGACAGTTTTTTATAAATGTATCCATATAAATGTAACCCACAGCACTGAATGCATCGTTACAAGTACCTGCATGGTTTTACACCCATGTGCGTGTGTTCCATGAAGGCTTTGAGCTGTAATACAGTCCCACAGAGCTGTTTCCAGTTCATATAACCTTAAGCCATGAACCCCTGCCTGCACTTGGTGCTCCGTTGGCTCCGAATGCCATGTGTGGCACCCGGCAGCCTTCCTGCAGCTGGGCTGGTGCTGAGTGAGCAGCCCTCCCTCCCCAGCACCGAGGGCTGCCTGCTCATGCCCTGCCTGATGGTACAGCTTTTCGAGTCATCCACTCTGTGAGACTGTCTGTAACCTGTAATAAAGAGAGTCATTCCAGGCTGAAATAGCACATACAAGCCTGTGTCCTGAGGAGCACGTGAGGGCTGAGCAGCGCACGTCCGCCTTTGCACACCGAGCAAGGAAACACAAACACGCTGTTACTGATAACACGTGATGGTTGTGCAAGGCTGAATTCTGCTCGCTGGCACTTTTTATCTCTCATCTTTCCTGTGCAAGTTCCTAGCTGTTTCTGGATGCTTGCTGTTTGCAGCTGTGTGCATTTACCTCTGGTTTCCACATCCCCAGAAGAATGTCACTTTCCTATCCTTTCTGTCCTTTCACCATCTGTTTTCCTCTTTGTCTTTACACTTCTCTCCTTGGTGCTGTAGTGTTCCCGTCAGGCTGTTGCAGCTCTGTCTTGCTGGAAATGCCAGAAACTTGCATTTTCCCCTTTCAGAGTAACAGTGGTGTCCCTCATTCTCTGAATGCACTTTTTGTTTGCTTGCTGGAATCCCGTTGGCCTTGGCTTGTTCCTGGGTAGATGTTGTGTATTTGCTGAAGACACATTTGTTTCTCTAAAGAGCCTTGCTTCTCCCTGCTGCTATCCAAAATTAAGAGATGGATTCTGACTGGTTTTATACTCGTCTGCACTTTTTTACCCTTTCATACCACTTCTTAGGGTTTTGTTCCTTAACAAAAACAAGTGAAAATTGATTGGCTGGACTATACACCTGAGCTTCCCAAAAAACATGCAATGGCAAGTTACTATGGGGTGGATTTCAGTCTGTCTCTCTGCACAGGGCTGGAAATTGCAGCACTTTGGGAGATGATTCAGAAGCAAGAGAGCCAGCCCTGCCCCAGGGTGGGAAGGTGGATGGCTGGATGTGGAAATGACTTTGGCTGATTTTTATCCATTCCCTGCAAAGGACTGGAGTTGTGGAGGTGCTTTTCAGTTATCCCCCTTCGTCTCAGCAGGACCACAGTGCTTCTGGAGATTCCCAGGCAGCCAACCACTGATTCAGGGGGCTCAGATTTCCTAAAACTTTCCTTTATTTAGAAATAAAAGATATCCACAGCAGCTTGGTAGGATTTGTGTTCCTCCGTCACTGAAAACCCGCTCTGTGGTCAGGCTCAGTACTGATATGTGGAGCTTGGTTCTTGGGAAGGGTGAGCACCTGTGACCTGTAGGGGAGTGGTGACTCTTTGAGAAGGCGTCGGATGTCCGAGACGCCCCGCCACGAGTACAACTCGGGTATTTGTGTTTCTCTAGTAATGACACGTATCATTTGCAGTGCTTGCTCTTGCCCCATTGACTGTGCAAGATCGAGCCCTTTGGGATTTCAAAACACACTGTAGATATTGAATATCTGAGCTTCCTAACCTTTCTGCAGATTAGGTAAGTGTTATTGCTCAGCATTGTAAGGGGGTAACTGAAGATATATCCCAGCTGAATTTGATGGAAAGAGGTTAAGTAACCTGCCCTAACCAAGAAGGGCGTTAGTAATAGAGCCATTGCTAAATCTCAGCCCCATCCACTGTTGGTTGGACAGTATTGCTTCACTGTGTACATCTGTCTCCTGCTTGAGATGCAAATTAATAAAACATGCTTTAGTGTTGTCTATGTCCTTGTTAGTCTGTGCTGTTGAGGCATTTCTCTTTCAACATGCTGTGATCATTACTGTTCCTGGGCACTTCCTGACATTCCAGTATTACTACTGGTTTGCCAGCTGGATGCATGTGTTTATGTACAGTAGAAATAAGAGCAGAGAACTCTCACCTTTGCTGTGCTTTTAGGCAAGATTGAACAGACAGCAGTGGGGACCGGGGCATCCATAGTTCTCATAAAAGTGCTTGAGTTTTCCTGCTGTTACATTTCATCCTGTGTTAGTGCAGCAGTCAGTAGTGCATGCCCCAGCACTTGGACCCACTAAGCTGTTGCTCAGCTTCTGTATCTGGTGCTGCTTCCTCACTGCAAGGCATCTTCTTCTGCTCTATAGTGCAGTTCCACGTGACCAAGGGTGAGGACCTCATTCTTCACAGGCGTAGTGATACCAGATGCATTTTCCTATGTTTTTATGTCATCCCTCCACCAGGGAAAGGAGAGCTGTAAGTGTGGAAGCACTTGACTTTGAATTTCCGATCACCTCAAAAAAAGACACCATCATCTAATACTGGAGACCTGCGGTTTCAGAGCAGTATTTTTTCAACTCTTTTTCTTCACATCCCCAAGCAAAAGTGGACTTAGAAACAAATCTAGGCACTTTTTAAAGCCTGGTTAAAAAACAGCTCTGAGGGTAACCAACTGCCCTATCCTGCCTTTGTGCTTTGGCTGGGCCTTCTGGTGTGTCTGACCAAGATCAGTCAGATGTCTCATGGTTAGTATAACCTGTTTGCCCTAATGCATCTTCATTTAGCTCTGGTGCAGTTTTTCATCCATCTTTCAAGATTGTTTGTCCTACTTTCAACTAGCAGAAGAGCCAGACAATCTAATTTTGTCAAACAGGTTTACAGCAACTCTAAGAAGCTTGGTCTATATTTAACCTGTGGCCTATTTTCAGCATAACACAGGAGGAGGTGAAGTCCAGCCTCTTTTCTGCTCCTGCTTGGCATTTCTGGAGGCAATCTCAGAGTCCCCTCCATGTGGGCTGGGGACAGCTCTTTGGCCTCTTTTGGTACGACCAAGCTATAGATTCTGAACAGCAAATTCATAGCACATTTCTGCCCTGTGTGCTTGTCTTGTTGTTTTAAAGTCTCACTTTCCAGTACGCTTCGACATAGTGTAGTTGACTGTACATAACTGTTGCTGAACGTGACAAGCACAGTGTACCTGTGTCGTGGCAAGTGCCTGGACATTGTTAGCCAGGATGTGCTGTAAAACCTTTTCATGCAGAAATAGCCTCTCTGTGGTTTGGTTTTGTTTGGTTGGGTTTTTTTTTTCCAGAGGCTTAATCAAACTTCCTTTCCTGTTAATTTAGGAGCAAAGTGTTGTTTGGTTTGGTTATGGGATTTTTTTTTTTTTTAGCAAATGTCTGCTTTTTCCGTTGACAGTGCTTAATGGAAGCTTTATGAAGCACATGAACCTTTTTGTATTAGTGGGCGTTGATTTTCACTGCTTGAATTTGTGTGCGTTGACATGAAGCCTGTAAGCCCACTGACTGAGGTGCAGTCCAGGCCCATGTCACAGAGACTGTCCCAGCCACAGAACTCTTATCTACTCAGTGTTATGGTTTTGCACATGTGGACCAAATTCTGCTCTTGTACACATGGCAGAAAAATTACATTGTCTGACTCTAAGGACCATTGCTTGTCTGAATTCATTGCATCCTACTTGACATTTGCAGTGAAGACATGCTGTTTCCTTTCTTCTCAGGTAAGTAGCCAGGCATGATGCTTTCTGTTAGTATTCCTTTGCCCCTGCCAGGACTGTTTTGCCTCCTCTTGCTTGGTAGCTTAGATGTTTGAGGCCATGTTTTGAACTTGACTTCTCTAAGTGCTTCTCCCTCCCTATTTTGCTTTACAGGCGCTGGTTCGGCTTCCTCCTCATATTTCACAGTGCGATGAAGTCTTCAGGTTCTTCGAGGCTCGCCCGGAAGACCTTAACCCTCCAAAGGAGTAAGTGCTGTGATGGATTTCCAGGGCTGCCTGGTACATTTTGATTAGCTGGAAGGAAAAGGTCATTTGTTTTTGTTACTGGTGTAGGTGTGGGAACTGATTTTGTAGCTTTCAAGCACTACCTGGAGAATACCCAGCAGTTACGCACAACGTTGGGTGTGTGGAGGACAAGGGAGTCAAGCAACCCTCAGACACAATTTTCAGCCATCCTCCACCCATCTTCACATTGTTTCTCGCTGATGGTTCTAATGAGGGAACCTCCCCTGGCTTGTAGGTTTTTACCTGATAGTTATCACCAAAGAGTCATTTAGTTCCCAAAAGTATTGGCTCATAGCAGGGGGAAATCCTTCCAGTAAGCACTTGGCTAATAATTACCAGCTGCTTCTTTAAATGTACTCCTGCCAGAGATACTTAGTTATCTGAAGGGAGGAAGACTGTGGTCCAGATCCAAAATTGTCTCTAGAGAGTCTGTTCTTTCTAAGCAGGAAGCCAAGAATAGGCAGACAAAAGAGTTCCCATTAAACACATTAAACAGGATTGCAACCTTTACCTTGCAGCAGACAGGCTGATTCATGCTGATGCAGTTAGGGTTCAGAGGACTAATTTATCCAGTGAAAGCATTGGCAGAAGGGTATTTAGAAGCAACAGTGCTGCCTTGCCTGGTATTTCCTTTTCTCCTTCATACTGAACAGGATGTTTTATTGTGGTCCGTAATAAGATTTTGACTTGATCCCATTGCGGTTTTTGCTGCTTTGTTGCATGATTTGTAACTTGATTGCAAGCTGCGTTACCGTAATTTGCTTTCTCCGGTGTTTGCACGGCCAGTTGGATAAGGGGAAATGTATGTAAAGCTCTTGGGTTTTGGGCACTTAAACGCACGCAAACCTTTACTAAGTGGAAAGATTTGTATTGGCTTCAGCTCTCTGTTCCCATGGTGGTAGAAGGGAGAGAACCTTTACAATGTGATTTCCCAAACTTTGTCTCCTACACATGCATGGTCTTATACAAGGGGATGTATTAGCATAAAAACACTACTGCTGGTAAAGCTGAGAGCAGTCTTTTTTGTTTCTTGAATGAGGAAAAGAGCAGTTTTTAAATCAAAACCTGGATAAAGAGCTGCTTTATTTTTGTTTCCTAGTCAGCCTTGTTTTAGAAAAATGTTTGGCATGAAAAAATACAGTTGCTTGTAAACATATATTGCAAACTTGGAAACCATTGCAACAAGGTAAGCCCACACTCTCAGACCTGCTGACTATCAGTTTTCATTTAGGGTCTGTAAGTATATTTGCAAAGGTTGCTTGGTCACACAAGTACCCCCGATACAGAGACATGTGCCCATGGGCCAGGCAGAAATAGACACTCAGAAGATTAGTGAGGTCCCAAGAGCTACAGAGGAGTTCAGCTGGACAATCTCAAATGGATGCTGGGAGTCTGCTTTAAGCTCCTGACTGCTTTCTGTACTAATACAGATCTTACAGCGCCTCTGCAAGGCAGGGGATTGGCACCAAAGCCCACCCCCAGACTTGGACTGGTTGCTTTCCCTTTTTTCACCTCCAAGTTGTTGAGGGCCTTTTGCTGAGTTCCCAGTTCGACAGCCTTGCAGCAATTTTCAAGTTATCCCTTCGCTCTCCTCCGGAAAAACAAAAAAGACTAAATGTTCTCAACCCAAGCCTTGCATCCTATTCCAACCTAGTAATAAGTGTGATTTATTTCCCTGGAAAATGTAGAGCAATAACCTGATTAAATCTCGCTTCACTAATGTCTGCAAGACATTAATCTAGCTGGGTTTAAACAAATCCTACCTCGTCTTCTGTAAGCAAACAGATCTTAGAGAAGGTGTCTAAGGTTTCTGCTGGGAGTGCTTCACAAAAGATGTATTGTTGAAACTGAAGATTGGTCTCTACAAAAAGATGATGTAAAAGCCAACGGAAACATCTCAGTGTTTTTATTCTATGAACTGAGGGGGAAGGGGGGAGATCTGAGGCTCACTGGACCACTGTGTAGGGTCCGGGGGAAGGACACTTCCAGGGCTATTCTGAACCTTAGCAGGCACTGCAGGAAGGAGCACAATCAGCCAGAGAAATTGTAATTTATTCACTCATTATACTCTGCCAAGCCCTCCAGAAACAGTGGGCCGGTGATGCCCAAGCCCTAGGATTTCAGTCTTCCCTGGGCCTTGTGGTCCATCATTCATCTCACTTATGGGTGGTAGGGCTGTAGCCTGGGGGCAGCATCTAGACTATCCTAATTATTTCATCTATTTCTTCAGCTGCTTCTTTTAGCCCTCAGCGCAGATGTGGTTTGTATGTCAATCTATCAGCATAGACATGGCACTGATCTTGCTGGGTTGAAGAAGAACAAGCAAGAGACACAGCCACCAAGGGAGGGCAGGACGGAAAAGCTTGTGCTGCCTTCATGTCTTGTCTTTGTGGGCACTGAGATGATCTTTAGTTTCATGTTGACCTACTCAGTTTTTCTGCAGCTGCCTGGCCTCATAAGACAAAGCTTGACCTAGAGTTTAATTAACTGATTTTCAGGAGTGGAGCCTTAATCCCATGGGCATTTGGGTTGCTGATCCCAGAGAGTCCATTGGCTTATTGCATGTCTGCAGAGCAGTGATTGAGCATATGCTTCCAGACAGAAGAACATGGAAGCTTAAACTTCAAGGGAGGAGTCACAAAAAAGTCTGCTTTACCTCGCAGCTGAGATGTAAGAGAGGTATCCATGCCTTTAACTGCTCATCTGTGACTTGGGGTGATGCACTAATCTATGTACTGGTGCAGTAATTCAGCTGCAAAGCTGTGCCCTTCACTCCTGTTCCTCCTGTCCTGAAAGAAACCCAAATTCCCCTGTTGTCCCTTAGACACTTTTACAAATGTGTTGCTGGCTTTTTCCTTACAACCCCTCATCTGCCCTGCCCTTGGCTCCTCCCTGCTTCCTTGTGCAGTCCTCTCTGGGTTATGCCGTGCTTGGCTTGCTGGCTGCTCCCTACAGAGTCATTTCCTACTGCTGCCGTGCTCTGATTGCCCTCAGTGCTGAGCAGCACACACAGTCCAGCTGTAATAAAAGCAGGGCTTTCCCAACACTGTATTAATCCGGCCAATTTGTTCGGTTGGATTCACAGCTTAGGTTTTCTGTTTCCTGTTTTGGTGATGGTCCAGGCTTTCGAGTGCTGTGACAATAGGCAGAAGGTATTCCTTTCAGCCCATTAAACGTCTCCTGGGTACAGTAGCTTACAGGCAGAGAGCTGGAGACATGTCTCAAGAAATCTCAGTGTTTGAACTGGCTGACAGTCTCCTCTGAGTCTGCTGCTGCCTATGGAAATAGCTCCAGGTCAGATAGCTTCCAACAGCAGGTTTCCTTATTGCTGCATGGGACAGACCATAGGAGGACACTAAATTCCTGTGTGGAACAGTCTGGGAGCTTCCTCAGACTGTTTCACATGGGGAAAGCATGGCCTTTTCAAGGGAGCTTCAGGCCACAGGAGCACTGAGGAGCAAGGCAGGGTTTGGAGCTCCAGTGCCAGTGTTCCCAGGGCAGCTGCTTCGCTCCACTCTGTGAATTAGCTGCAGAGGATTCAAGCATCAAACCTGTGACCCTGGTACAGGAGGAGCAGCTTTCAACTGCTTAGGTTTCTAATATGTGGCATTTTAGTGATCGAGCAAATGTCAATGTCTATAGGCACATGGCTGGGCTTGTGTCTTTTAGCATGCCCAGGTAAGGACCAGATTCTTCACTACCATGGGAAGAGACAATGCTATGGGAAAAGACATCGTAAAGTGAGAAGAAAGTGCATTTTTATTTTATTTTATTTTATTTTAATGAAAGCCATTCATTTACTGGATACTTCTGTTAATAATTATAATTACTGATTGCTAAAACAGAGGTGGATTAATTTCAGATTTCTACTGGGGATTTAAATTCAAGGCTGAGGTCAGGCCAGGGCTCACAGTCAACAAACAAAATCTCAGAAACCAATTTTTTTAATGGTTCTTTTTTACTAGAAATAACAGAAGTACCCAAAGAGTAGGATTAATCAATTAGACACTGCATATGGTCCACTGGTTTTAGGGCTTTTTTGTAGATAGGTTCAAAATATCACAGCCAGACCACTCTTGTGAGAGTTTGTTTTTTCTTTCTGGGTCTAGACCTAGTCTAAGAAGCAGATCAAGAGCTAAGGATTCAGTTCTCCAATACTCCCCCTACAGAAATGCATGCAGGCTCAAACAAGATTTCTGTTTAAACTACCACTAATAATATTCACAGCTGAATTTAAAGCAGTGTTCCATATCTGAGTATATTTTGCCTGGAAGAATCATAACACGATTTTTGAATGATATGCAAATCCAGAAAAACTAGGGGACTTATTAAATATACACTATATGTTACGAGGGTTGATAGAGAAAATGGATTTAATACTGAAGGTGTATTTACTAAAGAACAGAAATTATTGTGGTCTGTAGCCATGAGCTTTACTGATCCTATCTTTATTGCATAAATATTGGTGTAACACTCAGATACTCTGATGCCAGGCAGTGGAACCTGCATTCTCCCTTTATTCTTCATGTATTACATGTTCTGATAATGACACTGGAAAGAAGTTGCCAGGGTAATGCAGTGACCATGTTGAGGAAACTGCTTTAGTTTATGAGCCTACTGGTGCTAAACCACAGTTCCCTACTACACCTTTTTTTTTCTGTATATGAGCATGACTGTGTTTACATACAAATATTTCTGTTTCCCAAATGTACTGTAATAATAATTCAGTTACCTATTGGCAGAGGAGGAACGTGTAAAATATCCACATTTATTCTTATTTGTTTGTTATTATGAAAATATTTTCTCGTACATTTCATCACTTATATTTATTTTCTTGTATTTCATTTATATTTCATCCCTTTTGAATTGTTTTTCCTAACACATTGGACTGCTGAGCCTCTGAGCAGATGTGTTACGAGAAAAGCTGACATTCGTTTTTTTGTGATTGCTCTTTTTTACACTACAGATCATTTCCACATCCTTAAGGAATGTGGTCAGCACCATTTGATGACAATTGGTGTTACAGTCTGCACTTGGCACTGTTATGATGACTTCTCAATGCATACATTTTATTTGGGAAATTCGTTCCACTTCAGAGATGCAGAATGGTAATTGATTTCCCTAAGAAATCCAAAATCAGAGAAAAGATGGAGGTTTTAGTTTTCTGTGATTTTTTTTCCTTCCCCCCTCTGGGAAGTAAATTACTAAAAATGGAACAGGAAAATCACTCAATAAAGATGATGACAGGATAAGGCATTTAAAACCCACTACTATGAAGAGAAGAAAAAGTTAATATTTTCAAAAAATGGTTTATTCACCTTCACCGAGATTTAGGTAGCTAAGGATGCAACGAGGTGCTTGGCTACTTCTAACTAGTCACTCAGCTCTCACTGATTTCACTGGGAATTAGGTACCTCAGCTCTTTGAGATCCGAGTGTAGTAGAGCACCTGTGTTTATTTTCTCAGTTGTGCTTGTTTTAGGGCTGCATTTACTACAAATACTTGGCCTCAGCACCTAAAATTGCTGAGAAAATGTTTTTTTTCAATTTCTAAATCACAGAAGTGCTTTACAGTATCCTGCTCCCAGTGTGGGATTGTCACAAATCTGTGGCTGAGAGGTCAGGCAGCCCTGTGCCCCAGAAACAGAGGAGTCAAGTGTGGCTGATCCCCAGTTGTGCCCCGTCTGACCTGGAGAGCAGGGGCTCAGTCTCATTGTCAGATGGGGCTCTGGATACCCCGACTGTGTGTGCTGCCTTTCATCAGCGCTTATGATCTTTGGAAGGTCTCACTTGGAGATAGTTATCTTAAATAAACTAAGCCAATGCAGGAATGGAAAAAAGGAAATAACAGATTTCATTACTTGTTCTCGTCTTTAGTTTCACGTGGGACTTTCCCTTTTGTTTGCAACCTATCAACGATTTGTACTGGAATATCAAATGGAGGATACTGAAATTTGCTACTGGCTGCAGCATCGGTGATACCAGCAAATAACTCAGCCTTCCTGAGAAAAGATTTTAATCTTTTTTGTTACTTGTGCAGAAAATGAAAAAAGAAATTATATGTAGATAAATATCAAACAATAAACTTGGGGTAAAACAGAAAGCACGTTAATAAAATAGGTTCAGCCACTACAAAAGAAACTGTAGAAGTGTGGCAGTTGGAACAGCATATGTTACTGCAGTTACTGTACACCAAGAGCTTTTATCCCTTGCCTTGAGTATCACATTTGGCTTTGCTCATGCTTTTAGATCTGACTGTGAAAGGACACAGAGCTGAGAGGAGCAAAGACAGTTTAATGTATTGACACTTGGCACTGGTGGCTAAGTGTACAGAAATAGCTTTTGCCTGGATTGGTTGTGAGCAGGCTGCAGGGTTTAAAAGTCATGGGCACGGGATGGATTAAGAATAACCAGACTTAGTCGAAATTCATCAGTATGAGAATGAGATCAGAGCGTTGCCAAAACCCAGCAGCTTCAGCAGAGGCACCGGACACTGCCTCGTTGGGGCCGAACACAGGAGTAGTGTCAGTACTAGTTTAGTTCACTGTTTATGAGCACAAATTCAAAACAATTTTTTTTCCTCTGTAGAAGAGTAGTGACTGAAGAGGTGTTTTGAAATGTGGCAATGTTGCCTTTAGAAAAACTAAATGCCAGGCCTATTGGCTCAATGGCTTTTTTCCTGTCCAGTTATTTTTTTTCTTATACTAAAGAAACAGTCATTGCTGATAATTTGCCAATGCTTGTTTTGTAGATTAGAAAGTAAGAGTTTGCTTTATGTTTAACTTAACACATAAAATTCCTTCCTTCCAGGGAAGAGAAGCTGGGTGGTTAATGCAGGGGACTGGGAAATCTGCTCCTTACTGTCTCACTGATTTATTTTGTGATGTTGGAAAGGCCTCTCACATCTCCTTGCTGTACCTGCAGAAAGATTGCAGAGGTATGGTTTCAGAAATTTGCTAAGAGGATTTGATTCTGGTAAGGAAACCCCATTCCTGACATAATATATTTTTAGAAATGATCAATTAGAAAAATAATTTGTTTTTAAAAATCATCAGTCAACATTGGAAGAAACATTATTTCCAAAATTTGTCAGGAAAGCTTGTTGTGCTGGTGTTTCTAGATGCAAAACCAGTTAGGAAGTCAAAAGGAGTAAATATACTCACCTGGCAGTGGGGAAAACCTGGGCTAATGAGACAGGATCGGAGCAGAACCAAAATAACGGGATTCAGAGGTTAGCAAACTTGTTGTAAAGGATTTGGGGTACCAGTTGTCCTTGAGCCCTCACTTCTAGAGAGGTTTGGCTCAGTGCCACAGGATCTTCCTCTGTTTAAAGACTGGTGATATTTGGTTTGCTGCCCCAAAATAGGGGCACCCACAGGGTTGAATTGGCCATGCTGACAGACACAGGAGAGATCTTCAGGTCTGTGCAGAAGACAAGTGTCCTGCTGTGCTTTGTGGCTAAGCCTGGAACTGAGGAGAGGAAGAGGGATGGGGACTTCCTCTTCTTATCTGGATTTCTTGTTCTGGTGAGCCCCTGCTAGCAGGTTAATTGCATGCACCGAGATATCTATTACCATTGACTCGTGACCTGCCAGTCAGGAGGAGATGGGGTGGGGTTTTCTATTCATTGGCATAGCCTGTCTTGTCCTCTGTGTGTCACTTCTCTGGAAGACAAGAATAGTCAGCTTATGTTGCAAGTATAATTATATCATGGAGAAGAATCCTGCTTGTCATTGCTATGTCTATATTTAATATGGTCGCACTATTGTATAATGAAAATCTTTTTCCACTTCAAAGAGGAAGACACTGAGGACAGATGTGCTCAGTAGGGTGTTTGCTGCCAGGGTGATAAATTATCCCCCAGCGGCCCCTGGGGTTGGATGGGATTTTTCAGTGCTCTGCTCTTCCTATTGTTGATTGCTGTGTAATTTTGACGTTGCTTATCTAGAGAGTCCCTTTGTTTTTAGCACTGTTGAGGATCAGTAGCCTCACTGGTTATAAAAAAGAGTGTTTTTCTCACGTACACGTGCCTAGTGTGACCCTGTGTGTGATTCTGAACTGTCTGGGGGCAAGATAAGGCTTCCCATTACATTTGATTACATAGGCTGTGCTATATGCAACAAGGGAAGGCATTGCTTCAAATGTACCCACAGACCAGGTGGAGTTGACATCTCACGTTTATTTAAGGGGAAGCGTTTCCATCCTAAACACTGGGAAATAAAGGTTATGTTCTTTGGTAAACAGGACTTTGAGAGTCTCAGGCACTTCCCTTAGCATCCAGCAGTTGCCTCTGAAGAGAGAGGAGGAAGCATTAGCAATCAAAGGGTGCTGAACAACAGGTAAAGCGAGTCAGGTCTCTCTGGAGAGCTGCTGCCTCCTGCTTTTTGTTGTTGTGAGAGCTTGGTTTTCTTTCTGGCTTGGCTGAATCATATTATTACTTGGTGTACCTGGCTTCACCTGTTCACCCTGGGCCACCAAAGGATTGCACTTACATACAGAGGTCTGGGTGTTTTGTGTCCATTACAGAGGTTTGCATTCAGCTTCCAATGCTGTTGCTGGTTAAAGTGTTGCTTGTAGCAAGTGCAGAAATAAAAAACTTTTGTGGCAGTAGGAAACTGTGCCCTGGGGTGCTGCACTCATCCAAGATGATTTCTGTTGCTCTGTTCTTCTGTCTCTTGGAGGAATAGGGTGCCTTTAGGACTTCGGATGTACAAAAAAGTACCTGACCTCAAGTGGCTCTGGCTGAAGGAGACAGTGATCTATTGGTAGATTCATTTCCACCCTTTCCATCTTCTTGACTGGTCTGCAGCTGACTGTCTTTCATGCATGCCATTCCCAGGAACACGAGCAGAGGATCAAATAACAACATGTTTTGACTCCAAACTCTGGAGTGACTTATCATGGTATCAAAGCTTTTGATTTAATTGAAATTTCACAGATAACCTTAGACCTGCTTTTAAGTGCAGGCTCAAGAGCCAGTGGGAATTCAATTAACGACCCCCCCACACCCCATTTCCCCCACCCCTTTTAATGCTTGCATCTTGTTTGGGAGGTTTATGGAAGGGATTTGCTACTGCTTATCTCTAGCTAGAGCTGTGTGTCTGGGTTCAAAGATACCCTTTGTCTTTGAGCCTCTTTCTTTTTCCAGTTATGCCAGAGTTTGATTGAAATTACTCTGCTGACAGTAATGGACTATTTGAGATTGACGCTGATGTAAGGATTGCAGAATTTGTTGTGTTAAAAGTAGAATTCTTTCCTTGTTTCTATTCACTCTCTTAGAACCATTGGCCTAAGCTCAGAAAAGATGTTCATTTAAACAGACCTCGGATATACAGTGAATAGAGGATTGACTGTGGCTTTGCAATACTTTAGCCTAATCTAATAAATGCTGGTTATTTGCTGGATTCTTGCAAGCTGTATTTGCTTCCCAGCTCCAAGGAGTTTTAATAGCCACTCCAGTAATGCTGACTGCAGTACACTGTGGTGAACCTCAGAACGCTGTATATGTCTGATTACATTTGCTTTCAATTACAGTCTTGTGGGTTTGAAAAATCAGAGCAGTTCAGGCTCATTTGGGAACCACCACAAAAAATCACTAGTAACCTGAGATACCTAGTGCTTGAACATATAAAGGAAGAATAAAATGTTGACAGTTGGGGACCAAAAAATGTCTATTTTGCTTTATGAGAAGTCGACCATTGCAACAGCTGTAGGGTTAGGATGGCTGGGGTACCGTATCTAACAGATAAACCTTTTCCTTTCCCATCCAAGCATGCTGGGAATGAAGTGTGAATGACTCATTCCAGAGACAGCGTTCATGAGATACTTGAAGCTGACCTGGTTCACTTGTGAATTAGCAATGTTGCCTTCTTTGCTGCTCCCCACTGGATAGATTGGTGGTCCTTTTTCTAATTATTAGAACCTCAGTGTTGTCCTCACTTGCTAGGGGAACTGTATAGTTCTTGAGGATGCTAAGATTAAATTAATCTTATTTCCATCAAAATGCACTATTTTGTGGACATGTTGATTATCCTCTAAACCTGGGTAAAAGAGGAGTCATCTTTTCATGAGAACATTTAACCAAAGATGAACCTCTCAGTTCCTGTTCCTACTGAGCAGCAGGATGGCTGTAGACTGAACAGACAGGTACAGAGACATCTGGCAGGACAGCTTTCCTGGTGACCCCTTCTGCAGTGGTGCTCAGGTCTGTGGGTGCTGCATGGTTGGGTCTTGATCTGTCCTGTCCATGAAATGCCTCACTCTTCCAGTAGGCAGCTCTGGGGGAGCATCAGCCATGCAGCTGATCCCTTTCTCCTGTGCCAGCATCTGGCGAGCAAGAATAGGGCTCATGAGTGCACTCAAGAGCAAGCCCTGGTGCAACACTTGTTTGGGACATTATAAATGTTTGGTAAATAAAAGAGGAACAAGAAGGCTTTCACTGTGAAAAAGACCAGCCACAGCACTGTGACACTGGCAATGGTGCAGTGAATTTTCACCCCAGCTGAGGAAAACTATTTCAGCTATTCAGAACTTAGGAGCAGTAGGTGGGGTGTAAGGCTGTCATCAACCACTTAAAATAAGGGCAAATGCAAACAAGGTATGCAGACTGAGTAACCGGGGGCAGCTTTTACTCTTGTAGTGGGCACCAGTACATGTTGCCAGTGCTCTACATTTCTTCCTACAGGAATGTTTTAGCAATACAGCTCCCAAATTTGTTAGGGCATATGGGTAACAAAACCAAAAGCTTTCCTTTCTGTGGTCCCAATAACAAGGTTCTTCAGCTTGCACTTAACCTCTGCAGACCCTGTAGCTGGTAACCCAGATGCTGAGGCATCTTGCTGAGTCTGGATTAGTTCCTTCACCTCTATACATATCTCTATACTGAAGCTAAGGGCCAGGGCCACTAGAGAAACCCTACAAACAGCTTTAAAGTCTTGCAGCAAGAGGTCAGTGGAAAGCTATCTTATTGTTGGCCCTCGTCTCAATGCACAAAGCAGGGCTCTGTGGGACACGCACTTAACAGCGCTATTAATGCTCACGATGCATCAGTGTCATCCCCTGGGGGGAGGAGGAGCCCCAGCGGCTGAACTGCACGGTCCATACCAGCTAATGAGATGCTGCTCTTGCAGCCCTGACAAATAGGCTTCTGTTAATGTTCATTGTTACTGTTCTTCTGCTCATCCGTGTGTTCGGGAGGGGGTTGTGTTACAGATGCTTGGCTGAGGGATGGCAGGGTGACCCGCACGAGCGAGCCAGCGGGCTCCAGAGGTGAGCTGGGGTTTAAATAAGAGGCAGACGTTCAGCAGATGAGGAGAAACCTTTGAATCCCTTCAATAAAGTAGTATGCTGGAGTGAGTAGTTGCAAGAAGTAGGAGTTCTGCAGGGAACGGAGATAAAAGGAGGCTTTCAGGCAGGAGAGAGGATTTCTGCATTTTCCAGATGTAGCATTTGCATTTGGAGAAGGAGAACAGCCAAAAGGCCAGGCTGATGAAGGATGCTTTGTGGTGCTTCCAGCCTCTGAAAAAAATGCAGCCCTTTGAAAGTTAGGTGCTTTGGGATTATTAGGCAAGGGATGAAATAGGCATCGTAAGAGGAGTCCCTTTACCCCTCTTCTTATGGAAGGCTGATCTCCAGTGGTTTATATAATTACTACTTTTTTTCCCTTTTTTGTCTGCTTTCTCTTAAGGCTTTTATTTCGAAGACAGTCTTGGCTCAGTCATTCAGCATCCTCATAAATCAGAAAATTTTGTCCTTGCAGATTTCTGACAAGTGGTTTATATTTAATTTTTTTTTGTTGACAGGCATATAAACTACTGAGCCCTGGTTTATTGCCCAATACATCCTGATCCCTGGCAGGATAAGTAGTGTTTGAGAAAAGATTGAATTAATATCAGCAAACAGAGAATTTTGGGCTTTAACAAACAGATGTTGCTTTCTGACATGATTTTGTCTGTCCTAATATACGATCAGAAAATCTCCAATCTTATCTCCATTTCAGATTCATTCAGTTCAGATGTTCTCAGGTGCCATGGAACTGTATAAGTAGAATATGTGACAATCAATTTAAGAGAGCACTTACCCAAAATAGACCATTTAACACCTTGGGACTCTAATGGTCCTTTGCAAAGTTATTGGAAAAGTTTTTTTCAGTCATGTCTGCTTCTTCTTTTAAGGCTTTATTTTCAAAACATCAAAGCAAATTCCTGATTTTGAATTAAGTAGGACACAGCCCAACAGAGACACATGCCCAGAACATTTCACCTCCAGAGAAATGCAGCTAGATAACATTAAATTTACTGTCAGCCTCATCCCAAGAGCAGCTCTCCTCCTCCTCCTCCAGACATTTATGCACGTGGGTAGTTTTCTACACAGTGAATAATTGTGTTGAATTCAACAGGAGCACACGTGCACCTGAAGTTATTTGTGTGTGTATTCATATGTCTGTTTGCTTGATGGGGATGAAAAATTCTGGAGAGGATTGGGATATAAAAGAGGTTCATTCATCAGTAACCCCCTCTGTAATTCACGTTAACTCCCCTTTCTTGCCTGGAGATGGACAGGTATGGAGTACGTGCACACACAGGCTTTGGGGCCAGCACAACAACTTGAACTTGAACTAAGGCACCAGCTTTCAAGGGATGAGGGTAGGAAACATCTGTTCTCAGAGACCCATAAACTCAGATATGACATGCCAAAACCAGCAGAAAGGCTTGACTGGCCTGATTGTTTAGAGGTTTAATATAGCAGATAATTTGTGTGTGCCCTGGATCCTCTTTTTATGCATTCGTTTTTACAACTTTTTCATAAAAAAAAGAAAAAAACCCAAATGACTAAAAATACCATGAAAGCAATTAGGTGTGTATCTTCATCTGTATCTTTGAGAGGGCCTTTTAATTTTGTAACTGTAAAATCAAAGGAGCGTCAATACAGTCTCCATAAGGGAATGCAGCCACTCTGAGAATAAGCAATAAGAACAAGGCTATGTAGGATACCATTCTGGGGCTGTACTTGCTATAAAATCCTGTCAGATACCATTTTCACTGTGGTTTGTTTGCTGCAGCTAGTGGTTGGTCCATGATCGGAAGGAATCCAGCCATCAAACATAGTTTGGCAGGTCTCATTCCAGTGTAACAGCCTAGGTCATTGTAAGGTGTCTAGTGTGTGATGTAGGCAATTTACTGATTGTCTCCTATTTTACATACACACATAAATCTTTTACAGGATATTTTTACGTTGTGCTTTGTTCTTATTTCTTGCTTTCTTTTTCCTTTCTTACCTGACTGCTTTATCCCCGACTGCATCAGCTTCTCTGCCTCATATCTTTTCTTGTGTAATTTTTAACTGTCTCTTTTGGGTTTTTTTTCCATTATCCTTACATCCCTTGGATGTTGTTTTCTTCCTTCTCAATATGTTCTGTCCTGTTTCCCCCAGCATTGCTACACTCAATTCTATTTGTCCCACTGGTACTCTGTACACCGTGTTTATTTGCTCTCTGATGAATTTCTTCCATCTCTTTTTCTCTTTGCCGTATCTTTTCATCCCCAATCCCACATAAGAGGTAGCAGAGGGATGACAGGAGTGTCCTGGACTCGGGTGAGATGCTGAGGGTAAGTGCTCCCTCGCTGCCTTGCAGAAGTTGCCTCGTTGCTGGATTAGCTGCTCAGAGAAGGACAAGCCACTCTGGGGCCGTAACAGAAACTGGGAGCAAACCTGTGCCACACATGTTGTACTTGGGGCAAGGGCCTACCCTCACCTGTGTTGCTGGCCCTGATAACTGACCCTTAACAATATGGGGAGCCTGCTCTTTTGCCCCGCTAAAGGGAACTTCTTTTAGGAAGAAAAGAAGTGATGGAAACCTAATTTGGCAGAAGCAAAATCAAGGTCTTGTGCTGGTTCGTAACATGTAATTTTTGTAGAAGTTGTCTCTGTGGTCTGCCAAACAGAAATTCATCATCACTGGCCTGAAGTTACTGGGTAATTAATCTTCTGTGGTGGATAAGGCGGGCTGGTTTTCAGTCTGCAGGCACGGAGAGCTGTGAGCTAACCTGCAGCACTGCGGAGCCTTTTTTCTCTCCCCTCCTTCTCCATTTTCCCATGACCTTAGGAAAAAAAAAAAGAAATCCCCACTTCATAGCTCTTTTTTTTTTTTTTTTTCTAAATCACACTTTATGGAACACAGTTTTAATACTGTATGGTGCGTGTTTAATGATGTCCATATGGGTTTGTGGGTACAGGAATTAAATACATAACGGTTCATGATGACATAACACGGAAATGCAACTCCCGCAGTGCTGGTGTGTAGGCTGTAAAGGGTTATTAATAAAAATGAAGGTTTTAAATAGAAAACAAGCTTAGCAGCACCGTTTTGGCCTCAGGCCCATCTCTGAGTGATGGAAAAAAAAAAAAAAAGAGGCTGGAATATATGGTCTTTCCTCAATACATGAAAATAAATACATTTTACCACCATCTCCTGCTAAACATTTCAGAGAGAAAGCTGCAGGCCTGATGCGTGGCATCTCTCTTCAATCAGAGCCTGAGCTCAGGGAGGTCTGGAGGGGATATTTCAGCAGGGTGCAGAACACATCAAACAAATACTAAAGGGGAGATTGATGCCTTAGATTATTAAAACGGGGTAAGGCCACAATGTTTTGATTGGCAAAACCTTTCAACAGTTGGACATTAGTATTTCAGAAGAGCAAGCCATTCTGTTTGTGGGTGAGCCAGGAAAATAACAACTCACACAGTTTGGGGGGAATGACCTCAAGGAAATCCCATCCCATCTTGTAACTAGAGTTGATGCATCAGTAAGCTAAGGAAATTACATAATGTGCCTATTAATATTATAGACAAAGAAAAGCAAATTTACTTCTCTGTGTTCAGCCTTGTTCTGTCTGTAGCTGCCCCAACATTTTGTTGTAAGTGTTCAGAAAAAATGAGATAGCAGTGGATGATGTGCTGAGCATCTCTCTCTGAATGCTGTGTCTGAGACATCTCTTGCTGATTTCCCACTGATTGTTAGTGACAGGAATTGTATGGGCAGCACCAGCACAAACTGAATGTTGTCCTTCTGTTCTTTACCCAACGTTTTTGCTGCTGTTTGAGCTGTTTCCAGAGCAAAACACAGATCTAAAAGCACACAAACTAACCCCAGAGTCTGTGGCTTGGGATTTTCCACATGGTGGACATCTCTAAATTACCTGCAGGCTGTAGTCCAGGACAAGGTTAATGCTTCGCAGCAGTCACGTAGGGTCAGGACATGCCAGAACCAAAAGTGATCATACCCTGTTTTCCATGTTGTTAAATCCCAGTACTCCCAGCTGTGTTTCCCTGCTCAGTCTGCTCATATCCTTCAGCTCCAGTACAACATTCACGTCAGCCTATCCTCACACCTCTGGATTCAAGCAGATGGCTTTCCCCAGCAAATGGCCATGGTGGATGGAGAGGGAATGCAGGAGGAATAAGACTTTCCTGCTTTATCTGGTGCTGTCTGGGGCAAATTCCCACTGTGTATTAGTTCCTTGGTGCCTCCAGTTGTTGTTCATTGTGAGGCACAGATGTTGTTAGCTCAGTGGCTTCTGTCCAACCACCAGATACTTCAGCAGAAAAGAACTCAGCCCACTATATGGAATTGCAATTCATGCTGAATAGATGGCATTGCATTTTTTCCCACCTGACCGTAGCCAGAACTGTGAACAGAAATGTGGGAACATGGCACAAAATACTCTCCCTATGCTGCTGTGTTCACCCTTCAACCTCCTGGCTCACAACCAAGATCCTCCTCTAAAAATTGGTTAGAAAAACTGCTCCCTGCTCCTGTTCTAACAGAAGAGATGGCTGGGCTCTGTCGTACAGGGCATGCTTCCACCGGCTACTGCTGTACTCTGGGTCATCTCAGACACAGCTACAGTTTCTGGAAAATTATATGTCTATTTTTCCAAATTTCTTTATGCTGAGAGATGTCAGTTGTTTGTCTTCTGAAACTGGTCTTTTAAAAAATAGGTATTATGTCCCTTTAAATAGCGCAAACCACATGGGAATGGGATTATTTTTGTCCCTAGCTGTCTATAATTTGTCTTACTTCTTTTTTTAGTGAACCCAAAATCTTCTCAGGGCTTGTTCCTAATAATAATACTGAAAAGAAAGCATCATGTGAATCCTACAGTAGTAGCACTGGCAATAGTACTGCATTGCCTTCCTATAGAGCTCTCTCACCATACAACTCAAACTATGGTCCAAACACGAGCCCTCTCTCTCAGCTTGACTGTGAATTACAGTTTTTATTTTAGAACTAGGGAAGCAAAAGTATGAAAGTTTTGAAAGGTCACCAAGGACAGAACAGGAGCCAGAAGGTCTGGATTTTAGCTTCATGTTGTGACTCTCAGCATACTTTCTGTTTGCCTTTGCAAACACTGCTAGCACACCAACAGTTTAACTTCTAGGATCTGCAGAAGTGGGTCAAATTCCATGTCAGTTTTTGGAAAATTCTATATTTGAGGAAAACATGCCAAAGAAACATTGAACTAGTTTGCCTTAGGTTACAGGGGCACTAGTCTTCAGGATGCCCTTAAATTCTCTGCTTCGACCACTGGCCCCTCAGTCCTCCAAATGAACACACACCCACCTCTTGCTCATAAGGATGTGAAGGGGGATCTTTAGCTCAAGATTGACCTCACCCTGTTGTCTTCCTACCCCAGACTGTGGTGAATTACCTGATTTAAAGTCACTCTCCTGAGATGAACGGCAGATACCTCTGCAGAAAAGACACAAAGACCAGTTCATGCTTCTTCATATGCCGGGACAGCACAGAGAACGGGGGGGCTGTAGCTGTGATGTGGATGAAGCACCCACTTTTGTGCATGACTCTGCCCCGTGGCAGTTCTGGAAAGGATCAGTGTGAGCGTGGGGGAAGGGAGGAGTGCTGACAGTCTCCCTCTTCTTCCTTAACTAAATCTCTGTAAGCACCGGGAGCACAGTCTGCTGTAGAAGATAAACTACTCAGGAGCCTACGCTCTGTTCCAGCTCATCAGTCCGTGTGGGGCTGCAGGCTCTGGTCCCTGTGACACTTGGCTTGATCATTGCATTCACAAGTCCTTGCTTTTTGTGCAAGGAGGTTTGGCTGGGGCTATTCAAGCACTCGGGCAGCTGTGTATTTTGGAGCTTGAGCAGAGCTTGCCTTCCCAAGCAGGTGGAAGTGTTAAAAGCACGTTGCCCTACCCTGTGGCTTTGTTCTCTCCCTGCCTGTCCTGTCCTGTGTTTCCCATACCTACCTCTTGTGCCTGTTGACCTTTGAGCTAACACAAGCACCTTGCACAGACCTTTATCTGCCTGACCTCCCTTGCAGGAGCTACTAAGACACTCACTTGGTGTGTACCACATTTACCTAGGCCATCCTGGCCCTTGCTCCAACACATCTTTTCCTCTCACAGAACCCTTTACTGCTCTGTGCCTCCTCACTAATTTGGTGGTGACCAAAAGTGTGGTCTTCCCAGCTGCTGACATGGTGTGGCATTCTGATCAGAGCCCCCCTTCTCTGTCCTCCTCTGTGGCTGCTGGTGCTGAAGACAGACCTTATCCTACACAAAGCTGTCCCTGAGCGTGCCAGTGGGTGAGAGAATGCACCCTTGCATGTGGCTTTTGTTCTCAGGGCACAGCCCACCTCCCAGAGCAGCAGATAAACACAAACAGCCCTATTCTGCAGTTTAATGAGCAAAGCAGAGCACTGCTTCTGAGCTGGTCCTTTAACAGCAAGGGCATCATCACATCCTGAGCCTTATGTAAGTAAATCTGTCATCAAGTTTTAGTCTTCCTTTTGTATAACTTTATGTAGCAGCTCATCTTAAACTTGTAAAAACATTTTGTGGGAAATTATGTGTGGGAGGTGGGCAACTCCTTCCAGGTATTGCCAGCTAATCTGTAATGCTCTCCTTTATCATAACAAATGAGGCAGGTTTCTCAAAAGCAGTATCTTGTGCTGTTCTTTTATCTCTTTCCTTTTGCTTTAAGTCTGGAGATGGAGTTATGCCCTGGACGAGGGCACAAAACGTGGAGCCAGGATTGAGCACTGGATGCTCACGGCTTTACTAAATCTTGCTTGTGCAGTATCTTTGTGAACTGGAAGGGGCTGTAGGTATTCAAAATACTGTGTTTAGCCTTGAATGTTATTAAATGTAGAAGAGGTAAAAAATCCCAGTGTCACAAAGTGCCCAAGAAACCAGGAAACTGGAACTCTTTGAACGGATTTTAACCTTGGGAAATAGAGGAACTTCTACATCCCACCAGTGTCTTCCTCTCCCACTATGCCAAAGGCATTTGTACTCAAAGCTCAAGGGTTTTGCAGCTCCTTGGGATAAAATGTTTTGTACCCCCTGGAATCTGTCATCATTTCACACCTCTTCTCTTCTGTTGAGACGTCACTCCCTCCTCCAAACTGGTAAATGGCACAGGATATATCACATCATCCCTGTGAAGAAACTTTGCACAAAAGAATCTTGGAATTTGGCAAAGCACAGCTCTCTTTCTGCGACAGGGCACATCTCCCCTTCAGTGGAAATTAAGTGTCTAAATCTTTTTGTCTTTCCCTCTTTGTCAGTTTTACTCCGTGCCCTGGGGTGAAGTTTTGTCGTGCTACATTTATTTCTCCCTGCCAAGACCTTCTTTATGGCTTTGATTTAAACTAAGTCCAGTCAGACACAGTGGAAGGCCATCATGTTTCAGTGCTGGGAATGGGCTTTGGGAGCTGTTTATCTTTTTTTCCAAGGATAACAGAACATTTGTGTTTGTGTTGTGTGTATGTCTTGGGCTTACACAAAAACTTAAGTATCTGATTCTGGTGGGTCATGCTGGCAGGTATCCAAACCCATAAATCTGGTCACTGTGCTTTTCCAAATGTTTATTGTGCTGTTTAAGCTTTTATGGGCTCTTGTGCCTATTACATATGGTCTGAATAAATGTAACGCTGTATTACTGTGCTTAGCTGAGATGCAGAAGAGCCTCCAAGGGGATCATTAGAGCTGGGGCAGCCCTTGCCAGCATTTGGAGATGAGTTTCTTGGTTAAGCTCTGCAGGGTTGCAGGGGTCTTCAGCCCTGTTGTTGGTTTTTCAACGCCACTTGATCTGAGGTTGTAGAGGTGTAAATAAGAAGCAGAGTGGAAATTTCTTGGATTAAGTCTGGGATTCTTGCATCAAATCTCCCCTTTCTGAAACACTAATAAGAAGGACTGGACTTTGAGTGTATTTGCTGCATTTCCTGTGTGCTGCTGCTGTGGCAATGTCTGCTCTGGTGACAGTGGGACTCCAGACAACACTTCAAGGATCAGTGGATGCATAGCAGGGCAAAAATCACCTGCATCGCTCTAAGTAAAGAAACACCTACAGAGTCTGTCTAAGAGTCAAGGCTGTGTTGCTCCTTCAGACAGATGGCAAAGAGGATATTCTGTACCCCTCTGAGCGTACAGCTTCTCTTTGATCCTGGAGATCAAACATGAACCAGCCAGAATGAGCCAGCCAGGCTCCAGCTGGTGGCAATGAGAGCAGGACTTGTGTTTGAGGGACAGCAGTGTGAAAGTGGTACTTGGCCCAGGCCACCTCTCCTTCTCATGTCACAGTCCCAGCAGCAGGCAGGGAGCTTGTCATGGTCCTGCTGCTTCACACCCTACTCTCTTCCGTCCCAGCTGGACTGAGGAAAGAAACTGCAGAGGAAAAACAGCCAGACTCTGGCTGTAACAGCAGCCAGACCAAGACCTTGGGACCTTCAGAGACTGGACTGCATTTCATCTGTGGGCTTCCCTTCACTGAGCCAGTTCACCTTCTGCTCCAGGCGATCCTTCTAGCACTGTCACTTCACTTCCACCACTGACGCCAGGAAGATACAGGCTCGCAGTCAAGCTTGCTGCCTTGCTCAGCTTGGACTTTCTGCTCCCTCACGTCTGCCCTGTCTGGCTATTCAGATTACAAGTTTGAGGCAGAAAAAGGTTTGTGTTTCTGCAGCAGACATACAAGTGCCCATTAGGGTTGGCCATCAGGGCTGATATGACATATACCAGCAATAATTGCTCTCTGCTGAGTACACGCTAAAATAGTGGAGGCTTCACAGAGGCACAGGAGAGGGATGGAGGAGGTAGACAGAAAGATGGGATTGGGAAGAGCCAGAAGCACTAGGAATCTGAGTAATTCCTTTGCCTCTGGAGAGCTGAATTGATGCTGCAAAACCTATTCTGATTGCTTTTTATTTCTTAGGGGTTTTTTAATCCAGACCAAAATCCTCTCTGTGTCAGCTCAAATGTTGCACTAGTGGAAAAATTGCTTAAAGAGAAAGAAGTGGAGAAAATGTGTGTTTGCAGCTGGAGTTAGAGTGCTTCTGACTGTAAAAAATGGATGGTTTTCTCACCCTTCCCTGTTGCTTCAGTCTGAGGATTAAAAAGTGGGTTGCTGCTGGCTGTGTTGAGATAGGAGCAAAACCTCAAGTAACTACTGCAACTACATTTAGAGAATTGCTTTTGCTGGATGCCACGTGCAGGAGGAGGAGTGACAGCACATAACTGCAACCCACTTGGGTGTGAAAGTGTTAATGTTTTAGAGCCTGATCCTCAGGAGCATGGGGACACTGAGTAATATCACCGCATTTTGATACCTAAAAGGAGTAGGGCAAGGAAAGAAAGCACCTTTTGAGCCTCATAGAACCTTTTGAACCGTTTTCTTCTGGATAGAGGTTTGTCTTACGACCTCTAGAACACGAGACACGTGGTGTAAGGTCATTTACAGAAGAAATGTCTTCTGCTGCGCTCTCCTCTCTTCGACCTTGAGGCTGTTAACATATCTTGGCTCAAACAGCAACATGGGAAGGATAATTGTTAATAATGTACTTTAGCCTTAATACTCTGGTTGTGATGGGCTACAGTTTTCATAATACCAACAAGCGTCACTTAGCTCTGGCTGATTGAACTGGGGAACTAATAATAGAAAATAATAGGAAAGTAATAATTCTGGCATGCAAATATCACGCCAAACCTAGCATGCACCTGAAGTTCTCCCTGTGCTGTGCTGCAAGGACTTTCCTCAGGCTGCAATGAGGGAGGGACTGGAAACCACCTCCCCACAGGGCACCACAAAGTCCAGCACTTGGGCAAGATCCTGCAACAAACCTTCTGTTCTTGCTGCAAGGGCAGCCACATGTTGTTTGGCACAGTGAGCAACCTCTTAGGAGTTGTGTAACATTACAAGGCAGACACCATGTGCAGTAACACTATTGATGTCAGCTGAGTTACCCTGGGGATACATCGGTTCTTTTGGGATTTTTTTTGGAGTATGAGGTGGGGCAGTTTATTACTCACCTTTGCAGCGCGCTGTGCATCCTGCTTCCCGCTGCTGCACTTCGTGGTGGTGGTGCTGCTTTGACCTGCAGGAAGGGTTTGAACCTGCCTGTGCAGAACTCACAGAAACAGACCAGACATTGCAAAGTGCTGACTTGACAGATCAGAAACATTTTCCCTCCCCTCATTCAATCCAGTGACTCCTCAGCAAGCTGTTCCCAATAAAAGCTATGATGCTACTTCCACCACTATATGCTGCTACTCCCCCAAACCTGTGGTTGATCCTATGTTTTCTGTAAGGAGAAAAAAGTGGCAACCATGAGCAGAGAGACGTTATCTAAATCTGAGGTGGGCTCAGGAGGGGGAATAGCAGCAACGGATTTTGTCACTGGAGCTGATATTTGAAAACATGTTTTAGGGAAACTCATTTATTGAGTTAATAGGTAGAGGAGACATGGGACAGAGAGAACTTTATGGTGGAATAACCCACTGGCTTGCCTTTCTCTGCCTCTTCATCAAACATCCTCAGTGTGTGATGCTGAAACTTGAAGCTGGGAGGGACATGCTGCTGCTTCAGCCACATAAGTTCCCATCAGTCCTGTGTGAAGGCAGGCGTGAGGGCAGAGGGGCTGAATGCAAGCGTGCAGTGCTTTCCCTTAAGCCATTTCCAGCTGCTCTTTGGCTGCTTAAAGCTGTGTATTCTTTTAATAGCATTTGAAGAGCCACTTGTTTCTGCTCACTTCTTCCTTCCCTTCACTGGGGTTTCTCCCCTGACTGCCCACATGAGAAGGACTGGAAATGTTAATTTGCTGCTCTCCAGATTAGAGACTACAGGAGGGAACATCAGGGGATGCAGAAAATCGACTTTGGGGGTAGGATGTGCTTGGAGAGGAGTTCTCAAAGCTGAGAGAGGCTTTTTTTGCCCGCAGAGTCCTGTGTCAAGCACGGGTAGCTCCAGGGCTCCCACCTCTTCCCCTCTATCTCTGGATGTTGAATCAGCTGTTTGTGCTGCCCTGCCACAGTGCTGGGGACAAACTCTCTGGCAGAAGGGTGGGGAAAGGGAATAAATAAAGAATTTATAGTGGGGGTGGTTTGTTTGTTCACAGCCTGCTGTGGGCTTGCGCGCAGAAGTCAAATCAAACCCCTGGAGCTGCTCTTAGGGCTTCCCTTTCTGTAAGCACAGTTCTGGGGGGTCCCACTGCAGGTGTTGGGGGCCGGCTGGAAGAGGGTGGCAGAGGCAGCCTGCTCCCATGTCCCTTCTTCCTCTGCACATCCCAGGACTGCGACCTCCCCAACCTGCAGGGAGAGGGGAGGGAGGTGGGAAATGGGGTTACAGGAACAAACTTCCTGCAGCTCCTCTTATCACAAGAGAACAGCCTTGTTGGGGCCAGCTGGAGAGGAACCCATCCCACGTTTCTGAGCCCCCCACCCTGCTCTCCTTGCAGTTCACCCGCAGCACAGGAGCCTCACTAACTGCAATACACAACCCTGCCAGCCTTGCCTGCAGATACTTGCACATCTCAGAAAGACAAGGGCTTGTGGCTTGGCAATGGTGAGGGAAATGCCATCCAAGCCACATGAGACAGAGAGGCAAGTTAGCACCAGGCTGCCTGGGAGCACGGCTGCCTGTGAAGCGACTCCCACAGCTGCAGGTATTGTGTTGGAAAAGCTGATCCTTGCCTGCCAGGGAACCCATCAGATGGTGCACTGTGGCAAGCAGCTTTACCTCTTGCCTGGGCTCGGTCTGCTGCACACTGGCCAGGTTTTGGCTCATGGCAGCTTTTTGAGCAGGACCCTGCGCTTCTCTGAAGTTTAACATGAGCCCAATGTGTAGGGCTGACCCTATTCAAATTTTTTCTTAGCCCACTTCAGTCCTCAGTCATGTCTCCGCTGTGACGTGAAAGGAGATTGAGAGTTAGTTCAATATTGCCCCAAAAGGCAGGGATTTCTGTCTGGTTTTCACAAAAAACTTAGCCAAAAGTCCATCGTGTGTCAAAAGTTATGTGGTGCAGAGAATAATATTTTGCTCTTGTGTGCATGTGTATATACATGTAAATGTGTACAGTCGTTCTATCACAGCTGTAGTTCACCAGCCCTATGTCTGGCAGTGACTTAAATTTTTTAAGGTTTGCACTTGGGGTGTTTTGCAGAACTCTCCAATGCTCTTGCAAAGCCGTATTTGTTGCACAGCTTGTAGCATCTGGTACAAATAGCTCCACTTGATGACAAGGGAAGGCCCTGAGTTATGGATTCTGCAGGGAGCTACTGCCACATCGTGGGGACATGATGCTTTACATGCATTTTTTGTGCAGCAAAATGCACGAGCTGAGCTGGAAAAGAAATGCCTTTTGTTTGCGTGGATGTTGGACATGGTAGTGTATGTGTGTTCTGCTCTCTCAGGGGACATGCCCTGCTTCACCCCCTTGCCATGCTCACCTAGTGAAGTTGACTTTCTCTTGGCTCTTGTGTCTCAGAGAGAAGGAATTCCTCTAGACAGCAGTGGGAAAGATGTGACATATTGCTATGAACAGATATGAAATAGCTTTTCCACCTGGCTTCTTATTAGGTGTTACAGCCCTATCTTTTCCACTGGCTGTATGATAGTAATTTTTGTATTTAATAATGTTGCATCTAGGACTTGACAAGGGAATGGGAAAGGAGCAGACTTGCAATCTTGGACATTAATACTAATGACTCCAGGACCACACCTGAATCAGACATTTGTAAGCATATGGAAGAGATTGAAGATTATCTAATTGTCTCCTTAATACTCAGTACTAGACTGAATCATCTCCACAGGCCTGGAAAGCTGTGCAGATCACCAGCTCTCCTTGCTCCTGCTCCACTAAGCTAAAGAGCCAACTTGGAAAGGGAAACGTTTCTCGTTCCCAGCTTTGGCTGTGCTGGGGCACTTGGCAGGGTTTCAGTGTGGAAGGTGTCACTGGCTTGCTCGCGTTTTTGGCTGTGAAAAGTCAATGACAGCTCTTCTTATGGCCAGATTTTGTGCGTGATCCTGTTAGGGGAGTTGTCAGCACCTAATCTGGATGTTTGCTGTCATCCAAATAGTATTGCCAGTGCATTGCATGTGCAGCCTGTCACACTGTATATTAATTTGGCTTGCTTGCTTGTACCAGGAAGGATTAAACCCCACCCCACATCTGCTGAGGCTCCCTTGGACTGCTTCCTCATCACACTGGTGCTCCTTAGCAAAGCTCAGAGAAGGTCTTTCCCTCTATATCTTTCCAGGCACAGCTCTTCCCTAGGTGGGAGGTACTGCTCCTGCTTGTCCTGTATGTTTCCCATCCATCCATCCATCCATCCATCCATCCATCCATCCATCCATCCATCCATCCATCCATCCATCCATCCATCC
>JAYRBT010000178.1:23851332-23941989 GCA_036023395.1 Myiotriccus ornatus | reverse complement strand
CATCCATCCATCCATCCATCCATCCATCCATCCATCCATCCATCCATCCATCCATTCATCCATCCATCCATCCATCCCTCCATCCCTCCATCCCTCCATCCCTCCATCCCTCCCTCCATCCCTCCCTCCATCCATCCCTCCCTCCATCCATCCCTCCCTCCATCCATCCCTCCTTCCCTCTCCAGCACAGTGGTACCTGCAGACTGCAGCCAGTCCTTACGGAAATCTGTCAGCCAGCAGCTGGTCACCTCTTGGCCAGGCTGAGTTATTCCCTGCCAGGCCTTGCTCCTGCCTTGCAGTAAGATGAAAAACTATCCTTGTTGCTCCTTTCATCCTGGAGCAGGGAGCAGGTTGGAACACAAAGCCTTTGAAAAATGATGGCACGAGGACAAATTTCCAATCAAAGTCCTCCAAATGCTGCTCTGAAGGAAAATTGCTCTTCATTTGTGGGTGAAATGGAAGTCTCGGTTCAAGGGCAGGAGTTGTGCAAAATAAAGATTTAAGTGATTGAGTAAAGGAAAGAATGACTGCTCCTGAGGGAAGGGGAGAGGGGCCTGGGACCTCACTAACCTGATTTAATCAAGCGACTTCTGAAGTTTTACAATTGCAAGCAACCATCTGACCCAGAGCTGGGCAATTTGCAAACCACAGAGTTATGAACTGTTGGTAAGATGGTCTGAAGAGGAAAATACGTCTGCAATTACAAACTGAAAAACCTGAGCAACAACATTCTACGTTTGGAGTCATGTCCAGCTGTTGTTGAGAGAGCTGGGGTCTCTGCCCCTCTCACAGCCTCCCACCTCTCACTTCCAGCAGCACCCAGAGCATTTCCCAACTGAGCCTTTGCAGGCAGCAGCCACCTCGGCTACAGGATGTCTCCTTGCAGGAGAGGAGCTGGGGTTGCACTTGGCCTTCCTCACTCTGCACAGGTGGGTCAGTGTTCTAGGAAAGGAGGAAAAGCTGGGAACAGCCCCCAGCAATGGAGATGCTGACCCAGCCTGCAGAGGTGTGGGCTGACCAGGCTCTGATTTGAACCTGTTGTCTTGCAAACGTGGGAAGAGAAATTTCCTCCAAAGCTTCTGAGAAGAGGCACCAGTCTCAGTCCACTGACTTGAATCCATTACATTTATATTAATTGGTTTGTCCTCACAAGTGCCGAGCATTCCCAACTGTTGGGATTGTCCCTTGTTCCAATGCCAGCTTCAAGTGGGATGTGCCTGGGCTAATTGTTTCTGGATTTTGTCAAGTGATGTTTTCTTTCTTTTCTGGGAAACTGTCTGGTTTTTTACCCATGGCATTTTCAGAGTGCTGACAGCCCCTTCTTCCTTCGCAATACAGCCTTGTCTGCTTAAGGTGGTGTTCCTTGGAGATGCGCTTTTCCCCTTTCAAGGCTTTTGATGTATTTTCCCATGTTTGAAAATTCAAAAAGGCAGCATGTGAAGCTGGCTGGGGCAAGTGAGTATTGCTGGGGGCGGCAGCTTTGATCCTTGGTGGGAGCTTTGCAATAAACTTGATTATGCAGTTTTCATCATTTTCTCTCTGTGTGTGTGTGTGTGTGTGTGTGTGCCTTGCAGGGAGTACAGGCACTAATCCTGAACCTGCGCTCAGCACAGGGGTAAAACTCACTTGTAGTACATCACTGATCCAAATCCTTCACATCCCCAGGATAACTCCACTTCAAGTTACCCTACGTGAAATTTGACCCTGACATCTAATAGCTAGGGAGCTGCTCCTGTCTTTAATCTCTCTGACAGTGCCTAGTCAGGGCTTTTTGAAGAATTTTATGGTCTTTTCTTCCACATAAGCATTTGTTGTGGTTTTGTTTTTTTTTTGTTTTGTTTTTTTTTTTTTTTAATGTGGAGTTTTGTACTGCTATCTGACCCATTTACTTGGAAGCCTCTGAGGAGGGCTTGAGTTAAAAGAGAGCTAGGTTTGTGATCCAAGTATGAATCTTTCACTGTTAATTGTATTAGCATTCATAATTGTATGCACATTTCTAAACTGTCATGATTGCCACATCCTTTTAAAACATGGACAGGACATCAAAAGGATTATGACTGCTCAGAGATTAGCAGAGAAGCAAGAAATTAAATTGCCTGATACCTCAAAAACGATGATATGAGCTGTTTTGCCCCCATTATATCAAAACTGACACAGGAAAAATAAGTCAGGAATTAGGCTTTTAAAGCTCATTAACCTTCAAGATTTAATTAGTAGGAAACAGGCTGTTTGATGGAAGTTTGAGGTACCCTGTGCCTGCTGTTGCTATTGGATGGGCAGACTCTGCATAGTGGGAGCCTTGTTGGACAGGGCTGTGACAGGATTCATGGGATGAGTGGGAGGAAAGGGTTGAAAATTCAGATTCTCTCTTTGTTGCGGATTTGTTTTAAGGGATCGGCTTGGTCTCCCTGGCTTAGCCTGTGTTTTAGCTCTCAAGGCAATGCCTGGTAGACGTTACCTGTGCAAAACTTTTGGTTCCCAGAGTGCTTTTCATTCGCTGAACCCATCGTGCCTTTAAATATTTTGTGCACAGTGATGGTTTGTGTTTCACGGAGGTGACAGTGGCGACTTCTTGGACTCAGTTGGTCTCACTCTCAGCTGGCGTGTTTCTCCGCAGCCCACAGCCCAGCATCTTTCACGTAAGCGCTGTCACTTTTATTCTTTATCTGTGTAAATCCTGGCAGAGCGGGTCTCGCTTCACGGACAGTGCCTGCACAGATGTTGTCACAATGCGTGTAGGAATTAATGGTTCCCGGCCTCCGCGGGAGCGAGGAGCATCCCTGCGGATGCAGGGCGCAGCCGGCAGATGGAGCGCGGCCCCTCCGCACCGCCGCGCCCGGCACAGCGGCCCCGCTCCCCTTTCCCTCGGCGGGGGCAGAGCAGTGCGATAACGGATTGTTTACTGTGGAAACATGCCGCTTTTAGTAGATTTACAGGCAGCTTTGTGGAGCTCCCGATCGCCCTGTATTTTTGTTTTTAGTCCGTTACTCATCTTGTTGCATCGTTGGTACGTGTCTAACCAGAGCCGTAAAAGGCGCTAGCAGGGACATGATGGGCCCAAAGCATGGGGGATAGAAAGCAGCGGTCAGGCAGCATTTCTTCCAGGGGTTTGAGGAGTACCAGCAGGCTGTGTCAGCCCGGCAGTGACTGCTTCTCAGCAATGGACTTTACAGTCAGACTATTTTGTAGTCCCTTCAAGGCCCCGTGGTTTAGCGGCTGCACAGATGGCTGCAGTGAGTTTAGAGCAAAGTGAAATAACACTAGTGCCTTCCATCCTCTGCTGCTTCAGCCTGAGAAATTAGCAGCCTCTTTTGGGACCTACTAGTCAAAATCCCAGATCCAAACACCTCCGGACTTTCAGCGAAGTTTGAAACCAGTTCAGGAGCTGAATTTCAACTCTATTTTTCCTGTGCCAAAACCCGTAGAGCTGAATACCTGGGAACTGTGGAGGTGGGTTAAGTCACGGACGAAATACGCTCTGAGCTTTTCATTGTCTACCTCTAATGCATCACCTCTCCTAAAATAATATGTCTAGCGTGGTTCATACCACAGTCACTGCTGTAATCACCAGTGAAACCTGGATAGGTTAGAAATCCATGTGGTTCTATGTCTGGGTGAATTTGGCAGACAAAAAGCAGTCCCCAAAAGACAGTTTCTTCCTATCAAATCATCTACCAATTTTAACAGTTTTGATTTATGGTTTTTGAAGTTGTTGATCTCTTTGCTGAAAGAGTTGAAGGCCATCTGCACTGGTGCTGTTACTGAATGAGCCTCCTCAGGAGCAAGACTGGCTTCCAGATGACAGAGTAGCTGGGAGCTTGTATCTTTTACTAGTGAGGTTTCTCTGCCTGTCTCCTTGGTCTCCTGAACTTCCTTAACTAAAACAAGTGCTTCCAGTTACAGAGAAGTATATATGACATACATCAGGCAGGTTTTGTGGATTGTAGTTTTAAGGGAGGCACAAGTATTGCAGTTGTACTTCCTCCTTTACCTGCTATTCCAACCAAGCGTATAGAGGAAATGTGCCTTATGGGTACGTAACCCCCCTGGTTTCTCCAATGAAACTTTGTTTTGGGGGTTGTTTTTTCTGTCTTTTTTTATTTGTCCCTGAAAGAGGAAATTAATTAGCCCAGTTGGAAGTATACAAGGGCTGTTTTGCATGGGGAAAACCAGGGCAGGTGAACAGTTCTTGGAATTACTTGGACAGTAGACAGGAGCATGGAATAAGAGACCGACGAGAGGGTAGTTAGTTTAGCTAGAAAGACTGGCTGAGCGTAGCAGTCTGGAAAGTAGATCATCTTTCTGAAAGTCACGAAGAAGAAAAAATAATGACTCCAGATTCATCCCTTGTGTAAATCTTTTGAAGTTGGTGACTTACAACAGGATGATTTAACCCCATTAATTTTAACGGGTCACTGCAGTGTCCCAAGAGTTGTTTTTTTTGCTGTGCTCTGTTCTGAGGCAGAGATAAAGCAGAGCCTTGGCGTCTAGGCTTCAGCCCAAGCTTGGTGTTCTCATGGGGCTGGCTTGGGCCCGTCCATGTTGTGGCTGACTCCAGTTGGAGAGGGAAAAGGATGCAATAGATGATGATGTGTCTGAGCCCCTGTCCCGTGATGGCTGGGTGCTGCCAGGACTCCACTGTGAGCCATAACATGCCTGAAAAGGGATATTTAATCTGAAAAACAAGGATAGCCAGGCTGAGGGCACGCTGGAATCAACACCAACCCTCACTCTGCTGTGGGTCTCCTAATCCAAAGTTATTAATAACTAACACATTAACCAGACACAAGGAGGTGTGGAGCAGTGTGACAAAGAAAGGAGTCTGAAATTCAGCAGAAACCGGCACCAGATGAATCCTGTTGGGACTGAGTGGGCAGAGAACGAAGGTCAGTGCCCTTGACACACAACAGGGACTTGGGCTATGGCTGGGGACAGGGATAAAGCACGTTTACCACCTATCCTTCCAAGCAAGCCGGTCATAGCAGGAGTCAGCCACGCATAGTTAAAAAGCCCATGTATCACAGCAGGGAAAATTTAATCTTCTGCCAGGAGGGGGGATACATCTTTGTCACTGCTTTGGTTTTCAAGCAGCTGAAAATGTGTTGGCAGGCACAGCTGTAGTGCTTGGGCAGAAATAGCAGTCATGCCCCAACATCATCAGGCAGCAGCAGATCATGAGCTGTGCTTGGCCCCTACTCCTCAGGGACCTCAGAGTCCACCTTGTGCCTCAGCTTTCCACTTTCTGCAGGCCTCTCCTCATGTGCCTTGTTCCTAGGGCCATTTGTAGGAGCATGGGATTACAGTCCTATACTGAGGTGTTGCACAGCTTTCTCCTGACCCCTTGTCCTTTGTTTAGCAAATTATTCAAATTGTGCTGAAATATTGACCAGAAAACAGGAAATGAGCCAGGAGGAACAGATGGACCATAATGAAGTGAAGTGATACATCTTAATGCAAATGTTCTGAGTGATATGGAGGAGGGGGAAGCTGCCTTAGGTGAAGGCTGGGTGTAAAGTCAGCCCTAAGCAGCCTGCCTTGGTCAAGGCATCAGCTGCTCTTCAGCATCCTGCAGAAGGAAGGGAAGATGAGCATCATGGTGTCTCTAGGCGTTCGTCTCTTGACAGACTTGACGTGACTGCAAGGTGGGTCCAGGGAGAGAGTCCAGACATGGGTCCCAGTAGGGAAGGACATAAAACATGCTGCAGTAAAAGTTTCTTAGTAAACTGTGTGACTAAACTTCTAATACCTCCATTTAATCTCATGAGTCTGTAGTCTTCTCCCAGTCACATATTGTCAGGAAAACTCTTTTGAGTCCATCTGGATTGGAAGCTGATCTGTAAAATGCTTTATAAAGCTTGTATCAGCAATAGTGTGGCCAGCAGGACCAGGGCAGTGATTGTGTGGCAGTGGTGAAGCTGCACCTTGAGTACTGTGTCCAGTTTTGGGCTTCTCACTACAAGAAGAATACTGAGGTGCTGGAGCAAGTCCAGAGAAGGGCAACCGAGCTGGTGAAGGGTCTGGAGCATAAGTCTTATGAGGAGCAGCTGAGGGAGTGCTGAGTGTTAAGCCTGGAGTAAAGGAGGCCCATTGGAGACCTTATTGCTCTCTACAACTGCCTGAAAGGAGGTTGTAGGGAGGTCAATCTTCTCCCAAATAACAGGCGACGGGACAAGAGGAAAGGGCCAGGGAAGGTTTACATTGGATATATGGAAAAAATTCTTCACCAAAAGGGCTATGGAGCATTGGAATAGGCTGCCCAGGGAAGTGGTAGAGCCACCATCCCTGGAGGTATTAAAAAGATGTGGAGATGTGGTGCTTAAGGACATGGTTTACTGGTGGCTTGGCAGTGTTGGGTTAACAGTTTAATTTAATGATCTTAAAGGTCTTTTCCAACCTAAATGATTCTATGAGTATCAAAAGTTGTTCTTGCAAGCATGTGAGCCTTGGAAGGATCATGTGTGCTAGTATCCAACATATCACAGTGTAATATTTACCTGTGAATGCACCCAGTACATTTGTCTTTCTATCTTTTGGAGGGAGAACTCTCAGATGTAAAGGGTGAAACTTTTTGCCTAAGCCCAAGATATGGTTGCAGTTCACCCCAGCGGCTGGAGCAAGTGCTGTTCTGCAGCACCCGGGGAGAAGAAGGAATTTCAACCATGCCCATCCACAGACAGGTGGAAGAGTCTCAGCAAAGCCTCATTTCTGTGTCAGGTTATTTTTAGTAACTGCAGCAATTCCCTCTGCATCACACAGGGCTGCCTGCATAGTCCTTGTGCAGCCTCTTTGAGGGTAGCAGGGGCTGGCAGTGTGAGGGAGTCTGAGTGCCAGAGGATTCTCTGAGAAATTAACCCTTTTCCTTAGCAAATGAAGTGACTGAAAAGTGCAGGTGCTGCTAAAATCCTGCCTGTGTGTCCTGACCTGTGAGCAGCATTGCCCACCCACTACTACTGCAGTAGTTACTAGTTTGCTACCACACACACACCTCTGAGCTCCTGCAGTCACATCCTCAGAGCATCCTACTTATGGACCATCTGGCTTATTTCCCCAGAATATGTAGCTAATATGGGGAACTCTGAAAAGTTTGCAACTTTTATTAAACAAAGAAATACAAGAAAAGTATTTGTTACTTCTCCCATGCTCTGCGCAATGTTGAAGGTGAACAGACCACAGCAGGTGTGAAGGGATGTGATACAGGCTTGGAAACTCTGGAGCGAGTTGGAGGGAAGGCCTGTGAGAAGAAGAGAAAAATGCAATGTGATGATGAAATGCAAATATTTCTGCAACTGTGTTTAAATGCAGGACCGGGGGCCATCCAGCTGTCCCTGTGCTGCTTTTAGCCAAAAGGCAACAGAAGACAATGGATGATCTCACCCTGTCCCTCTTAAATCGACAAATCTCCTCCACGGTTGCTTAAGTATCAGTTTTTCTAAAGTTATTCTTTGCCAGCTGTTTGGCAAAGCCTGATGTGGACGGAACATTTTCCTCTCTCCCCTTGCTGCCTCCTCATGTGCAGGAAGAAGCTTGGGTGGTTCAGATGGCCGTGGCTGGGAGGTGGGACAGCCCGGACATATTTCAGAGGGTTGAAAGTGTGTCGGCAGAAAAACCCTCAGCGTGAGGCCAGCTTTTGGGAGGATAGTGCTGACGTATGGCTTGCGGGGATGAAAGCCCAGGAGAAGCTCAAACAGGGCTGTCTTTGAAATGCTGGATCCTGCAGGTATAATGTGGTGGTTTTATCTGACCTGTGAACATCTCTGACAAGGCATCAGGTCATTAGTCTTGTGCTTGTTATTATAACATTTGCTGGAATGAAACACTAGCATTTTTAAATCACTGCTATCGAAGCATATCATAAATTGTAAGCAGTTTCTTTTCCTTTGAGTATATCCCTGTGCCAAATCATTCAGTGCTCGTATCTTCCAAATTGGGCGTGACATTACCAGTGAAGAGCTGTGACTGAGCATGAAATAATTATTTTTTAAAAAAGCAGAGCTGCAACAAAAGCATGTTTCCTACAAAAATTAATAGAAAGTGACCCCTACTTCTTAAAACAGTTCTGCTTCCAGCCTCTGAAAACAACAGTGTGTTTGACTCCTGAAGTGCTAAAAAGTCTGCTTCTGTAAAGTGGAACTTAAAAGACTGTTGCTCGAAAGTATGAATAAACATATATATGTATGTACACATACAGTGCAGTTACTTCCACCCACAACCTGATTTTCTTGCTTCCAAGAGCTGTGACATATTTTTAAAGGGAGCAGTGTATTTTTAAACTCACACCGTGGCATAAGATGAAGGTTGGCCCACCTGAGACTGAGTCTTTGAGGGATGGAGAATTTAAACCCCAGCCTCCATTCTTCCTTTAAGACCTCGGGCCAGAAGCTCTTTGCTCAGCTTTTTTCCTGTGAAATGCTGTGGTGTCTTGTCCCTGCTTCTGAGGAGAGAGATCCACCCAAGTTCCTGGGTGCTCAGCTGTGAAGATAGCAAGGTCTTTCAAGCAGGGTCTGTTCCCAGCATTAACTGCAATTTTCCTTCTGAGATGTTCCTGACTTTAAGCATTGAATGAAACTTCACCTGGAGACGCATTTGGAACTCTCTGGTCATCATTGCAGTTATTTTCAAGTCCTCTTTTGGATATGAACTTTCTTTGGAGCTGGTAGTGAGCCACAGTCCCAGAGCACGTGCATGGTGTGCCTCATCTCTGTGCATGTGCTTCTGCCCATCCCTGTGCTCTGGGAGATCAGCTACTCTCATGGCTTCCTCACCTGCCCGTTCAGGACCCTCAAGGCAGGCGAAGGAGGGATTAGGGGCAGGGTGCAATGTTTGGCTTTTGGTGTTTGCCTTTTGGACTGTTTCTCCGCTGATTAGAGCAGTTCTGGGACCTGTTGGGCACTATATGACCTGCAGGCTATGGGGGAGTGAAGGCAGAGAGATGGCAAAAAATCTCTGACCTTCCTTCTCATCACCCTCCCAGATTTGCTTGGGTACATAGGGCTCTAAGTTTTTCAAAATATTGTTTAAAAAATGTTTTTTCTTGGGCAAAATGAGACTACTTTTTCCTTTTCTGTGTCTTTACTGAGAAAAGGGTCATGGTAGTGTTACTACAGTAAATTAAGCAACTTACTGCCTACTAGAAAACCTTGCATTCTTCACCCTAAAATGAAAACACATAAATAATCAGCACAGATGTGCCCAGCCTCTACTGTGCATGGATTTCACTCTTCCAGACCTCTGTTTTCTTCTGGACAGTGATTTAGAAGGAAAAGCTTTTATCTAATCATGAGGTAGGTCTCTGCATAGCTCCCCAGGCGCTGCTAATGGATGAGATGCACAGCAGAGCTCGAAGGCTTTTGATTCTGGCTGGGTAAGGCAGAGAGATGAGTTTTTGGTGTTGCACACGCTATTGCTGAGTAGGTCAGAGCTGGGTTTTGTGCAGGGCCCAGGGTGTTTGTGTAGTGATCAGAGCCATTTTGCATTACAGTCTGTTGTAGGGAGGGGAGGGAGGCAATCAGCTGCCAAGGAGACAACAGGTCGAGGCCAGAAGCAGCAAGGCAGGGATGGGTGGGGAGTTGGTGCTGGAGAGGAAGTGCAGGAAAAGCGGGTTTCAGGAATTAGCTTCAGTCCCAGGGGGACTGAGGAAGAAATTGTTAATAAGTAGGTTATTGGCAGCAGGACACTCTGTTTCATGCTCTGATTCATAATCCCTACAGCTGCATCTCATGGCTGGTGTGCCTAGATCCTAGTTTTGCATCAAAATAGCACCGAATTCAGACTCAGTACTGGAAGCTAAGAACAATGTAATTGGACATCTCAGTGTGGACTTCAGGATACACAAACTCCCCAGGACTTCAGGGATGCTCTTATCATCCTGTGGTAGATGCTACTCCATGGGACGAGTTCACTGCCAGGCACAGCATGGCATGCCCTGATAGGAAAGATGATGTTCCTGCTGAGAGTGTGGTTTCTTATTGTCCAGCTTCTGGCATTTCAGGTAACAAAGGGAGAAAACAGTGCACAAAAGCTGATTGCAGGGCATGACATTTGCAGAAACTCATTGATATTCCAAGCTTGTGAACTACTGAGAAAGTGAGATCAACAGCCTAAAAAGGAGGGGGTGTAATTCCTGACAATCAATGACATTTTCCCTTCACCCACCACATGTGATATCTATGTATCAGATAACGTGAACAGTTAAGGCAGTAATAAGCTGCCAATGGCCATTTAGTTCTGCAAAACAGAGATCCTTCATGTTGCAGGCCAGAAATACCCCCCAAATCAGCATTCATTTTGAAGGAACAAATAATTTCTCTTTTAGCTGAATTAAAAGGTCTGCTCCTGTAACCAGCTGAATGGATGGAAATAATTAAATTCATTCATTATGCCTCTTCACTTTTATGAATGTAGAACATGGGAAAAGATATTGGAAATGCCACACACACCCTTTGGAAATGTATGAGGTGAATTAAAAGTTAATGTCTGGATGGAGATTTGGACAGGAATCACATAAAAAGAACAATGAGAAATTTATTGTTTTCTGCATGAGCAGATCTGAAAAACATCCAGATTTGTATCTGAACTGGTTTTTGGTGTATTCAGACATTGCACTGTTTCATGATCTGTGCAATCTGCATATTTTTTAAATACATGTAAAAATATTTTCTTCTATTTTCCAGAGTTATTTAATAGTTTATGCTGGTCAACTTAGAAAGTCAGTTGACATGATTTGAGGTGTTTTGAGGCAAGTATACGAGCATATATTTGAGGTTAACATGATTTTTTTTTAATTTGCCCTTTTAATTGAGTAAGGTTCAAAAGGAAGTATTAGAATGGATCAGTACATGTAATAGCAAAAACATCTTCTACTTCTGCAAAGTGAGTTTTAAGCTCAGTATTATAATCTGTAAGTGTATGATTGAATACCAATGAAGCAAAATTTACTAGAATTTTTGGTAATATTGAGTATGGATCTATAAAACTTAAATTATATCTGCCTATCTCTAGTCTCAGAAATCTCGTACTAGTCCAGGCTGAAATAGCTGTGCCATTTTCTTCATTTCCATCCTAAAATGAACAAAGCATTGACACTGAAACAGTGTCTTACATCATCTTGAAGTATAGGGCATTTTTTTTATTGTTTCATAGTCTACTACAAAAAAAAGAGAGTCTCCATTCACTCGTGTTCTCACTGAATCCTTTTTTAGTGGGTCTGATACTCCCAAGGGTGGAATACTTGGGAAACTTTGTGATGCCTCTTTGCAAGTGCCATGTAATTTAGCTCTTTAACCTTTTAAAGGGAATGAAGGAGTGGGACCTGCTATCAGAATTGGATATTTGAAAGGGGTTTGGTCATTACCTTGAAAAGTAACCCAAGTGTTTGAAAGGTTTTATCTTTGGGAAGTTGACTCTATTTTTTCTGCCTTAATTGGTGCCTGTCATTGAAAATTTGGAATCATTTAATGAATCCCAACAGTTATATTGGGCAAGACAAGTTCAAGACTTCTTTTTTCTTTCATGTTTTAGTCTCAGATTCACAGAGGATGTTTTAAGACTGCCTGATGCTGGTAGGTAATCAGGGAAGACAAGTCTGCTTTTAGTAGTTGCCAATGCAGCAAAATTTACTAGATGCATTTACTAGCTATGTTTTTGCGTTTTAGTGTCTGAAAAAGCTCGGTTCAAAGGACAGTGATTAGAAAAATTTCCTAGAGTTCATGAACTCGCAGTAGATCTTACATGCTGTGATTTATGTCTCTCGACTAGTAAATTAAAAAACCCGACAACTTGAAAGATCTTTCCTTGTGCTGCTTTGTAGAAACAGGCAGAAAACAAATCCAACTAATATGAAGTTGGTATCTTATAGACAACTACACTGCCATTTAGTATGCTGGAAAAACATTTGATGTTGCAAGACAGTTAACTGAGGACATGCTGCTGAGGCAGATTTGGGAAGCAGCCCTGTTTTAATCTCACTGTTCTAACTGGAGGAAATGTAATGAGGAAAGGAAAGACTACAGTCACTAGATGAAGGAGTCAGAGTTCATACTATGGGCTTGATCTTGTCTTCCCGCATGCATTGTAAGTTTTTGCGTCTCTCGGAAAAAATACTTACCGTTCTTAGGGCCATGTGTGCAACAGATGATTTTAAAAAGTCAGGGGAGAGATCTCTCACTAAAGGGGGATGTAAATTAGGTAGGGCAATAGGGTATTTAACAGTGCAAAGTAAGTACAGATGCAATAGCCATCTGCTGTCTGTGCGCACTGTGGTCCTAATCTTCCAGGTCCTACTGCCCTTGGACACGTAGCAGAGGCAGCAAGACAGAGAGGTCCAAGCATCACATTGCTAAAAAGTCAGTTGAGTACACAGAACTGCTAGACACCAGAAGAACAACACCAGAAGAAGAAAATGCAAAGTTGTACAACACCAAGCATCTGGCACGCTCTGCTTTGTACTGGGACCTCAGAGGTCTAGCAGGGCTGGGGCCATGTCTGGAAATGCCTGTAAATCATCTCTTACTTTGCCAAGTTAGAGCCTTTAAAATGTCAAAAATGCCAGTGACAGCCTGGGATTTCCCTGTGTGAACCTCCAGTGTGTGGGCTGCTGCCAGCTCTTGCACCATGCACTGGGAGAGGCTGCAGGGAATCCCAGGAAGCAATGCCAAAACCCAGCACCCACCATGGGGTGGTTTTGAGGCTGATAAAGGGCAAAGGAGAGTGTTGAGAGGAGGCTGTGAGTGGGTACCCTCATGTCTTGGGCAGTCAGAAGGAGAAGGACAGACAGGACATTCTTCTGCTTTGCCTTCCTGGTGGCCTTCCTCAAGAGTCCTGGTCCTGTGGGTCTTCCAAGGGCTTGGTGTCACCAGCCCCTGCAGATTCATCATGGGGAATCATGCTCGTGGGTGGGATGTGGCCAGTGAGGGTATATGGGTCAAGGGGAACTGCACGTTCCAAGGGCTTTCTTGCAAAAACAGGAGGGGAGAGCAGGAGGAAGGCACCCCAGACCACTGTCATTTGGGTCACTGCTCTTTTCGTTGGTCCCTCTGCCCCAAGATGAGGAGTGAGAAGAAATGGAGTGTTTCTTTGCACAGCAACACCGTAAGCAAAGCAGTAGTGGCTGTAGCACTTACCACCACTAGCCACAGGCACTTTGCAATGGCTCCTGTCCTGCTGGTGTCTGTCCCCTGGCTGAGAAGGGACCTGCTCTAACCTATGCCTGGGGCTTGTGGGATGCCACTGGCAGGTCAGGTCAGGCCATCAAAACATGTGGGTTGCTGTTGCACCCCTGGCTTACTGCATGAGCTTGCCCAGTCACCCTTCCTACATTCCTCATCTCTAAACGTGTGGTGAGGTGATTCACTCCTATTGAATGCACAGTTGATTTTATAAAATAGTCAGCAACATATTTCGCATGCTCTCTATTAAAGAACTGTCTGCTTGTTTCCTTGACTATCTTCTGAAAACAGCTTGGGTAAGCAGCTTAGACAAGGGAATCTCAATACCCTTTACCAAAAAAATACATCCTATAGGTTGCCTCTTTAAGTACTGGATGCGGCATGTGGGAGAATTGGGAATGATGAAGTATTCAATCAAATTGCTCGTTTCCGCTGCATTGAAGTCAGAGACACTGAAGGCACTGCAGCATTTACAACTGATTTCCTGAACAGCGTAGCAAATAGAGATGAGAGCCCTTTTCTTGTAACTCACATGTGCAACAGAAATCACTTAGCTAACATAAATCGGGACTAAATTGCTTTTAAAGGCTCACAAAACATTTCTGAAAGAGACAGGATGAGGAAACCATTTGCCACAGCAGAGTATGTCCCCATGATAAGTCCTATTAAAGCTTGATCAAAGAGCCTTATTGGCTTTTCATTAGAGCCTGGTTATGTATAGTTGAAATTCAGCAGTGATTTCAACAGAATAAGCCCAGAAATACACACAGGAGGAAAATTTAAGTAGGAACCTAGACCATCAAAGTACATGATTAAGGACAATTTAATGTGCTGAGTAATGCAGTGTGATTTGGATGTAATTTATCCTAATCCAGTCTGATCTTTTACAGGGGAATATATTATAAGGCCACAATTAGGTGAGACCAGGGCCCCATCTGGCCTCCTGTCTCCAATAGTGGCTTACAGCCAATACAAGAAACAAAGCAAATACAGAGTGAGTTTCCCTTGTGTATCCTTTCTGTTTCTGGCATTCAGCCCTTATGGGACTTTTTGGGTCAAGACATCCAGAGCATGGAGTACAATAGCCACCATTTATCCTTGCTTCATGAATTTATCTCACTGCTTTTTGAACCCATGCCTAGTTTTGGTGATTACAGTGTCTGACACCAATGAGTACCATGATTCAGCTGCCTTACATGCAGAAGGACTTCTCTTACTTTGATTTAAACTGCTGTGCTCCAACTGTTCTTCCTGGTGTAGTAATTCAGTGGCAGAAGCCTTTCTGGACAAGCTATGTTTGGACCTGGAGTTGAGGGTTGGAAATCTGTAACTTGCAAGTTTTCTTTTCTTCCCTCCTTCTCTCCATTTCCAAGGACTCTGGGATGAGAGTTTTGGGGATGACACTAGTGGTCTTCATGCACACTCCAGTGGAGGCAGTGGTATCCTGCCTCCCATGAGGAGGCACAGTGGTGGGCCACGGGTGATGTCTCCTTTTGCAGAGGTTATTCATAGGGACAGTGCCACCATGAGACAGTGGCCGGGCACCATCACATAACTCTGGGCAAAGTTAGCCTGAAACAGCAGAAGGAAGGTGTCCCTGGAGAGGAATGGCAAAGGGACTCTGCCTTTTCTTACCATCCCCATTTGGACTCTATTTTAGAAACCGAAAAGGACCACGTGGTTGCTAATCAGAGGTGGGACCCACATTTGCGTCGGAAACTAGAATTTGAGGGTGAAACCCACTCTCAAATCAGGAAGGGCTCAAAAAAATGTAGTAAACATTCAAAGGCTGTTCTGCCTTCTTAATCTCTTAATCAGATTCGTATGATTTATGTGCAAGCTCATCAGCCTGACTAGTTTATAAGGTACATTTGAATTTATGACTCTGATACTCAGTGCTTAATTTGTAACTATGATTAGATGCATCTTTTAAACATGTTGTATCTGCATGTAGATGTTTGTAATAAAATCCCAAAGTGAAAAGCACAACTAGAAAACCTGCATATGAGAACGATTAATTTTTATTAACTTGTTTTTATCACTCAGCATTTATGCTGTAAAGGCTATAATGAAGTGGCACATGCTTGGTCAGTGTAAGACAAAGATAAATTTGGCCTCCTCACAAGGGACAAGCAGAGTCAGTTTAAAGGAGATGAAGAACACCTCCACCCAGAGTTCTTGCTAAGGTAAATACATTTTTGTGTCCTGGGGAGAAATTTGCCATCTGTAAGAATAAACAGGGTAAAACAGAAACAGATGAGGATATGACTCTTAAGCAAGATCTTGTTTTTATACTTCTTTCCAGGAAAAACTTTCTATAAACATTTGTGTTGTCTTTTTCAAGGCCACTGAAGCCTTGCAGTAGAGGATCACGTGGCATTAGCTCATCACCCCAGTGTTCTGCAGCCTGTGCTGAGCCATCTCCCCTTGTGCTGGGCTGGGCTTTGCTGTCAGATCACCCTGCCCTGTATCTCACAGCCTGGTGAAATGCTGACTGTGCACTTCCAAAGCCCTGTCTTCCTCTAAGAGGATAATTTCATAATTAAAAAAATACAATTGTCAAAAATGCAAAAGGCTAATTTTGCATTTCTTCTGCCTGAGCCAAATACTAAAGTTGTGCTCTGGAGCCAAGTAATCAACTTCACTGCTGAGGAATCTTGGGACAGAAATCTGTCCCAAGTGATTCCCTAGTGATTTAGGGAAGGGGTTGGATGCCTCAAACCCATCTCTTTTTCTTCTAATACCCATTCTACACAAGAAAAGAAATGGTGCCCCCCTGCCCTCAAACACTCTGGGTCTGCGTGAGGCTGAGGTGGTCTATGGGGATGTCACTTGTCTTGGAGCTGTCTGCATCACCTGCACCTTGGACTTGGTGGCACAGCTCAAGGTGTCTGTGCAGGACTAATCTCCAGAATCCTCTGAGTGCAGAACAGAGGATACTGCCTTTCCTTGTCCTGCACCTCTGCTTCATGATACAAACCCATGGATTCAGGTATAGGGAGCATTGCTGGAGAGAAGACAATGTCCATCTCCTTCCAACCTTGGCTTTTTTGTGCAAGCTAAGGTTACTGGTGCACTTATAAATGAGTTTTCCAGTGTTGTGCTTGGAGTTTCACAGGGAAGTCAGAAGTCAGCACTTAATCAGGACCTCCAGTTGGGTCCTGGTGAGCCAAATTGGGCCACCATTGTTATATGTTGCAGAGAAAGTCACTGCAGCCTAACCAGAGGTATGTAGTATGCAAAGCTGTGCTGTTTGCTCTATACCAGCATTACAGACACACTGTAAAGACAATAGAAAGGTGGCAGGAAGGCAAAATTCTATTTTGTGTTGCCTCTGTTCTCTTAAGAAGCTGATTGCACAACAGTGGCTTACCCTTCTTAGCAGCAAGCAGAGGCCACTTCCAGCTAGCAAGAAATGCCTGGGTTTGAAGTCAGGTCGCCAGATTTACTTCTTGCCCCACAAGTCCATTTTGCTCGCGGCAAAGAATTCTGTAGTCTCGGGACCACCACAATGGGGCCCTTTCTCACAGGGCTGGAAAGCTTGACCTCTGCTCAGAAAGGACAGATTCATGTTGGAGAGGGTTCCACAATGCAATGATTTATATCAGGAAATGAGCAGAATACATTCTAAAAAAAAAAAAAAAAAAAAAAAAGAAGAAGAAGGAAAAAAAGCCTTCATCTGTTTCTTTGGCTCGGGGAAGAGATCAGCTGTGGTTTCATGATTTCAGAGGATGGAATGCTGGAGGGGGAAAACATATAGCTGTATGCATCCATGTGTTTGAGTTTCTATTCCTGATGCATAACATACAGAGTTAATTTTGCTTAGTTGCATGTCATATGGGTCTCAGAGCTCAGTGGGAATGGGGATGCTTTTGTGCACATGGTTAAACTTTTGCACTTTGAGTACCATGCATGTGAATTTCAACCCTGCACTCTCCATATAGGTCCTGTGTGTTTGGATAGTACTGAGGTATTCAGGTGCTCCTCCAGCCATAGGCCTTGGTTACAGGCGGGTACCTAGTGCCAGTTCTCAGTCACACTTGGGTTTGTGCCTCATCTCAAATAGAAAATGTCAGTCTGGCTGTTGAGGAAAATCAGTTAGGAGAGTTTCAAGATGCAAATATATTCTCAAGGCTCAGGTTTCTGTGTGTGTAAAGAGTAGTAGCAAAGTATTTTTGTATTGGTTTACTTTAAAAATAGTGTCACAGAATCTGATAGCAGTGCTAAGAAAAGTAGTTTCTGAAAAAGCCGTCTTCATTACTGACTGCAAATTGGGTGTTGGGAAGGAGAGAGTGGACTTCCTTGTAAAAACATTTCTATGCTTTTAATCTGCCTGGCAAATCATTGGTGATTAAATGATAATCTGAGTTGTTTGTTTGAAATGTCATACATCTCCACCGCAGCCTGCCCACACCACTAGAGACTTTTAGGAATTAAGGAATATGGGAACAAAAACATCCACAATGTATTTAAACATGAATTAACAAAAGCCAACAAATACAGAACAATTGTAATGTATGTATTAAAAGTACTCTAGAGGATACAGATTAACCTGAATTACTCAGAGTTTGTTGCTGTCTCATCTCCTTTGGACAGCAAACACTGAGAAAGAGACAGAGAGATGATTTACTCTCCCTTTAGCTTCTGTCTTGTCTGGTGAAATGTCTGCTGTGCAGCTCTCACGGATGTGCTGCTCCACGAGTCTGACAGCTCCTCATGTTTTGCAGGCACTGTTTTCTCTCATAGTTGAAACTCCCAGTTGTCTGAAATCTTTGCTAAATAAGTTGAAGCCGAGCTTTGCTTTACTGACAGGCAGAGACCCCGGGCTAAAAGGTGACGTATCTGAGGAAGGAGGAATCCCAGAGAGTGAGCTTTCTGGGTCTGCTGTCCCATGGCAAGGGGGAGAAGCTTTTAAAAGAGCCCTTGCATTATGGATATGCAACGTTGAGGTCCTCTTGCTGAATACATCACCTCTGAGGGGGAGCCGTGCAGGAGCTAAGTTGCAGCCTTGCAGCCCGTCTATTGATGTAGTGTTGCTCTGAAAGCTCCCCTGGTTCCTGCAGGACGCTTCTGCAGACTTGCCAGATCTGTATGAAAGATGCAGGAGAAACCTTCTGGGACAGATATAAATCAAATTGCATTAGAAGTAGAGCTAAAGAGGTAGGCACAGCCTGTCGCCAGCACACCTAGTCACCTCCAGTCTTCCGCTCACTTGGAACATTTTTTAGGCTCTATTGAACAAATGTCAGGATACTCCTCATTTTTAAACAACTTTCTAATTGTGCCACTGCTTATTTGTGTATATCTGTATGTACTTAGATAGATGGAAACATATACATGCATACATTGATGTCTGTTAACTCTCACTGAATACAGCAGCAAAGTCAGTCCTTAAAGAAAATATGTACCATAAAACCTTTCTATAATATAGTTAATATAACCTTTGTATTTAAATTAGATTGCAGGTATAAATTCAATGGCATAAGTTTTATGTTTGAGAAATTTCCAGGCTGACTGTGGATAGCTTAGTGTGATAACAAGACAATCAGCTGTATCACAGTGCTCATGGTCTTCCTTTCACCTTCATTGCTAGATTTCAAATTAGCAATGCTATCCTGGGGAAATGCTGATGAGAAAGGAGATCCAGCTTCCCTCTGTTTTGTCATTAAATAAAAGTGTGTCCAGCCTGTGTGACGTGCTTGGCAGCAGTGATATTTTAATATTGTTAAGTGCAGGAAATATTTTCCTTGCTAGTAATGAGGTTCAGCATCAGCTAAAGGTGGTGCCCCATGGGAAGACTTTAAACAAAATTGCTATATTCTAATGCAAAAGGGGATAGAAATAGGCTGGGTTTGTGAAAGGCGTTTAGTATGGAGTGATCCTGGCTAATGAGGAAGGGACCTGCCAGAGCTATTTTTAGTTCCACCCACTGGTTTCACTGCTATTCTTGTAGCTATGGCTGGCAGTGAAATAGGATGGTGGCGTCTGTTCTCATATAGAAATGGAAGAAGAATGGAAATATGTGCGTGTAAAAAGATGAAAAGATAAAAAGAGCGAGAGCTGAAGAAAAAGTGAGCTTCCTGAGGTAGCTGCAGATGTAACATTCATTTTATCTTTCCTTGGAAGAGGTTTTTCTTCTGCAAGGCCACATTTCATGTCAGATCTAAGGGCTAACAGTGTGCCAGGTGTAGTGTGTATTGCAGGAGAAGATCACAGTTTTACTTGGAAATGATTACAGTTAAGAGAAACCATTAAATAACTTCCTTTATTGTTTTGGAGACATAAACCAATACTTCAGCTTTATACTAATGTTTCACTGAAACAATGAGGCTGAGAGGTATTCACTTTATATATCATCACTTGGGAGAAGGAAAATGCATCAATGAATCATATGCAGGATAGTAAGACATAAAAAAAAAATAAACATGGAGTCAGGCAGGGCTCCTTGCTGCTGCTATTCCAAAGCAGCAGCACAGGCTTTCTTCATTAGTAGAAAAGAGAACAGTATATACACAAAGAACACTTTACACAGCCAGCATGATTATTTGCTATACCTGCTTTGCTTTCTATTTCAGCAGTAATTTTTTTTTTTTTTTTTTTTGACCTTCCTGGGAGGAACAAGTTTTGGATTTCAGAGTTTCACTAGGGAGATGAAGATTTTGTTTCAAGCTGTATTTTATTTGATACTGCTTTGTCCTGACTTTATGAGTGAAATGGGGGTGTATAGAAAAGTGACAAGACAGGGAGACATGGGGAACCTGGACTTCAGAAACTCCAGAATCAGAATCCAATAAAAGTTGACTTTAAAACTTACAGAAAGAATAAATGAAAAGATGAAAACTTGCTCAGTAGGTTGATTGGGTTTTCTTTTTTTTTTCATTAAGATTCATAAGTTGGGGGGTGGTGCTGATTCAAATAACTATTTTATAATGATAATTTAATTTTTTGGATAAGGATGGTCTTGTGCTTAAGACTAGAATTAAGACCAGAAGTTGAAGGTTCAATTGCCATCAAGAGTTTGACTGCACTCTAGATCCTCTGATGATGGTGCTTCCCCTCCTGATCTCAAAGGGACATCACTGAGAGCTACCTGCTGCTTCATCCTCTTGTAGCTGACCCTAAATTGCTCAGCTGTGCACTTTGCAGTGACAGTAAGGGGCTTTTTCCTTCTTCAAACCAACCCGAAGGTTTGTTTTAACCATGCACAAGCCATGAAAGAAGCAATGATGGGGTTTGCTGGAGCAGAGCTCCTGGCCTGCATGAGCAGTTACTGCATCTGTTGGCACCAGGTTTGCTGTTGACCAGAAACGTGATTTGCTGCATCATATTGAGGACAGTGCTCTGTGCTTGTGTAGTGGTGTGATGTGGAACAGGTCAGCCTGCTGCAGGGCTTGCGTGAGGAAACTGAAGGGCAAGTACACTTCCATAAATTATATGCTTTTGCTGGGGAAGAAATGCCAGGTAGGTGAGGAACTGAACAGGAAAAAAAAGTAATTAAAAAGTTTTTTATGGAGTAATGTATCTTGTCATCCCATGATCTGCATGTCGAAAGAAAAAAAAGGTTCAAACTTTTGTCGTTTTCTTAATCTCTACCTTCTTTAAAATGCGTGGATAAATCATACTTTAGAATTGAAAGAACAAACCTCATTTAAAACCTTACTGAAGTCACTCACAAAAGCCCTAAAACCAGCTAGAGATGGAGTTGAAAGATGTGTGAGAGCACCCAGGATGGAGGATTGAATTATGAGTTTTGTGTGGCCTTTGCCACTGTTGTGGAGTGACAGCACAGTTAAATCATCTTCTGCAGTTTCCGAACTCAGGTACAAACTGTGGCCTGATCTGGTGGACAAAGACATTCAATTTTTAGTTGTTTATTAACCATATTAGTCCATCATTACCCCATTTCTCATTGTGTGAATTGGATGATTTTTTTTTAAAGGGGCAAAAGGATTTGGGTTTTCTTTGGTAACTTTGATCAGGCTGAAGGCTCTTTCTTGTCTCTCTAATGTTGCTTGTCTTCACCCTTCTGTGTGTGCTCTGACCTCTCTTAGTGTGCTTGTGGGGTGTCCCCAGCATGGCTGGCTGGCAGGAGATTGCCCTGGAAATGTTTGCTGAGGACCTTCTGGCAAAGACTGGAAGGATGGTTGTGTTTCTCCTCTGGAGATGGCACATAGCTACACCATCCTCCCAGGGTCCTCAGAGGACCTTTGCAGCCTTTGTGCATGACACAGAGGGAGGTGGGGACTCAACGTGCTGCAGAGGGAAATCCCAGCTGAACCCACCTCCCAGCCATGGTCCTCTGGAGGTCCAGGAGCTTCACTGCAAAAAGCCAGGACAATGATGATCACTGAGGTGATCATCAAGCATGTGCACAATGGAGGGAGATACTGGGTTAAACCAAATTATATGTGTGGATCTCAGCAGGGTTTGACCTTCTCACCATTTATCGCTGTGGGAAGAGAGGCAGTTCAGAGCAGGACCAAACACAGACTTTCACATGCCAAAAGGACTGCATTGACAGCTCCACAGAGCTCCAGGCTGGCGTGGGAGCCTAGCTAGCGTAGAGTATATTGTGCCTTCCCTGCGTTGTTGTGAGGAATCTCTGTTTCGGGCACCAAATAGTAGGAATTATATTTGCATATGATATCACTTGTGTAGAAGAAGCAAGTTATTCATGAGCAGTAGCATCTTCACATCAAATACAACTGCAGACATGGTTGAGAAAACAACTGTTTAATTGAAGTAGAAATGACACTGGGAAATTAAAAGAGGCTGCAAAAAACTCCCAAGTAGTTATTACTCATTCGAAGCAAATCCTAGACATGTAAGGCATGGGATGCACACAAAGTGCTGGGAGAAACAGAATTTAATGGTAGACATACCTCTGCCCTCAAGACGTGTTATTTCTTCAGCTGATCCCCCAAATTCTCTTTAAATAAATAGTTTGGGATAATTTTTTTCTGATTCTCTGGAGTACGGAGTGTGCTTCAAGGGACAAAACCCCACACCTGACAGCCTGGTCCCCCAAAATACAGAGGCTACTGCCTGTCCCTCTGGTGGGATTCCTGCAGAGACAACCTGCCTCTACAGTGGGTCCATCGGGTGATTCTTCTGACATTAGCACCGCTGAGCACAGGGTGTGACGGTGCCACAGGCACTGTGCCTGCACAGCGATGCTGTCTCTGCCCGGGCTGTCATTGCCCAGGCTCCTGCCTGTGCAGACCGTGGCAGAGCTGGGTCTGAGAGGCTCCGGAGAGCTCCGTGAGGAAGGACAGCCATTGTCAAGTATTTTTGTCCTCGGTGCTGCCTATCCTGAATCAGTTCTCCCAGTTCCCTTCTGTGATTTCTTTCCTTCTGTAGCAGCTGTCTGGGATTTCAGCTGTTCTGCATGAGCAGAGGTGCCAGCACCCTTTCTAAATCACTCTGGAAAAGTAAGGGTGCATTCTCTATTGTGCAAGAAAGAAGAAAGGACGAAGTTTGGGGTTTGATCGCGGTTTTTTGGTTTTGTTTTTTTTCCCTTGTGCTTTCCAAGTGCTTGTCAGAGATAACTAGAGGAGGTCTGGAAGTTATTCACGAATTAATTAGCCTCTGAAACGCCAGGACTGCCAGCCACGGCAGCTCAGCCTGGAGCAGCCGCATCCCTGCAGCAAACAGTTCACATTCCCGTTCCTCTCCGGGGGAATGTTAGGGGTTAATTCAGTAGCTGTGCATTTAATAGCACAATTTAAAGGGGAAAAAATGACACCCTTCTCCCCTGCCTTGCTGGTTGTGGATGGTTCGCTCTGCCTGGCTGATCACATGCTCCCGAGCCCCCGGTGCTGCAGCAGCCCCAGCTGCTGCTGCTGATGGGTCGGTGCTGCCCGGGACGCCCCCGGCCCCCGCCTGCCCATGCCCTGCAGCTCTCACCTCCGCTTTAAGGGAGGGAGGGCGCAGGATGAGCCCTTGAGCATATGGGTGGAAATTTGGGAGGCACCCATTCTCTCACCACCGTTTCCAGCTCTAACCATGTCTATTTGTTGTTGCCTTTTTTTCAGGGACTATGGATCTTCAAAGAGAAAATCAGGTAAGACAACATTTTTACATTTTTATTTTTTTTTTAATGTACTGCATGATTATAGAGAAGATCTTGCCCCCTGCTTTCCCCTGTTAAACCTTCCATTTATTGTGTATGGCATGAAATTGTATAGCAGTTAAACTTTTCATTACTGAATCCTGCTCGAGATAAGCATCAGGTTTTTTTCTTTTGGTGGAGAGAAGAAATCCACCTTATACTGTGTTGCAGTTAAAATGACTGCTCCTCTCTGGTTGTATTTATATAGCTCTGTCTCAAATCTGAGAGGATAATTATATTAAATTTCTTTCTCTTTCATTACAAATGATCAAAGTGCAGACTCAGAGTTGGAGTTCTTTTCTGGAGGGGAAGGGGATCCTTTTCTGTTCTGGTTTGAATCTTTTATTTTGCCTTTCCAAAAGGTTCTGCTGAGGCTTCTGATGCAAAATGTTCTCAGTGTCTGTGCCTGGATTTGGGCTGCCTCAAAGGCTCTAGCTCAGTGTTTTGTTTTTAAAATCCTGGGTTGAAATGCCCTGTAAAACCCTGATTTGAAACTATATAAATCTAATTTTTCCCCTTCACATGTAGCTCTTAGTGATTTTTACAGATGTGTTTTCAATAGGGACATGTAATTATGGGCCTCTGGGTTTGGCTGCTCTGAGCTGGATGTGTCAGAGCTTTCTATTTTTTTCATTTTCAATTTTTTTTCTCCAAGCAGCATTGAGCACCTGCAACTCTCATTGACTTTGTTTGGAATCTTGGATGCTCCAAATTGCATTCAGGGAGAGGCCTTTCAAACCAATAGCAACTCCTGGAAAACTCTGACATGTATGCAGGGGAGGGGAGGATTTTCTGATTCTTGCTTTTTAAGATGATAAAGAAATACTACACTGGCTTATTCTCTGGGAAGGAAGGGAAAATGAATGTAATGCACCGTACTCCAATGAAGATCACTGCCTAGATTGATTTGTTGGTTAATTACTAGGGCTTTTAAGCTGTCATCCCGTAATAAGCTAAGTGATACACTTAAGTGAAGCTTTTGGTTAACCCTGACGACCTCTGCATCAAATGGCAGTTTCCTATGCAGGCCAATACTTCTGGTACCTTTCCCTAAATTTCCCTGGGGTGGGTTGTCGTAATGAAGAGGCAAGTGTGGTACAAGGTGCTGGTCGAACACAATAAACTAGGGCATGCTTTGTCTTCCAAATCTTCTAAAAAACTTCTGTCTGGGTTGCACTTCTAGGAGCTCCTAAATGTAATATTAAGGAAAAGTGTGTTTTTATAGCAGCCTGTGAATTAAGCAGCAGTGCGTTCTCCAAAGAGGGTGACCATAAATAAAAAGGTCCAAGTAACTTGGTGGAAGGCAGAGCTGAGGGTGGGAGTTCCTGGCTCAGTGCCACATCCTGAACACTGGTGGCTTTTGGGCCATGTAAAGCCCTTTGAAAAACATTGCTGAAGTCTCTAGGACAACCTGATTTAGCACTGACCTAGAACAGCATTTAGGAGACCACGAGAGCTTTGGGCTCATTGCACCAGTTGACATGAAAGGAGTATTGCAACTCATGTGCAAGAGATGCAAGGAACTGCTTCGGGGCTGGAAGGAAACTTCTGCATTTCTATTCCTGTGGCTCTGGGGGCAAGTTGGAGATGATCTGCCATGGCACTGTGAAAAGAGCAATTAAGTTGAGTCAGTGTAGCTGAGATGCCATTTGTGGACGCTGGACTCTCTGGCCCCTGACCTGAGCGTCCCAAGCAACAAACACATTCATCCATCCCTGTGAGAGACAGTCAGGTTAGGCTTCCTCCTTTGGGTGTCCACCCTCCCCATATCTCCTTCTGGGACTCTTTCCTCTTCTCTGCTTGGTGCTGGGCTACTTGCATAGCTAAGGCTTGGAAACAGTGGGGCTTAGGGACGCTCTTTCTCCACTTACCCTGTACAAAGAGGAATGCGAAGCAGCTCTCCAAACAAAGTGAGCTGCATAAAAGGGCTCTGTTCTTGGCCATCTTCTTGCTTGATTTTAGAGTGGCAGAGGAATGCTTCCTTCTGTTCAGAGCTGGATACTGTGGGAGCGTGTACGCAATGAGTGAAGGAATATGCCAAGGGAGTTGGCAATTACAGCCTCTAACAAAGACCAGCTTTATGACACTTGAACAAGTGATGGGGTAAATAAGTACAGATTTTCAGGATTGCTGTGAGGGTCTTTTAAGATAAAAAATAGCTTTGAAATGTAGCTTCCTCTGTAGGTGCAGATACTACTCCGTGTGTTAGTGAGAGACAAATCTGCACTTTAAATGCAAGCACCTCCCAGCAAATGAGACCTGTGAACACAGCTTCTGTCTTGACCAAAGATGTGCTGGGAGGAGGATTTTGGGTGTGAGCACAGCTGTCCCACACTGTCCAGCAGGAATCCCACAGCTGCCGTGTCTCAGGCATGTGCAGGCACGACAGGAGCATGGCCAATTGCAGAAACATGTGGAGAATGCCTCTAACAGCCAGCGTCACCTCTACCCTGACCTCTGCCTTGCCAGAGTGAGTGTCTAGCTAGTCCTGTGCTTGCCCCTTAGAGAAGGGAGAAACTGGATAAGTTCAGAGTTTAACAGGAGTTATGGAAACATTTATCGCTGCAGCTAATACTGGTTGTAAACATTTGAGACCTCCTGAACCAAATGCAACAGCGTGGCACATCCTTAGCTAAACAAAAGAGGACCTTACCCTGATCTGGGGCATCTCTGCATGCCAGCCCTGAGCCAGGCTTCCTCTTGTGCGAAGTGCTATGTAAACACACAGCCCTTTGCTTGCATGTGATCTAATCATAAATGCTTTAGTCTCCATGCAGTCAGCTTGAGGACCTGGAGTTTCACTTGAAGTAACTGAGGCTCTGTGAAGTCACGGGCATTTGTGGTGGCCCGAACTGCAGTGTGTGCTGATACCTTGAACCTGTGGGGCTTTATTTGACATGCTGTGGAGCTGCTTCAGAAAGCTGCCTTCATATTTCCAGGCAATTGAATTGTTGCTCTGTGACCATCTGTCAGTGCTGAAGAGCCCTCAGCACTCAGTGAGGAGTGGTTACCATGGGCATATTCTGTATGCTCACAAGAAGTGGTCTCATCTTGGTCCATCCAAAGACCCTCTGTAGTAAAACCAGAAGTAATTACTCTTCAGACTCCAATTTGTTGATCCCATAAGCCGAGTGAGCAGCTACTCATTTGTCACTCAAAATAGACATTACTTCTATGCTGGCATCCATTGTGAGGTTTTTCTGTCCTCAAATCAAAATAAGGGTAGAATTGCTGCAAGTCTAGTAATGGATATTTGCATGGTACATTACAAACCACAAATTAGGTTAATCCACTCTGCAAACCCTACCAGCTACCATCTGTGCATGGTGAACTAATTAACCCTTCAGATATCTGCTAATCCTGGTGTGGCTTGTAAAACCAATTGGAGTGTGTTTCTTCCCAAAGATGTCGTTTTGTCCCCCACATACCCCCTGCTGGCTAGAGCAAGCTGCAGACTCCTGGAATTAAGATCATCTTGCCCTCTTTCCTTGCTGAGAATCTTTCTTGGCTGATTTCATACCGAAGCTGTCACTTCCTAGTCATGAAGCTGAAGCAAACATCTGGGACCTGGTGTTTGGTGGCAATGGGGAGTCGGTATGGGCTTTACAACTTTTCTACACTGAGTCTCAGTGCTTTTCAACTACTGAGAGGATTCACCTTGCTAACTGTGGGGTCAGACCCAGCAGGAGAGATGCTACTTCACCTTGTCTTTCAAAGCAATGGTGTGGATCTTTGTCCCCTGCCTGGTAAGTGACCAAGTCCTTGTGCTTACTACTTTGAGTGTGCAGTAGCAGAAGCACTGCTGGCCATGCCCTTCTGAAATCATAACAAAACCCCCACTGCTGACAGCCCAGCTTGCTGCTGGGGGCACAGCTGGCTTCAAGCCGCTTCTCAGCAGCTTTCTCTGGCACCTTGTTGCTCTGTGATAGGATGCTCCTCCAACTGAGGGGGAATAAGCCTTTAAAAAAATAGAAGTTATGGCTCCTTCAGTATGCAATGTCTCCTTTCCCTCGTTGTTCAGTTCCTGTCTGCATCAAGTTGGCTGAGCTTTGGCTGAGTCTGACTGCTGAAGTCTCCTTAAACAGCTGCTGTAATTGAGCACTAAGAATATTAACTTAACAACCCGGTCCAAGCCACTGCTGCCTCAGTGAGGATGCTGATGAAGCTTCCCTAGACGAGTGAACCATCTTTCAGCTGGGTTCCCACATCCAGTTTTTGGGCTAGTAAGATTATGGCTACACACAGACAACAATCACCACTTTCTTTTCCTCCTGTAATCTAAAACTAGGAAGGATGTATCCACTGGCAAGTAAATAAAAACTTCAGAGTCTGTTGGAAGCTACTTCACAAACTTTTTATAGAAACATCTGTAATGCTCTCTCTTCCCTCAATGGGGAAATTACTAAGTAGAGTTGAGAGAGTTGCAGCAATGACAGAAGCGGGACCTCAAGTGAGAAACAAGCAGATCATTGTAACAACACCAAGGGCCCTCGTGGCTGATCACTTTGTGGGATGCTGCTTTGGGATTATGGGTGGAGCTGATGGCAAAAGTTGTTTCTTCTTTACTAGGAAAACCATCTTCCTCCCTCTTGTGCTGAGGATGTGCATTGTGTCAGCCTCAGGGAGTTGCCTTATGCTGTTTCTTTTTTGTTATTAGGGATAGTTTTTTCTTCTTCCTTTGTAATTACAGAGGGAAATGGCTCAGCTTTTGGCTTTTTCTGTCTTTGCAAGCTGAGCTATGCTGATCAATTCACAGCTTAACCATTTTGGTCCTGTCACATTGCATGTGCCTAGCTTGCACTTACAGCACCATGGCATGTCCTGCTTTTTCTTTTTATAAGTGAGCTTTATGTTCTTAACTTAGTTTGAACTGCCTCCTTTGAGATGATACAGAGAAAATTAATAGTGTGCATTTAATCATTCAGTGGGGTCACAAATGTGTGAGCCATTAGCTGGATTGGCAGGGCCGTGTGGCTGGAACCGTCTTTACCTGTTGCAGGACCGAGGTGCCGACCCTTGGGACAAGGCTTGGTTGATGCAACTGAGTGTGGAGCTCTCTGGCAGCCTCCCAGGCCTGTGTAGTTACACGTGGGTACAGGGAGAGAAGGGAATGTGCAGCCTCCAGCCCTGGCAGGTATTTTATAATATTTGTGGGAGATGACTGCACTGGAGGGAGAAGGAAGGACCTCTCTCTGAGATGCAGTGTTGCCTTTCCTTTGCCTTAAGGTTGTTGCAGTATTAATGGGATGTCATCTGGAGTGGTGGATGCCCTTTTAATATTAGAACAGTGGGCATGCCTTAACTTACTCAGTTGACTGTGATATCTGTCTCAGTTCTGTCTTCTCAGTCAGAAGAACTCTAAGCCTTTTAAATGGGTTCTCAAAGGGGACAAATCTGAGACTGTGTTACTAAAGAGGCTGAAAAATCCAATTAACTAACATGGTAAATCCCAGTATGAGGCAATGCATCTTCTGTCAGGGTGGTGACTGTAGCAGATGTCTTGGGGCTACCTGCATTGGATGCCTGACTAGTGAAGCAGACAGTTGGCTACTGATTAGTGAATCTGAGCCCAGGTGATAGCAACAAAGCTAAAATGTGATTTTTTAACTCTAATGTTGCTTTGAGTCATTCTCCTCTCCCGGTGCTTATCTCTGAAGTCTGTCTCCTTATACTCCATCTGAAACAAAAGCTTTAGCTTGGAAGGTCAGTTTTTTAATCTTCTTTTATTTAAGGTGGTGAATGGGAATCGAAATCTGTCCAAGTCCATGGCAAGGTCCCAGGAACATCTTAAACCCTGTAGCTTGGTCTTGGTGTCTTAATCCTTGTAAGAAATCTGTGGTATGACATGATCCCTGCAGACAAGGCACGTGCTCTTGTTTGTGTCCTGATGAATCACATGTGTGTGCTGTGTTTCTTGCACTGTTTTCTACAATTATGGCAGAAACAGTGATAGTGGACTGGCTCCTTGATGCCATTTAGCCTGTTGATAAGGATAGCTGGATGAGGTAGTTTGCCATCCACTATTTTATAACTTCACAAGCTTGTACTGACAAGATTGCTCTTGATCAGAAATCAGGATCTGTTCCCTCATCATACGATTAACCTTCTTGGCTGTACGTACTAATTACTGCATGGAATTTAAAAACAGCAGATTTTGGCAGAACATTTTGGTTCTCACATAGCTTTTGTTTTTTTTTTCTTTAAGAGGAAAATAAAGGATTTAGTAATAAAAGAAGGGTAGAATAGCCAGAGGCATAGCAACCAAGGACCAAACAAACCTTAGCATTTAATTACTGTGGATATACATCTTGGGCCTGGTTCTAGAAGACATTAGTAGTTAACGATCTCAATGTGCATCTTGAGTTCAGTCCTTGATGTCAGAGCTTCCTTTTCTCATGATAGAGAATTATTCTTAGGTAGTGAATTTGCTAAACTTCTGATCATTTTATTGGCTTTTCCTTGATGTAGTAATTCACCAAACAACTAATTTTCTTTTCTGATTTTTTTTAACGAGTTCTTCATATAATTAGAGAAACATCCATTCTGTGGGTTTTTTTCCAAACCAGGACTATTGCTCTGTGCTCAGGTGCACTAGCAGAGAACAGGATTTGAGGAAGAGCTGCCGCTAAGTCAGGCAGATTTCATCTCCTTGCAGCATCTGTGTATGTGACCCAATTCTGCATCTTCAGTCAAGATGTGAATCTGTCCACTCCAATCCCACGCTCTAAATCCAGCCTGTGGTATTCTGGCAGGAGGAAGCTGATCTCACACTTCTCCTTGTACACCATATTTTTAAAGTCACTGCTTAAACTGAAATGCTTTGGACTTCTGCCTGAGGCTACTGAAGAGAAGAGCAGATAGGAGACTTTATCCTGTGCTGCTTCAGTTTTCTGCTGACAAGACATGTGGCCCATTAGATGTATAGGATCACTGTCATCTTCTGGGTGGCCTATATGCTGGGGTGGGAGGAAGATGGGATAAGAGAGAAAGAGCTGTTTGTGTGTTGTGTGGGGTTTTTGTTTTGCTCCTTGACTTTTAAACTGAAGTTTGGGGACAGGGTACAGGATTAGGGAAAGGAATGTGTTTGTATTCTTTGCTGTTCCCAGTTCAGCGTTGATGATGCGGAGAGCCCTGTGTCCGGGAGAGAGAGCAGGGAGACTGGGCAGGCAGGGGAGGCCTGCAAATATGAGGTGTGGCCTAAGCACAGCCATGGCAGAACAGCACGCACCCTGCAAATGCCTCAGAGAGCCTTCAAGCTGAGCTCTGAAAAAGCGCTTGGTACCTTGGAGGATATATTGGCATTTCGCTTGCTCTTAAGGAGCTCCCTGTTCTCAATCTGCTCCTTTTCTGCCTCCCACTTCTGTCTGTTGGTGGCAGATGGTATTAGTGCTGCCTGCGTGGGTTTTTTCTCTCTCGCACAGAGAGTACTGGTCTTTTGGTTTTGGCACACTAGATAAGGCGGGTGAGAAATGCACTTGGGAGCTGGAGTGGAGGGTGATGATCCTCTGCCACTGCAGGAATCCATATGCAGCACAGATGGGTCTGGTGGGCTGAGAGGAGTAGACCTTCCCTGGGCATTTTGGGTAACTTAGGCAGGGGAGCTCTTGAATCTCTCTCATGATTAAGAAACCTGAGTGTAAGGTGTGTGTCCTTAGGCTATTGAGAGCACTCGCCCCTAAAACTCACCCTAAGTGCCTCCAGCTTTGTGTGTGGCTTTACACCTGCCACATTCTACCTGGCCTGTGTCCAGGCTGCATGACCAGAAAAATCTTCTCCGATGCACTGTGGATGGAGTGGCTCACCTAACCCGAGAGGGCTGGAAGCTTTATCTACAGATGTATTCAGCAGGAGTTACACTGTATGCATTGATTATCGGCGTCTCTGCCTGGACATGCCAATGCTGCAGTACATGTTCTGTGCTTGGCGGCGTGACTGCTTCACAGTTGGGATTTGACTGTCGCTCCATTTTCTTTGAATCCCAGCATGTGTACATAGCTGTGAGTTTTCAAGTGCAGCGTTAGGGGCTTCTCTGCCCTCCTCCTTGGCAGTGCTGGAGGCTGGTATTTTTCCTCAGAGGGGTGATGCTCTCAGTTTGTACAGCTCTAGATGTGGATTAACGTTCAGATATTCTAGGCACTTCCCAGCCAAACTTGGAACTGCTGCAAAACTGTATGTGCAGGAGCTGTACCACAGTGATCATGTGGGAGAGTCCTCACTTGCCATGTGGAAAGAGTTAATATGAGCTACGGCTGCCAGAACAAAAGCTAAACAGTCCTGGATACTTCAGGGTCTGCAAATGGGATTAAAATGGGCTTTTGCAGAAGTAAGCAGAGTGGAAAATTGGGACTAAGTTTTCTTTGCGTTTGTACTTTTAGAAAGGATGAAGGACTGTATGAGGCTATGAAATGCAGCTGGTGAGCGTGTCACTGTGCAGTTTGTCAAGCACACAATCCTCTGGCCCCGCTGCTCTGTTCCAGCTCAGGAAAGGGCTCTCTGGTTGTGGATTTCTCCCCTGCAGGAGTGAGTTATCCAGATGATGAATTTCTGAGGCATGCTCTAGTCACGTGAAGGCCAGATGTGAACATTTTCCAAGAAGCGTGTGTGGGTCTAGCGTACGCCAGGCTACGTGGCAAGTGGACGTGGTCTGAGTTTGGGCTGCAGCGTGGTGGAGGAGGCGAGGAGCCCCGGCATCTCCTGGGGCGGCCACTTCTGCCAGGGACAGAGGAAGGTGCTGGCTGGACTTGTCGCTGCAGCTCAGCACATCTGCCCTCAGCCCCCCGCACAAAGGCAGTGCCTCTTCCCAAGCACAAGCCCTGCACAGGCTGTTCATGATGGGGCTGAACTTTTGATGAATAAGACTAAAATTAAAGGCCTTATTTAATGCCTGCTGCCAATCCTCTTACTCAGGCACTTTAGCTGGATTTGCATGTTTTGATAATCTACTAGTCAAATATTTTTTCAAGATACAGCCTTCTTGAACAGATGGCGTGGGGAGTGGAGGTGATGTTCAGCTTCAAGTGTATAGAAGAGGAGATATCTCTGCAAGGATGAGAGGTTTACTTCAAAATGCAGTCTCCTGGTGGAGGAAAAAATTATATCTGTATTTCTCCAAGGAGTGTCTTAAAACATTTGCTTTAAACGTTATGCATCAGCATCCCATGGAAAGCTTATGTAAGCTGTCCTGGTGAGGGACAGGGGTGACTGCTGCTTGCCCAGAAATTACAGTAGCAAATAAATCTGTCATTGTGATACCTAAGAAGTGTAATGGCTGACCAGGCCCACCTTGGGTCAGGCACTGGGCACAAGTGTTGTTTTTGTTTAGGTCTTTCTGGAGTCTAGAGCGAGAAACATGAATGGTGCAGTTCAATAGGGTGCCCTGAGCAGTAGTGCTTGAGATAGATCAAAACACACACAACCTTTCTGTGCCATCCTCCCATTTCTCTGACTGTCTGTTGTTCTCTGCCTAACTGAATGAGTTAATTGTGTGAACCAAGAATGTGTGAAAACGGTTCCAGTTGAGATGAAGGCTCATCTGCATCTTTCCTCTTTCCAAGCTGTTTTAGAGCCATGTTGTAAAGCTGCACGTAGATCCTGTATCAGAGGAGCTCTCTGGTAGAAGTACTTCTGTTCCTGGGGGAGGTTAGCAAGACCAAGTATTGCTCTCTCCCTCTCCTAGTCTAGTACTATTGCATCTTACTGCCTTCCCATTTAACCAAAGTGTCAAGCTCCAGCTGAAGGGGAAGGGGCTAGGGGAGAGACACCTGGAGTAGGCTGACAAAGGATGGTCAGTGGGTCTGGGGGATGAAGGTTTTGGAAATGCCTCACAAGGGTACGGGTATTAGTTTTAGGGTTCCTCGCTGAGCTTTCTGCTCTTGGCTGTGGGTGGCCAGCCTCACCTTGTCAGGAGGAGGAGAGTGTTGTTGGAGGCAAAATCCCAGCAAGAAACTCTGTGTTGAGTAGACTGAGCTTGGCCCTCTGGGGTTCCTTAGCAGCTCAGGGCAGTAAGGTGTCCCACCTGAGCTCCCAGGACAACATGGCACTTCATTTATACTAACACTTCAGCAGGCTTGTCTTCCAAAATGTAGATTGAAATGCAGGCTTAATTTCTGTTTTCTATTCTGCCACACATCATGAACATTGCAGCAAACAAGGCTCTAGGCCAGTTCTGTGAAGTGAACACTTCTAAGGAACAGCATGGTCAGCCTGCTGCTTTCTGACTTACCAAATACCACTGTTGGGATGAGGGCACCCTCATTCTTCACAAGCAGCATTTATTTCCACCAGCTCCAGGGAGGAAATAAAGAATAATCACTGATTATATTGTTGGGGGGGGGGAATTGTTTGGGTTTTTTTTAAATTCCTTTTCAACCTTCCAATTAAGCCAGGAAGTGTAAAAACCAGGAAAATAAATCTGCAAAACAGTCAGCAGTGCTCACCACTGTGGTCTTTGAGTAACAGAGCCAGTAGTACCTCCTCATGGAGAGGACTAATGACCTACAGGACTGATCACTGTTGGAAAGCTGCAGTCTTTCAGATGTCAGCATCTCTTCAGCATGGCTGCTCGTTCTCATAATTGTTTTTGCAGTAATTTAAGGTGCACCTTAACAGCTGGGAGAGTTTGGTATTCCCAGTTGATGTTTATGGTAGAGCTTCATTAGAACAAAAGATTTGTATTAATTAAATGGACTTAGGAATGCTATCTCCTATGGAAGGCAACTTCTATGGAACAGGTCATACCTGTGTAATTAAACTCTTTGCCCTCCAAAGCAAGGTAGCCACATCCAGATCACTTGTTTGGACCTGTTTTTGGCCCATGCTAACTTCTCAGCTATGCACAGAAATAATTTGGGGCAAGGGCTACATAGCCAGAACTACAATCACACTGAGACACATGACTAGGATGATCCAATTCCCTGGAATTACTGCAGGAGGATCGTTGGAAAATATGTAGCTTAACAGGCTGGACAGCCATACATTAATTTAAAAAAAAATTTGTTACAAAAGTCCCTTATAGGCCCAGCGGCATGCAACCTGTGAATCTTTAGGAGAGTATCCCTTCTGGCCTTGACAGCAGTATTAAATAATGGATCCTGGACTCAACACTGAACTAAACATTTTAGGCAGTGTTACTAACAAAAGCAAACCTGCATCAGTAACCGCTGCTAAAATGCCTGTGGAGGAGTTTCTCTGCACCTGCTGGAGCAGGGACCCAGCTGGATGTGCAGTACTGATGTGAACCACAAATGTGGCATCTCCTGGATTTCAGTAGCACTGAGCTTGTGTGTTTGACTGTAGGCTGGACTCAGCTTTTGTAGGTTTTTCTTGAAGCTCACTCTGCTGTAACTGCACACAAGACAAATAGGCTGCTGCTAAAATGAGATGAGTGGGGCTGTATCACAAGCATAAAGCATTAGTCTCCAGCAGTCTGGCGCCTGTTCTCTTGCCAGTGGTGGGAGGAGCAGCAAACAAACCAGTCTCACTGGCAGCAGAAAAGCTTCTCGTGAAATCTAAAATAATCTGTTTCATGTTCACCACAGCAACCAGCTAAATGTTGTCTTTAAAGCTTTTTTGCCCCTCCAGCTTCCTCCTTTTCTTTCACACCTGAGGAAGTCAGTTGGTCTGTCTGTGGCTTGCCCGGCTCTGTGATGGCAGCTTGGAGGCGATGGGATGGGGGTTCAGCAGCTGCTTCCAGCGATACGCCTGCTCTGCTGCTATTTCTGTGCAGTGTGGCTCTGAAGGAAAGCCTCCTCTGTGCACATCACAACTGCCTTGGCCCCGTGGCTTAGCAGTAATTTATGGATCCATGTTTCTTTTGAGTTTTTAAAAATAATTCCAATTGAAGGGGTTTGTTCTGGCTCCAGCTGAAGCCGGCAACAAGGGGTTTGGGGACTGATGTTTGAAGCAGAATTGGGATGCCGTTGCCTTATTCAGGCAGCTTTTATTTCCCTTCTAAATACTGAGATTCCCCCCCCCACCTCCAAGTCATCTGAGACCAGCCGGCGCTCAGCTGTGCGGCAACAGGGGAGAGGAGTGGCAGGAAGCAAGGGTTTGTTCGTTTACCGTTACCAATCCCATTGGAAACCAGCTCCAAGCCCCATGCAGAATTCCAGTAAAACCCTGTCCTAAAGGGAAGACCCGGGGCCATTCAAAGCTTGTGTTTTGTTGGCTTGGGCACAGCATGCTTCTGGGGCCTTTGACCTCCTCCCCGTACACTGGCTCCTGCTGCGGCTCTTCGTTTGAGCTCTCTGTGAAGTGGAATCTATCACTAATGTCTGATATTTTTATTATTTATAGGGGGGACTCTTAAAAGCTGGTAGCAATTAGAGCTTAAATGTCTCGGAATAAAAAAAAAAAATCCCAAGAAGGAAGTTTAATGCTAAGCAGATGTGCAGGAGCAGCTGAAATATGCTGGCTGTCTTCTGCTTCAGAAGCAACCTCATCCACATCTAGCTGCTGTCAGGCTGGAGCAACTGAGAAGTGCTGCTGCTTTTGTGCTGCTTCCTGGGCTGAGAAGCCCACATTGTGGACCTGTAGGATCGTTTACCAGCTAATACTTATATTGTCCTTTTATTCTGGCTTAGTTTTGACAAGGAGAAAAAAATACTTGTTTAAAAAATATTGTGCTTTAAAAAAAAATTTGATTATGGTTAACAGAATTTGGTTGTTACGGTGAGTCTGGTTCTTTGAGATCTCACATGGGATGTCTGTAGATATGGCTACCGTGCATCTAGTTTTAAACTCCTTCTCTTCTTGGGCAGACAGATCTAGGGTAGCCCTAAGCTCATGTTTAGTGCAGCTTAACACCTCTGTCTTTAATTGTTGGGTGTTTCAGCATTTTGCTGCCAGCTTGGATTGGGGCATTCTTTGAAATCTTCCCAGTTGCTCCTGCAGTACATCATCTGCTTGATTTATCATTGCTGTACTCAGGTTCTTCTGTCTGGAAAAAGATCTGACAGCTGACTGAAGTTCATAATCCTGTTCCTGAAGGCAGTGGAAGTCTATTCAAAAGCTAATAGACAAGTTGCTGACAACAACTCCTTCACACCCTTTCCCGTGCATGCCCTGAGTCTGTAATAGAAACATGCAGTGTATTCCCTCTATAAGCTGCACCACAAGTTACTCTGCCAGATGATTTCCTGTTGTACTCTACCAATGCAGAACCTTTTTCAATCTTTCTTAAATGGTAGTCCAAAGTAAATTATTGTAATTTACCACAGTTTTTGTAGTGTATTGTGACAGTGCAGTGCATGGGTTTGGGAGTTAGGTGGTTGAAAGACTTCAGATTTTTTTTTTTAAGGCTGCCACTATAGAAAGCTTATTGTAAAGTAAGCAAAATACTGAATCCATTTGAATTCCAGTTTTGTTCTACACAATGAAAATTGTGTCTCTGATCTAAAGAAAGGATTTCAAAACCTCACCATTCCCTTAGTGCTGAGGAAGTGCAGCAATGTGTTTCTTGGACTTCTGGTTTCCACTGGGAAAGTTTGAAAGCTGTTTCTTAAGGTTAGTATCGTGCTAGCAATTCCTCAGTTATATATTTACTAAGAATCTGTTCCTGATGTTTGACTGTCTTGGAGATATTCTGCAGTTCAGAAGACAGTAACAAGTCAAATAGACAAGGCCACCAGTATAGCTTGCCTCTCTCTCTAAGTGATTGAAGGGTGCATCTTCTCTGTTATTAAACTGATAGGTCCAGAACACGGCTCCTCCTTGCAAATAAGTTTTGGTTTTTTTTTCAAATTTCATTTTGGAGTTGCTTATCAGATTTAGAAAATCCTTAGACTGTCATATAAACACCTCTCCTCCATCTCTTCTCCCATGCAATAAGAGTAACAGCTGCCCTTCTGCTCCCTCATCCCACAGAAGGGGAATGCTTGCTGGTTCTTACTTAGCAGGTTTGCCCCCATTTCTGGGTTTTAAAACGTGCTTCCTGTGCATTCAAGAAAAAAGGCAACACTTAATATTAGAAAATTGTCTCCAGAATCCCAAGCCAAGTATTTATGTCCCATTTCACAGAGGGGGAGGGAAATCTTTTGACCTTGTTGGTAGTAATCCCATTAACTTTCTCCTTAACCAGATCTTTGTCTCATAAACATTGGCTAAAAAGATGGAACTTCTAGTCATACTTTGAATATACCTTTATTGGAGCTTTGTACTCTTTTCCAGGGAGCATTATTTGTCTATTTTCCTTAATGTTATTCCAGGGTAACAAGAACGTAGAAACTTACGTATGTTTGCTAAGCTCACTCTCTCTGAGTTGTCCTTTAGTCTTTTGGAGATCATTAACAGCTGCAAAGCTAAATAGTTTGGCAGATCTGAGGCTTAATAAGTCAAACTGTCTCTTGGTATGTGTTCCCTGTCCTATTGGGAATAAGCTCAGGGCATATCCTATTCTGAGACCTCAGAACTGGGTCACCTACAGATCAGTTTCCTCAGTTCTGCAAATCCCCTAACACATAAAAATGAACTGGGTGGTTCTTATGACTTGTCCTTCCTCTGAGTCCCCATCATGCTAACACTCCTCTTAAGAAAAACTTAATGTATCTTTCAAAGCTGTCTTTACTAACTCTCAGACTGTTTTTTAACTGTTTTCTTGTGTCTCTAATTACTTTCTGTTTTCCTGGCTGCCCTATGACTGGATTTCAAGTTTGGATGTCCAGTTTGTCTGAGACTCCAAAAAAGAGCATCGCTCCAGGTAAATTCTTGCATCTTGGTGTTCTGCATGCTATTAAAAAGATAATTCTGTAGTTCAAGCTGTGTGTGATTTTTGGAGTTACCTCGAATGTGAGCCTCTGACAGTGGATACCAGCGGATGTGTTATCTTGTCACAAAAATTGTGTTTTCATGCTGCATGATTTCTCATAAAGGAAGAGCTTTGCTTTTCTGGTGACTACCTCCCCTTGATGTTGCTGCTAGCAGCGGTTGGAATTTTGCTGTGTTTTATTTTCCTTGCCCAACTCAAAGCCACAGTCCAAGGCAGCTTCCCCTCTTGTGGTGGGTTGACCCTGGTCCCAGCTAAGTACCTGCACAGCTGCACTCTCACTATTCTGTGTGGGATGGAGGGAAGAAGAAGAGGAGCAAGACTGAGAAATCTTATGAGTCAAGACAAAGCAGAGAAATGTAACTATGGGCTCCCTATCCTTCTGAAATGCTCTTTTGCATTTCCACAGTAAGTAGAAAGGGTGTTACATGGATAAGATGGGACTCTGACAAAGTTGCAAAATTTTCAAGGAAGCATCAGTCTTCTTCTTGCAAGGAGCTGGGAAGGAGGAGGGAGCAGGGGAACAACTTCTAGATGAGGTGTCAAGGTCTGAGGAGAAGTAGACCCATACAAGGCAAGAACTAAGAGACAGACTCTGTGTCTGCACAGGATACTGGGCTGGTCACCCTGTCATGTAAGGCTACATATAGGTCTTGGGGCAAGAAAAGATGGAAACGCTCCTGCTGCTTTCCATACCACATTTGGTAAATATTCAAGTTCATGCCCTGTTCAAAGTATGTGAACAAAATCCCACCATCCTCAGTGGATGAGTGCTTACTTGCCTGAAGTTTTTGGTGAGTAATACCGCTGTGATTCCAGAAATACTATTCTTGACAGAAGTTGAGGGTAATTTTGGAGGGGGGGAGGGGGTGTTCTGCCTCATCTTAGCAGAATAGGTCTAATTTCAGAGTGGTAGCTGGATATAAAAGTGCAGAAATATCTGAAGTATTTAGTCACAGGAGCCTGCTGGTTGATAGGTCACTGGGAAGTTGAGAGAAAAACAGAATGAGACTGAACAGGAGTGAAACATGTCAAGGAGGAGACACAAGAGGTGGTGTCCCTTAGGAAAAATGACAAGAACCCTCCAGATTACCTGACTGGGGGCTGAGGTAGGGTTTCTTTGGCTCAATACATCTGTTGGGACTGTTTCATTGGGTTTATATATTAATTGGCAAACTGAATGCCAAGGTTTTTAGCCTTCTTGAAAGGCAAGGAAGCAAAATACAAATTTTTTCCCATCTGCTGACTAGCAACATGCATTTAGCTAAAAGCAATTTAGCTTAAAAAAAAAAAAAAAAGTCTGTGCGTGATGATAGTGCAAATATAAGTGATTAATTGCATTGCATGGTGCTCAAAAAGGTGAATGTTGATATATAGTGCTGCTCAGAAGTGTTATGTACATTTGGCAGGTTCTTAACTCTCCATGCTGTTCCAGTTCATGTGGCCTTTCAGTTTACTTCTCATCCAAATGAATTCCCAGCTTCTGAAGCATTTATTCTTCAGTCCAGATCTGCCGTGGGCTGTATCCTGATGTGTCAAGCTGGCAAAGCGGGCTTGAATTTGGATGTGATCTTTACCCATGTAGTAAAAACTCATATGTGTCTTAGGCTTGGAGACAGTTTCCTGCTGCCCAAGCTCTAGATGAGGTCATGAACCTGCTCCATGAAGTGGAGAGTCTAACCAAGAATTGCAAGTGGTTTAATTTCCTACCCTGGAAAAAGATGGGTGCCATACAGCCACATCCTGAGAGGTGCTGTGGTGGGGCACTGTGTGGGCTACCCTGACTGCTGTTAAACTCCTTGGCTACTCTGCTTCATGCCACGTGTTGAACTACTGAGCAGGACTAGGGCAAATACTAGAGTATATAGGTGACTTCAGCCTGGTGGAAGACCCAGTTTGGCAGCTGTGTGAAAATCTCCAAGCAGTTTAACAGATTTGTGTGCAAATACTTTAGTATTCTTAACTGTTGCTACCTGTAACCTAGTTGGTTAGAATCGCTGTTTGGAGAGCCAACTTTCCGAGAAGGAGTGGAAAGAGGACTCCTTACTTTCACCCTCCTGCCTCTAATTTTTCTTGGCTCAGTTTTAAAACCTAGCAGATCAAAAATAAAAAATAGAAATCCTGAGACAAGGGTCAGCACTGAATTTTTCAGGAGTTTGTTGGAAGTGCTGCTGAGTACTGTGAAGAAGGAAGAACTGAACTGGAGCACTTGCTTGAGAGAGTGCCTGCCATTTACCATGGGCCAAGCTCATCCCTGAGGCCCTCCCCTTAGGGGCTGTGTTTTGCTGCTGGTTTTAGCTGTGCATCACACACACACACCAGTGCTGGGAGCCATGGTCTACCTTAAAGCTGCCACTTGTCCCAAACTCTTGAAGGCTTACCCAGATCTTGGTTCTTCAAGTGCTAGAAAATACTTACACGTGTCTTGTGCTGGGGGATGAATCCAGGCATCAGGGTAATTTTCTGCTGCTGTGAATGGTGGTCATACTCTCTGCTTGGTGGTAATGCGTGCTGTTGGTGTGGCTCATCCCCCCAGGGGGCCAGGAGGGAGTTAATGCAGCTCATGGAGTTACCATCTAGACCAGATTTTGGTGTGTTTAGCCAGGGTGAGAGGATTTGCGTGCTGACCCGGCTGTCACTGGGTGCATAATGCTCAACCCGGTTTTATTCTTGGGCATTCTTTTGGATTCGGATGAGGTTTTAGGCCAAACTTCTCTGGCTTTGGGTCTTCTGAATTACTTAAGAGGTCAGATGAAAACCATTCCCTTTCTGCTTTCCACCTCATTTCTATTGAGTAGCAGGGTGTCACCTGCTTCTGAAATCACAGAAATGATAGTGTGTTAATAACCCACTTGACAGACTTGCCCAAGTATTTGTTTTCTTCTATAATGTGGCAAAGAGGTTTTTTCCAGGACTCTTTTATTGCTAAGACCTTGAGACTAGACTTGTACTGAATTTCTGTAGGAGCTATGAAGTGATGAACTTCTGTCTCTGTCCCTAAAGCTTTGTGGCTCAGGACTGCTATACTAAGAGCTGATGAGCTCTGAAGTTAAACTCTAGGACTGGGGGGGTTGCTCTCTGGTGGAAGGGTTGGAAATGAATCCCCTTTTGTATTGCCACAAGCTGTGAGTGGTCTCTTACCTCCAGGAATAATAATAGTGTAAATATATCCTTAATTTTGGTAAGGGGGAAGAGGGCTGAATAGTGACAGGCTGGAGTGCAGGAGTATCCAGGATATGAGTCAAAGCCCCAGTTGCTTAGGGCACGTTAAGAATATTTAAAGGACAAAAATCCAAAACACCAAAACAAAAAACCCTCACTGAATAGAAGAGATCCTAGACTGAGGAACACAGTTTTGGTCTGAATCCATATTGTCCCCAAAAGAGATTTGTAGCAGGCTTCATCAGTCTTATCCCATTGCTTGCTCTAGGAACTGGTTATTTTAGGAAATCTTTTTCCAAGACCCCTGTGAGATCATGAACTCTTGTATAGTCTTGGGTGCATTACATGGCAAAGTCTGTTTTATCTTTTGTGCAATAGACACTTAACCCAATTTTTAGGCAGACCTAAGCTCTCTATCTTAAAATACTTTGGGATAAATCACTAGTGGAGGCTCAAAGAAAACATGTAATTTTAAGTATGTTTATTTATCATAGTCATGTGGTCCTTCTGATAAGAAAGACAAGAGGTAAAGTTTTTAAGGGAAGCTGGACGGATGATTGCTGTGAGGAATTAGATTTGAGGATTGTAAGTAGGCTTGCTGCTATTCTGGGATTTTTTTTTTTTTGTTCTTCCTCCTTCCCCAGAAGGAGTTTTCCAGAGATTCATAAAGGTTTGCCCTTCAAGAACTGGCTTTAACAAGAAACCACAGCTCTAGATCCAAGCTACCACAGTTACTCCTCCCTAAGCATGGAAAAGTGCAGAGCTCTGACACTATCATATGGAATGCTGTGAACACTCGGGGACGTGCCTGCCAGATACCCTGTGTGCAGACCCTGCACGTGTCCTCAGTTGTGCCCATGTCAGAAGAGCTGGACTACCTGCCAGTTTGTTGTTCAGCTGTGAGTCACCCTTATGGCATTCACTGACCGTTTCTGTGGTTTTGGCTGCCTCTGCAGAGCTTCCACTGACCAGCCCAGTACTAATTCATTTAGACTCAATCTGTAAACACTTGATTGATAATCATAAAAGAGCAGTATAAAAGCCTGTGTGCTGTATGGATGAAAAGAACAGACATGTTTATAGCCTGATAACAACGGAGTAATCTGGCAAAGATCGTGAGTCTTGGATTTCCATATCCAGATGATTTTATTTTTGGAGTCCAGTTGGTGGTTTTTTATTTTTGGCTATTGCAAAACCATCATAGGTCTTAGCTGTTGCAACACAGGAGGAGGAGGAGGATGTTGTTGGAAGGGGTACTGTGCGCTCTTATTTAAGAGCCTTTCGCAGTAGTTGCTGGTCTCCGAGTACAGCAGGAGGAATGATGCTCCCTCCTCGCTGCCTGGTGAGGGGGACACTGTGTCACTTAATAGTGCCAGCTGTGAAGGGCATGACGAGCTCCGATGACATTTCTGCTCAGCCCCAGGAAGAGGCTTGCTGAGGTGAGGAGCGGGAGGATTGTAAAGTGGAGCCCTATGGAGAGGAGGAGGGGTATCCTCAAGACTTTAACCAGAAAACGGACTCGAGGCAAAAAGAAATGGAGAGGCAAGCAAACTCTTATTTCAGCCAGCAATCTGTCTTGTGCTCTGCTCTGGGGAGGGCTTGCAAGTTGGAGCTAAACCAAAACACTAATTCTGCTTTTTTGGAGGGAGAGGAGGGGGGACCTTTACCTGACACATCAGCCTCATCCTGTCCTCTTCTCTCCATTTCTCCTGCCTGGGCTGAAGATGCTTTTAAAAAAAGTAGGGCTATCATGTCAGGGCAGCATTGCAACCTGCATGTGAGCTTGCTGGGGAACTTGTGCCACTCTGCATCCCTCTTCTCTGGTGTGCTCACACTGAGCAGGCTGTGTCCTGCAGTACAAATGAGACCTGAACTAACTGGAGGGATGTGGAAGGGCCCACAGCAGTGGGTGTAGTTGGTGCTGTGCACCCCACGGTGTTGTCTGTCTTGTTCTTTCAAATCCCTTTTTGGGGGCAAGCCTGGAGTCTGACACAGTGTACCAGCAATGCTGTGGGCATCTTAAGTGTCACTGAGGAGTAATTCATCTAAAGCTACTTGTGGGGGTGGAAGGCTGAGGAGGACTAAAGTCTTTTACCCTACTGACTGTGTCTGAAGGGAATGTAGTAACAATCTAAACCAGGCTACCCAGAAAATGTTTAAAGCTTTTGATTACTGAAATGATCTATGACTTTCCTCCTCTTCCTCCTCCTTTCTTTGCTCTGTTACTGAAATCTTCCCCACTGTGCAGTACCTAATCCTGGGTGAGCATCACTCCAGGAGCCACAGGGACCCCACCCTCGAAAGAAGGATATCCTCTAGGCATGATCTGCTGTAGCTGTAAACGAGCAAGTTTGTTTGACCTTGGTTACTTCCTAGACCATGGAATTTATCACCCTATTTTTTTGGTCCTAATAGGAGCCCTGTAGCACTTATACAAGCTTCTGTTAAAACAATCTCTTAATTGTATATGTTCTTCCAGCCACTGTAGCAACAAAGAAATCCTCCTGCAGTGAGTAGCTTATCCAAGGCAGGATGGAGTAACGAGCATTTCAAAGTCTTGCTGGATTCAGATATCTGTATGCAGATATAACCTGTCTTGCTGGGCTGTTGTAATTCGGTTGTGGCTTTTTTTTGTTGTTGTTGTTGGATTTTTTTCTTTGCGGGGGAGCAGGGGGGTGTTTCGGTTTTGTTTGTTTTTATGATTTTGGTTTTGGTTGGGTTTTTGTTTTGGGGGTTTTGTTTTTGTTTTGGGTTTTTTGTGTGTTTTTTGTTTTGTTGGGGTATATATATATATATTTTTTTTATTATTATTTTTTTTTTTTTAAGCCAGAGTTGTGGTGGATTTGAAGTGCAGATTCTCCATGTTTCCTGGCAAGGGCATTCCCCTGGCACACGGTTCCTGGCTTGGCCTCAGTGGCTGCCGGTGGAGTGTTTGCCAGCCTGTGCTCCAGCCTGGTCTTCTTGTTCCCAGCAGGGACACGTGCATCACATGAACACTGTTCTGCCACCAAGCCAGTGCTGTGTTTTGAATTTTTTTTTTCTTATTCTACTCCCATGAAAACTGTCTAGGAGGTTAGAGGAAAGAAGGCATTTGGGTTGTGGGTTTAGCAGTTAGCTTTCTACATGTTCCCAGCTCCCCTTGCCACTGTTTGGTCCCTCATTTTTCTTTTCCATACATGGAATTCTGTGCTGGTGCACATGCATAGCCATAAAGCCATGATGGCTTTTGTTTCTGTTTCAAAAACTTGTATTCATCCTAAGAAGACAAAAACAAAGTAGGGGTTGTAGGTGTTACTTGTATAAATAGGTCAAAGGAAGGTTAAAATGCTGCCACATTTTGGACTAGATGAAGGACTGTGTGGGAAACAGGGGAAGGAGTCTTATTGCACTCTAGGCTACCCAACTAGCACTGGTTTAAACAGGAATGCATAAGTCAAGTTGATTCATCATGAAGAGAAACATAATGCTTATTTGTAATGGACAGCTATGGTGAAAATTTTTAATATAAATTTTCACGTTGTCAGTTCATGGTCTTCTCTCCCTATCCCTACTACTGGCTGTGGTTCAACTATCTATATATAAAAGCTAAATCTCTTAAACACAAACTTCTAGAGGAGATGACTCCTCTTTAAAGAAAATTAACTTTGTAACTTGAGCAGAGTCAGAGGCACGCTTAGGGAGCGAGGAAGTCTTCTAATTTTCTGGATTTCTTAAATCTGGTCCAAGGGGAGGCATGGTGATAGTGCTTCCTTTCAGGAAACAGTTGAATTAATTGCTTTTTGTTCTAGGATTTTCATTTCACAGGATGCTGTTTTAATGGCTGATGCATTCTTTACCTCTTTCTTGGCAGAGATGCTAATTACTTGTCTGTAGAATCACTTTGCATCTCCAGCCCAAATGCATATGAATATCCTGGGTTTGGAAATACAGGGCCCAGCATCCTGTTCTTGGCTATCAGTCCCTTGACTTTTCTGGTGGACAGTTTCAGACCATACTGCTGCCTTCCCCTCTCTTGTAGCCAATTTATCATCAGAAATTCAGGAGACTTGGAGTCTGCTCCTGGCTCTGCCCCTGTCACGTGAAATGGGACATTCAGCAAGTCACACATCTGCATCTTAATCTGTCTCTTAATATGTAAAATAATATAATAATGCTGGTGTTCCAAACTGCTGTAATTCAAGAAACCTGTACAATAATTTTCATGAAGGCACATTGGCTCTTACATTGTAAATTGTAGGTGCTTTCTGCTCTGGTCTTGACACTTTGAAGAGTGTATAAAATGAGGGCAGGTTAAGAAACCCTGAGGTCCAAAAGGTTTTCATGGCTTTTCAAGGCAGTTTCCAGGCAGAGCATAATCAGTCTGTGCCTGGGCTTGGGAGTGCAGAGGCCCCGTCTGCGCTGTTTATGTTGCATCTGAGAGCCGAGATGTGTCTCATACAGCGAGCAGAGGCACAAGGTCTCCCTCCACATCTGGCACAGTGGTGTGCCTGCCTCGTGACTCCACCTCGAAATGCATGATTTCGGTTTGGGGGTGAAAAAGTCAGAAATTAAAAAAAAACCCAAACAAAACAAAACAAACAAACAAACAAACAAAACAACAACAACAACAAAAAAAAAAAAAAAAAAAAAAAAAAAAACCCAAAACAACAAAAAAAACCCCACCAAAACCACACAACCAAGAAGAAACATCAGCAATACGGGGGAAGGGAGAAGAACGGTTATTTTGCACCTTTCTTGGCCCCTGCTTTTGTGAGAGCCTGCGCTCATTCATAAATGGCTCTGACAGCCAAAAGCTGCTATGAAGAGAAACCAAACAACTGGGGCGGGTGTCTCCAAGAGCTCCAAAAAGGCACGGAGGGGCGATGGAGAGGGGAGCAGGAGCTTGCTGTGCCCCTGTCCCCCTCGGGGCTGCTCTGCCGCGGGGAATGCGGAACTGCGGAGCTGGCGGGGGGCAGGCGGGGGTGGCCGTGTTTGAGCAGGGATCTGGCGCTATAACTTTTTTCTTCTTCTGTTTCAAGTAAACACTCTTCCCCGCCTTCTCCTCGCTCCCTCCACTCCACCTCCCTCTCTTTCAGTCCCGCTCATGTGTTTCTATTTAAGGGCTGCAGTGCAGACGAATATGATTGGCATCTACAGCCCCCTCTTGACTTTCAGCTCAAGCCTTTAGAGTGGAGAAGGAGCTGAGCCGCCAAGGGGAGAGCTGTTTTTTCTTTGGGTTTTCTGGGGGGATGGCTCAGCTGTGGATTTATACTGCTTCTGCCCAGGATTTTTCTCTCTGAATGGGAGCAAGGATTGTGGAAACCATGTTGGGAAGAGGTTTATTTTCAGAAACCATCATGAAACTGTACAACTAATTCACGTTTTTGGCTTCTTTTTATATAATTTTTTTCCTCCCCTTTTTTCTTCTTATTCTCTCCAATGTCCCTCTGTGCTGCTGGGTTGTGGGCCAGAGGAGTCTGTTTCTATATGGCCAGCCATTTGGGGATATGCTGCAAGCCAAGGTTGTTTGCTGATTCGCTTGGTTCTGGTGACAAGTTGGCCTGTTCTGAATCGGATGGACGGAGGTCGCTCTCAAGGAGCCATGGCTGGAAGCTGGCTTACGGCTTGCTTTTTCCCTTCCCCAGGTGCTGATGCTAGCTCTGAACCCATGATCCTGGAGCAATATGTGGTGGTGTCCAACTATGAGAAGCAGGAGAACTCTGAGATCAGCCTCCAGGCTGGAGAGGTCGTGGATGTCATAGAGAAAAACGAAAGCGGTAAGTGATATTTGCTGGTTTCCCCTCTTCCAGTAGTTTGATTTTTGCATGTGTTCCTCTGCTTTCAGTTTCTTCATCACTGCTTGCAGCTGTATGTTAGCTCCATCTGGTACAGTTACTATGTCTGGCAGAGGATGTTGAAGTTTCTCAATGTTGATTTGGGCTGGGGGCCAAATGTTGCCTTCTACTGTAAGAATGTTTCATAGGTTTTGTGTATTAATTAGCCAAGGTACACTAATGGAAAATGAAGGGGAAGGAGGGAAAGATCTGCACCTAATGAAGCTGATGTATAGTAGGCTGCTATAGCTGCCTTGCTGTCTCTTCAAGTTTCTGTCAGTATTTCCATTACTAACTCCCTTTTCGGAGGATTTATAGGATGAGTGTTTAAAAATTGCTTGGGATGAAACTTGGCTTGACAGCCTAGCCCATGGCCCAGAACTCAGTAGGGAGGGGAGAGAATGTGCGTAGATAAATACGTGGCCATGCAGAGTTTCAAAACTTCTTGCAGAAGTGTTAATTGGGGAATTTTGAGGCGAGGAGGCAGAGGCTGTCATGTAAAAGCAAGATGAAATCCTTTCTTCTGCCATTCGTGGAACAACCAACTTCCACTTGGAAAATGAGACTTTTGGCAAGTGTTTGTATAGATGCCTTTCGTATATTTTAACTCTTGGATGCCTCGTAGCTTGGAGTTGGGCAGAACTGATGCAGGAGACTGTGTACGTGTGAGTGGCTGGAGTTGGTTAGCAGCTGGTTTGAATAACTGCCTGTCTTCGGCAGCTCCCCCTCCTTCCCTCCAGCACTCCTTGTGTATTAATCCAGAGCTGTTGTCCAGGACTGGTTTCCAGCCCACTCGTGACTTGTGTGTCCTCATCCAGAGGAGCTGCTGACATTTGGAGCCGTCCAAGCAAATGCTCACGTCGTGGTACCTCCACGTGCAGGGCTCTCACAACTGGCTGGCTCTGGAGCATGCTGGGCATGCCAGAGCTTGGGGAAAGTAGGACACCCTGATCTGAGATTCAAATCCAGCTTCCAGAGCTTTGAGCCAGGTTATCCACAAAGATGACCATGCATTGTATTTTTTTTCCTTCTTTTAATGGAGTGGTAACTTCTCTGCTGTATGAGAGCCTCATGCTTGTTTGGCTCAAAGGGATGCAGTTATCTGCTGGCTGGTGATTTAGTGTGGTGTCCGAAAGGATAGTGTGTGGAAATGCACTGGCTAGTGTGCACAGAAATGCCTGTCTCCTGGGTACTGACTGTATCACTTGCAAAACTAAGAGAAACCAAAGTGCTCATCTGCCCCACTTTAAAACAATAGTTACAAATGAAGGGGGGGGGGGGTCTTGGCTTTTTAAACAGTGTCTGGGCTAGTGAACAAGCATCCTCCCTTCCAAGCCTGGGGCTCCTCATTGTCAATAGTGGGTGTTACTGCCATCAGAGCAAGCCTGACTATGTTGTGGCAATTTATATTCATGATACCCCTGTCTTGGATAATGACTTACGGAGCCATGGGAATTGGGTTGTTAAATAATGCAAGAAGTGTCTGAATTTCAGTTACAGTTCCTTTGTGTTTTCTTTTAATGTGGCCTCTCTGACTTGCATAGTTCACACCATATTGTATTGAACCACATGGTATGGGGAGATAGAAATGGAGAATGGCAGGGTTTGAATTTAATTAGCGGGTTCAGAAATGTGACTCTTCTAAGGGAACATACTTGAACATGGATTACACTTCTTAAAACCGTATTCTAATGCTTGGCAGTCAAATTTCTTAATGTCCATGTAAACAAGGAAGGAAATCTGAAGCCTGGAACTCCATGCTGTGATCTGGCTCTTTATATTCATATATGTATAAGAGAGATATATGTATATCTTAAAAAAAAAAAGAAAAATGCAAATAAACACATAAGTCACAGATTGGTGATGGAGAGAGCATCACTTGCTTGGATCCTGTTGAAGCTGTTCTGGTAGGGAAATCATGGTTTTGTTGTTCCAAGAACAGGACTCCAAACATACTCTTACCCTCTCCTAGGTTAGGGGTACCACACAAATCACTTCAATAATATGACTTCTTGTCTTTTCAGCTATAGCTGAACCTATGAATGGCATGTAATTAAACTAGAAAAAGTTTTGCAAGCGTCAACTTTTTAAACTGCTTAGTGTAAGCAATCAAACCTAGGAGATGAGATTACAACTTCTAAGAACGTAAGGATGTACTTTCCAAGAAAATATGATTATTGGACTATGCGCATGTGTAGTAATTCATCTGACTGTATTGTTATGGTGGCTTGCAAATGTTGTGAAACAATAGCTGTGATGTATAAATTAGGCTTGTTCTTCTGATCCAGACAAAAGTGATGTAAGGTGTTATGGATGTCACCTGCAGCAGGGGCAGTTCCTTCTGTGAAAGGAAGGCAGAGTGGTTAGGTACCTTGTTAGCTGATCGCTGAGAAGCCCCATCAGACTGGACAGTGCATGTTGGATGCTCTCTGCTGGGCCAATATCTCAGAATTCCTTGTGTGTATATACATGGATACAGCATATATCGTATGGGTGTTTCTTTAACTGTACTTTGGAGTAGTTAGATATGAAAAGGTACAGATGACTGCTTGATTTTAAAACCTTGCCTGAATAGATTTGCCTGCTGATGCTGAGGGACACTTAAATGGTTCTTTTGTTTTCTGCAGTGGGAAATACCTTAATTTGGCTTTGTTGCATGGCTTCATTGGGAAGAAACACCTTCTCTTTACTGGTCAAATGTCCCTATGCTTTTTACTCGAGGAACTGCAAAACTAGTTTCCAAACAATAGTGCATGTTTCATGTCGTGCTTGGATGTCTTCTGCACACTTCTAGGGCCTGAGCTAGAGTTACCATCTTTTCAGATGTTTGCCTCCAAATTGTCTGCTCTCCTGAAAGGAAGTAAGCTGGGCTTTTTCAAAGACCAGTATATAGGGCAGAGGTAGAATGGGGAAAAGATTCTGACAATTTATTGAAGTCTTATCTGGTTTTCATCAAGCTACTTTAGCTTCATCTCAAGTGTGTTGCACTTACAGTATAGTATTACTCTGTGTTACTTTTCCCATATAAGAGAAAGTATTTAATATGTCTCACAAATGTATATACAAACCTATTTGGTAGGGCCTTGTCTCATAATTGGTCTTCTCTTTCACTGAAAGAGTTGGATAAATTGTCTTCGTTATTGTGCCAATAAAAGTTATGACTTGGACAGTATTATGACTTAAAAGCCGGTCACTGTAGCATATGTGGTGAATAATTTCCAAAACCCTTCATCTGGGTTATGAAGCCTTTGGGTCACTGTAACCTGGTTTTTGCTGCAACTGCCATGGAAGAAAGCCTCGCTAGACTGAAGTAAAGCTGTAGTATTTCTGTACTTCAGAGCAAGATATTCAATCGTACCAGCTCCCAGGCTTCAGCATTTGGTTTTTGCTGCAAATATCTATCTTGGCTCGAAAAAATTGCCCTTTAGACCTTAATTCGGATTATAAGAGACCCAGAGTGCAGTTGTATCTCATGAATATTTATCCCTTTCTTTTCTTCTTAGCTGGGGAGGAAAATCTATTGCATGTAGCAATAGTCACAAATGTATCAGGAGAAAAAAGGAGGTTTACAGTCTCTACAGATGTTGTCTGTGAAGTCTGTAGTTACACGGCTTGTGTTTCTTGCTAGAAGTGACTGTGATTTGTTTAAAGGCATGCTGTAAGCAGCCTGCCTGGTCCAACACAATCTAAACATTTCTGAGTTATTTCAGAATAACTGTGAATAGTTGACGTAAGTCTTGTCTGTCAAGTACATAGGCTTCTTTTAAACCTTAACCAAAAAAGCCTTGTGGAGTGACTTAAAAAATGTATTTCTGCTGCAGAAAAGAAATGTTGTGACTTTAAAGCAGGAATCTGACAGATTTCTTTAAGGTGGAAGGGGGAGGGACTGATCCAGAGCAGCTCCCTCTCTGCCAAGTTTTGCATGGATGTGGCTTGAAACGGTCAACTATAAACTGTGGCGGCAGTGTTTGCAATGGAAAACCTGACAGACAGTGAAGTATAAGCATAATCCTGAGCTGCTCTGCCTCTGCTGCTGCTCTGCTCTCAGGCAGGACGGGTGCTCTTTCCTTCCAGCCCCCGCGAGCTGTGACTGCGGTGGAGGCGTCATGGGATGGTGTTTTCAGCTGGGCTGAGCAGGACCAGAGCCATTTCCTTTGCAATTACATAACTGCAGACCAATTTTCAGTATTATAGTACATGTAATATATAAAACAAAGCTATTATGGCTAGTGTAACTTTTTCAGGACCCAAAGGGATCTCTGGGGAGGGAGGCTGTTCTTCGCTCTTTATCTGGGGTGTGGGACATGTACTGAAGTATCACCATAAGGAAAGTCTCTGCTCATCTGGGAGTCCTGGCTTAGGGGTCTTGGAACTTTCTGGTTGTCTGCACAGTGTCAGGATACTAGTGTGTGCCTGGCAATATCCTCTGCTGCCCCATTTGGTTTCACTTGTGCTGCTCACTGCCTGCAGTCATGATGTAGGAGAGGGACATAGAGAAGCCGCAGCTCTCTTGACTCCTGGGGATAAACTGGTTTCTCTATTCCAAACTCCCTCTTCTTGGATTGGGGGCTTTTTGAGTTGGGGCTTCTGGCTCGTCGTGGGGAACACAGCACCCTTTATTCAAAGCTGTTGCTTTCCAGGTTTAAGTACATGGGTTTATTTGGTACCAAATGGGGCCAAGAGTGCTTTCATGATTAACTACTGCATCTTGGTTAAAGGTGCACCCTTAAAGTGTTCCAGGTAGAAACAGAGAAACATGATTTTTTACAACTCATGGGTCAGTCTTGCATCCTTATATCCCCTCTGCCATGCCTGTTAGCATTGATTTTTAGTCCCCTTTCTTTGGTGTTGGTGGGGCTTTTGTTTTAAATTTTGTAAAGATCACTGTTTCTGCCTTGCAACTGCTTTTTGCTGCTCTACCTCTTTCTCTAGGTTCTTGTCTTTATGATTCCCTCCTCTTTATACGCAGGGGGTAGCATGGCACTGTGTGCACTGCTAGCAAATGTGTTTGAGCATTAGTATTATCTTGCAAAACCTGGCCAAACTCCAATACACTTCTGTTTATTCTAACAGATAAGTGACAACCTAGCAGTTTTCTAGGCTTTGAATGTGGCTGTAGCTCTACACCAAATTGCAAATGCAGGTTCCTAGTTTGTTTATGAATTGTCAATAGCTTTGCATCCACTGGTCAGATGTGTTGCCAGACACAGTGCATTTAACTGCCAACGTCAAGCTTTATTTCAGGTGCAATTGTGCATGTTGGCTTTCTTTAAAAGGTGCCTTGTTTCTTTACGTAGCTTTTCAAGAGAGTGTGGTTCATCAGATATGAAACAGGACTTGATTTCTGTTTGTACACACAGCCCAGCTCTGCCCTGCTGTTTGCTCTGAGAAAGCTACTTCAGTTCTGTTTCCATTCCTTCCCGGTGTGGCTGTATATATGAATTTTAAACCTTGTAAGAGACCGAGAGACCAAGGTCAGGATATAATAAGTAAATACTCCCTTATATGGCAGCCTCTTGGTCAGTCCTTGAGCTGTGCCTGGAATTTGAGGAGGAGAAACAAACACTTATGTAGGTTAAACACCTTTCCTCTAGCACTGTTGGCTTTATCCCAGAGGACAGGTTTAGGTGAGTGGCCACCACTAAATGCTGGGGATAGCTTGTCTAGCTACTTCTGTATGTACTAGTGCTCATAACTCTAAGAAGCAGAGCCAAGCTTAAGGAAAGACCACTCCAAGCCCTTTCTTCAAAAACAGAGGTCTATAGCTATCAGTGTCCTATTCTGAATGCAGGGCTGTCTTGCCATGTGTCCTGCCTTTCTGGGCCTGTCACCAGCCCAGCAGTGGAGGATACTTGATCCACTTATGATTCAGTTCCTGTCCTGCTGCCGTTTTCTGCCCAATGTACGTACTATGGCAGACAAACACAGGCTGTCTGAGGAGGCAGGGTGGGTGATTTGGAATTTTTGGCTAGGAGTTACTGGAAAGTTGTTTAATGTCATAAAAAAACAGTGTTTGTAGGAATTTTTCTCTCCAAACAGGGACAATGCTGGCAAAGCAGAGATGCTTTTCTCCTTCAAATGCTTGCAGCTCTGGGGCTGGAGGAAGGCTTGTCTGGGCAGGCGGAGGTTCAGAGATGTTTATGTTGAGGGTAAGGATGCTCAGTGGCACTCGACTCACTGCAGCAGTGTCTTTGTCTTCAGGCTTTTTGGAGACAGTGGTCAAGGCTGGTTCTTCTCTTGCACTGTTCTGCAACAGTATAAGCAAAGCATCTTGGTGTGTCTAGTTGCAAAGGGTGGGTTTTATTTTAAACTTAAGCTGTCTTGGAGGCTGCTGTCTCTGGAGAGAGCCTGAGTGCCTGGCTTTAAAGTAGTCGATGGAAACATAGTATTGATAGGACGGTCAGGGACGTTTAGACTAATTCAGGCTCTGTGCTGGCTTCAGGAAAATCCTGTGGCAAGCTTAGAGCAGAGAGGTAAAACTGGATGTGATGGCCTGCTTCTAGCCAAGTTTTTGCTGGAAATCAGCTCCTTTCTGGGAATAAAGTGCCTGACCAACCCTGAAAACACTGAAAACAGGCACTCCCTCTTCCAGTGGCCTGTTTGCAAAATGTTGAGTTGATGGAGAGAAATTACTCTCACACCAGAAACAGCCGGGTCAGCAAGAGATGAGGAGGAGTCCTCCTTCCTCTGCTCTTGCCCCTGGGAGCCCAAGGGTGGGGTGACACTGTCTAATGACTCTAGCAGATGTACTAAGCTGGAAGCAGCCTTTGACAGCCTACCCTGACCTCTCTGGTGATTGTTTTGTAAGCTATTTTCTGACCCCCTCTTTTCTTGCCTTTTTTCCCAATCTGATTGAATATTTAACTCTGTGCCTCTGAAAGGAAAGGGTAAGCAGGATGGTAGCTGCTTTATTTTACTTTCAGCAGTCAAAGGATGTTGGTATGGCTGAACTCCTCTTTTGATTTTTCCAGAATTTAACTTGCATTTTCTGTGCCCAGAGGGGAATCATGCCACAACATTTCTGAAGCAGTTACATCTGAGCTGCTGTTCAAGGCTGCCCTGTACAAAGGTTTGAAGATAAGCAATTTGGGAGTGAAGTTTCTTGACCTGTCTACTGCTTGAGCATCACCACACCAATGTATCAGCTGAGCTGGGGATGTTGCTGCATAAGCAAAATGCTTGAATTAGGAACGTGTTGTAATATTTATGTTGCTGTACTGTGATGTGTAAATGGCTTTCCTCTGCCCCACTTGGAAATTGACATCTGTTTCTGCTTTAAAGCTTGACATGTAGTTCCCTGTGTGGGAACCAGGAGGTTGTTTTTTTTCTGTTTTGTTGTAGTTGTCCTCTATCGCTGTGGCAAATGAGGTTGTTCTCCATTGCCACTTCTGAAATGCCTGTTGTTTTGTGACTCTGCAAAGGGATTAAGGTGGGCTCCTGCTTTTCTGCTGGTAATATTCATTCCAACCCTGTGACAAGGGGAGAGTGTCCCATTAATTGTGCTGTGACACTTCCATCTCTTCTGGGAAGCTCTTCCACATTTCAAAGACATCCTCGCTTGGTTTTCCTTTGCCCAGCTTTGAATTGCAGTTGGTACTTGCTCTGACTCCTTGATGACAAGCTCATTAAGAACACTTGACATATGGCTGTCTGCTGACACTCTGCCCTTTGCAGTGCCTGGCTCTGCTGAAGCTTTCCTGGGACACCTCCAGGCTGTTCTGGAGCTCTGCTAGTTAGGGATGTTTTGCTTGTTGGGATGGAGTTGTTGACTGTGGCTTGTATTATTTGGTCCCATGTGAGTTGGGAGCAGTTGAATGTCATACTAGAGTGACCTTCAGTGCATTTATAAAGCCTTGCAAAAGTTAACTGGTAGTGGTGTTCCCTCAGGTTCATAATTGAAGTTCTAAGTGTAGTAAGAAACAAATTACTATTTTCTAAGCAACACTGCTTGTTTCATATTCCTATAGAGGGTAAAGAACAGTTTTCTAGGGAGTAATAGGGACACATGATGTCATGGGTTCATATTCCTCTAAAGCATTCTCCTCTTTAATAGTACCTATCAGATCCCTTTTATATAGTGTTTGCTTTTAACTTATTTTAAAGAAATATCTCTCCAGATGGATAAAACAACTTCCAGTTTGAAATTGTCCCTCTAGAACATATTTTCTCAAATGTTTTCAGCTACAGTGTGTGGTTTGTGTTAATTTTTCTAGTCCTACTTCCATTGTTTTTCTTAATCTTGGGTAACTGGTGTTCTGTTAGGGCTAGCTCAGTTATGTGGGTTTTTTTTTTCCATTTTAAGGAGACATCTCAAATCCAACCACCTTGACTTTTGCATTCATTTGCCCCTTTTTTAGCCTATGTCATGCCTTTGTGGGATAACTCTTCCACACCCCCAAATTCCTGAAAGCTTGGGAGAAGAGTGATTGCTGTGAATAAGTTTCCAGATATATTAAATATTTACCTCCAGGGCTGAGTTTTTTCCATGCTGTCATCTAAGCATCCCACTGAAGTAAACAGATTCCCTTTTTAAACTTCCCTCCACCTGGCTTGATGTGGAACAAAATACTACCCATTTAACTGCAGTTAGATCTCCAATCTCTGTGCAGATTAGGGAACATCTACATTTCTCTAATCTCTCAAGAAATAGGAATGGGAGCCCAGCAATAGGAATACCCCTCACAAGACCCAGTGGAGCCAAGCTCACTTGCCAGGGAAAAGCCTTCACTCAGGCAGGACTGAAAGAGGTTCCATAGGGTTGCCAGTTCAGCATGTGAGGAGTCTCTTCTAGTTTCCAAAACATGAGAAAAGTAGTTCAAAGGAGGGGGGGGGAATAAAACCGGTGTCAGCTCTTGCAAAGATGGTTTCTTATCTCCATCTGTTTTGGTTTCCCTGTATCTGAGGCACCGTGACCCTTAAGACCCCCTCTAGGAGCAGGAGAGGAACCAAGCCTGTCTGGACTTCATATCACTAGCTGTAGGCATGAAATCTGTTCCAGGACTTCTGAGACTACCCTATTAGTCTGTCTGCTGGGGACAGGGTGGGATGTGACCACTGCAACCACAAACTTGAAGACTCGGTTGTGTGTAAAGGCAATTTGGCCTCAGAGGAATAGGGCACATCTTAAGCATGGAGAAGCTAAGGTTGCAAGTACTGCTACTTTAAAGTTTGTCATATAACACATCCAGGTACTCCTGAACAGTAGGATTTCTACCAGGCCTCTGAAAACTTCAATTCTGAAATTTCCAGCTGCCAGAAAACTTCTTCCTCTTTTCCTTCTCATTCAATCGTATGTGCAAAGACTTTATGCTTAGGCAGATAGTCAAATTCTCTGTTTCTATTGCAAACCCTGTTTGGAGCCCAGGATGGCAGGCTGAAAAGTTAAAAAAATGACACAGCATCCCTGGTTGGAGCCTTTGCTCATTACCTCCTTTGTTTATGCAGTCACTGCCAGTTTTGGGACCCTGAAACCTGCCCCAAGAAAATGTTTCCAAGGAAAAATCTGCTTTTCATATTAGAATACTTAAACTTTGTAATGACTGAGTGTCCTATATCAGCCAAATAGGTCACCAGCTCAGCACTTCTGCAAAAAACTACCTGGGGCCAAGAAGATACAAGGATATTGTTGAGACCTTCCAAGGAGTCCCGTAGTTACCCTGTGAGCTGCATTCCTTCAGAGGTGACTACTTTTAAAAAAACAACCAACCAAAAACAAACAAACAAAATAAAAGGCAATTATTTAAAATTATTTCAGGTTTTTTGTTTTATTAAGGTTTCTTTTAAGAAAGCAAGTCGCTGAAATGGCTTTAAATACTAAAATACTAAACTTAATGCATAATGACTGACATTTTCTGCCCTTTGTTCTAGTTAATCAAGATGGCAATTATACACAAAGACTTTGCCTCTTGTGGTGATTTTCGGGCCTGTTTTTCAGAGTAAGCAAAAGACTGGTGCAGTTTTGTTGTGTCAGATGAGGACAAGATTAATAATGGATGGAAGAGATTTTTTTTTTCCCAAGCTGCACAGCAAATAAGCAGTTCCAATAATACTTTGGCAGCAAAATGGAAGCTGTAATCATTAGCAGACATGTTTCAGTTATGACCAGCAACATAACCCCATGCTTTTGGTTTTCATGTTAAAAAGAGTTCAGTCTCCTCACAAACCAGTTTCTCATCCGTCTTCAGATTCAGCAAAACCTATAGAAGTAACTGCCTTGCTTAGGAGTTTCATAATACAATCAGATTTAGGAGGTGGCTTGAAAAAAGGGGTGTATGTTGGCTCTTCCAATCCACCCCTCAGACTGGGACATCAGATTTCCCGGCATTCTTAATGAAGAACTTAATTATTTTTCTAGTAGAAAGATGCTGGATTAACTGAAGCAGTTCTGGAAGAGGCAAGGGATGAGATGGGGTCTCTTGGATCTCCGTTTTACTGACTGGCTTCTCATTACTATTTTTATTGGCCGGTTCAGTTTTTTTGTATCTTGATACTGTGTGATTTCATTTGAAAGTTTCACGTGCAATAGGACATTATTTCAAATGAAACTGAACTGCAGTTTTATTGGCAACATAGTCAAACCTCAGCTTGGTGATCACGGCAAGTATTTCCCAGACCTCGCTGGAGTCTGTATCTCCTATTTCTCCCTGCAATGTGAATGTGTCTTGGAAAGCCCTAACCTGTTGCTTTGAAAAGTTGTTATAATTCTGTTTGCAGAACCGCCTCCTGCTTATCTCTTCCTCTCTTTCTGGCATGCTGGTGGGATGGGATTTAATGCAAGCCTATCACCCAGTGGCTGGAGCAGAAGGGCAGTGCTGGGTGCACTTGTGCTGCAGACACCTTTTGCTTTGTTTACTTTGCTCCTATATTAATACACCTGCCATATGTTTGCTTAAGAATCCCAGGCTAGTTTGAAACTTGGGTAAAGGAGAAAGTAACTTTCTGCTTTTGCATGATTAGCAGCAGCTTGACTAGCTAGACTAATGCTGGCAGGCACACATCTGTGCTGACGAGTGTAAGATAACACCTTCATGATTTGATGTCCAGGTCTTGGGGCACTGCGCTGACTTTCAAATGGTGACCATATGTGCAGGTGAAATGTATCCTTCTGAAAGGATGAGAGCTCTTAGGGACAAAACCTGGCAGTTGGAATAACAAATTTCAGCGTGCTGAGACTGAAATAAAGCTAAGGAAGCCCTGAACACAATCCCTGCTCAAACACGATGGAGGTGATGGCAGGGTGCAGGGTAAACTTCCATGAAGTGGTGATCCTAAGATTGGAAGAAGAGCATCTTGTATTAAACCTGAGTCACTGACTTGAACACTGATAAATTCAAAAATGGCCGTTTAATCTCCCTTTTATAGCATTTGGATGTTGTTGGAGGCCTCCCTGCATGAGGAGAAACAGAGCTGCTTAGAGAGACTCGACCCATTTGTCTTACCAAGTATAGGTGGAGATTCAGGATGGGTAATGTGAACCTGGGAAGGTACATCATTGATCATTTAAAACCCTAGGACTAAACTCAAGGCCAGTTTATTCAGTGTCTTGGAAACCATTTTGAAGAATCTGCATTTCTGAGTATTGGCAAGGGGAAGACTGCACACAGTGACTCGTGGGAAAGAAGGTGAAGCTTGCTTCTATGCATGAAAACAGGACCAGGAGTCCAAGAGACAGTTTCTTTGAGGTTTTGTTTTTAATCTTGACTAAAATTCCTTACCATTACTGAGAAGGACGCTCTCTGCAGAGTATGAAGAACCAAAATTACGAGATGGCTGTACGCTCAAGATGAGCTTGCAAATTGTTCTCTTGTTTCAAGTAGACCTCTGTGACCAAAATGTTCTTGAAGAAGAAATGTAGAATGAACAGAAATGGGATGCTGTTTTCATTGCCAGGCAAATGGGATAACTGAGTCCTACAGAAAATACCTCTTTAGTTCCTCCTGAGCACAGCAAGCAGAACTGATTCCTGTACCAGCTACAAGTTAAATTACACACTGGTCATTCCAGATGTCTGTATTTTTAGAGCTGACTGTACACTTCCTGGACTGTTAGCCTGTTGGTTTTAAAATAAGAAGTGAGCTTCTGGGGTTGGCGTGTGAACCCTTCCACTCAACTGAGAACTGGGAAGTTAAGTATCTCTTTTACAGAAGTATCCAGGTTTGAGAGCCAACCACATGAAAGGGTGTTGCGTTCCCTATGCCACCCCAGAGTCTCCCTTGCAAAAAATCCTAAACAGAAACCAACATCCCACAATAAGGACACTGTCTGCAGTGTGTGGGATATTGGAGACCTAATGGTTTTGGGGATGGTTTGCAAGATCCCTGATGACACTGATTTAAATTTAGCTCTGGTTACCAGGAATTGTTGTGTAGAGACATTTGGCAGAAAACGCTGGTGTTTTCAGAGAAACTCCTATTACAGATGAGACGTAGCCACCCTTTGTAATGCTGTGACAGATGCCAGTGTTGGGACCTCCTTGCATGCTGCACTTGAGTTGCACAAGGGCCTTTTTTCCACCAATTAGTGAGCAGACACAGCAGAGGCTGAGTGCCTAGGCATGCACTTGCCCTTGACAAGTGTCTTGGGGGCATGGCAGCAACAAGATTAGGAACAGTGACTGGGCCAAACTCATCTGCAACTTGCTCATGGCTGCAGGCTGCCAGATGAGCTACCCTGGCTTCTGTAGACAAACAGAGCCAGCTCCTTGATACATCAGAAAAACCATGTGGTACAGCTGAAACTTGCCTAAGTTAGCAATACTTCCCCATATCCCAGGTCATATAATCCTTCCTCTATTTCTTCTTTGCCTCTTTTTTTGAGCAGACTCCTGAGTGGACCATTTGACTGATCCTAGGTAAATTTGGTGGAAAGTTAAGTTTCTTCCCTTGCAGGAGGGAAGACCTGCAAGGAGGATAACTGAGTGCAGGTGGAGACTAGCAACTTCCTTCCTGGGTATCATTTATTCTTCTGTGTTTCTAGTTCCTTTTCACTGATCTCCTATACCTTCTGTGGGGAATCCCATGTGATTAATACTTTTTGGTCTTTTGTGAAAGCCAAATCCTCTGCTAATTTTTCCTGTCAGGAGCACATTCTGATCTAAAGAAATATAACACAGCACATTGCTCAGTTTAAGGAAATCAAAATCCTATGTTTCTGTGGGACTGAAGCTTTACCTTGACAATGTGATGCTGAGGCATTTTTCTGTAGCTGTCTTAAAGCTGTGCCTTCATCACGTCTTGGTGGGTGGACTAGAAATGCACTTATAAGGTAGAGCTCTGGAGTCAGACCATCCATTGGTACTTGGTGTTTTTCTTGCAAGTGAGTTGGCAGGAAAGAGCCTCAGTTGCTGTAGTTGAGCTTGACCTAGATTGGTAAAAACAACCATCACTTAATAAAGCAAATTGCACAGCTGTAGTCACCCCTGTTTAACTGGGGCTGTGACTGAGGTCAGAACTGCTTATCTTGGACTTCTGAAGCTGAACAATACCGCTTTCTAAAAGAAAATGAATTACTAAAGGCAAGTTCCACTGGGTGCTCACCTATGACCAACTCACACGAGACAGACTGCTTCTGTCAGTGATACAACAAATAACCACAGAAAGGATGGCAGAAGACAAGACAATGTAAAGTAACTTGTGAGCTTTTATTTTGGTGCTACGTACTGCTTTGGAATGGATCTGTAGCCTTAGCAATATCCCATTTGTAACAAGTCTTTTGCGTGTTTTTGGAGAGTGAAGAGAGAACATCCGTTATGAGCAAGCCACTGTTTTCTTCCTTTTGAGATTTAATGTGGGATAAAAAAAGAAAGATATAGGAGTGATTCATCCCACAGGCTGCAGTGTTAATCCCATGAAGTTTATGTGAGCAGTGTGTGGCCAGCATCCTTGAAAACGGTCCAGGTGCAGTAGTTATGGGAGGTGCCTTGTGGCCTGAAAGGCAAAGGAACGTTAAAATCAGTTTCTTTCTTGACGTCTGCAACTCAGATGTATCTCTCTATCATGCCCTCTTCTCTATTCCTTAATTTTTGCCTCCTATGCTCTCTGCTGTCTGTGCTAGCTTCTAGTATAGAGGAGAAAAATGAGTTGCCTTACTGGTCATATTTTCCGTCCATCTTTCTCTTCTCTTTTGCTGCTTTCCCTTCATGGATGCCAACATTGAGGCGGTGATCAACTGACTGATTAGACAGTTTTGCCAGTGAATGAGTCTGAATATCAGCTTTGTTCAAGTCAACAAGTAGCTCCTGATCATTCTAGTTCTTATAATTGCGTGCACCATATTTGAGGGCACCATATTTGAGTTCACCTCTCCATCTCTCAGTATGGGCCATACCAGTTTTTGTTTAGCTGGGTGTGCACAGCTTCATAATCTTCCCTGAAGCGACAGAGCTGTGCCTCCTGTCCCATTGTACTGTCATGGCACTTGGTGACCCATGCAATTCAAAGCCAGTGGGCACACTGATGGACTGAGCTCCGTTTGACAGCTCATGGTATTCATAATGCAGCGGTAGCCAGGAAGATCCTGAGTGCGTAGGAGGCTGACCACTGTTACACAGTTATCCTGTTTGGTTTGGTTTGTTTCTCTGCTGTCCAGGGCCAGAGAACTTGAAAGTGGATGCTCTGTGTTTGGAGGGGTGAAGTCACGTTGTGAAGTCTAAATCCATAGTGTAATTTGATGTTGATTTAAGGGGTCCTAGAACCATGGTAGAATAATTATTTAAAAAATAAAAACTTAAGGAGTTTACTAGTCAAGGACTGTTGAGACACTGTAGGAGTCTTTTGATCAGGTGCTTTCAATTTGTATTTGGATGTTTTTCTGTCTTCTTATATTTCAAAGCCTGTAGTATTTTGGTGGTGGAATTTTTCCCAAAAGTGTTCAGAAATTACCATTTGCAGGCTGGTAGGAGGGAATCAAGAGTCAAAGGACTTTACAGTGTGACCAAGTAGGGGCTGAAGAACTGGCAGCAGTGCAACCTCATCATTTCTGCTCAAGACTGGTTTCTGAATAGGTGGCAGCCACTCTGGAAAATCCAAGTGCAGTTTATCATGAAAATGAGGAGCAGGTTTGGGATGAGGTGGTGGCAGAATACCCAGCCTTCCTTCAAAAAAAAAGGAGTTTGAGTTTTCAAGCTCTCAACTTGTCACAAAGTTCTCATTACCCAAAACCACGTCTCTTCTGTGCAGCAGAAAGTCCTTGGTGGGCAGCAGTGGTGTGAATATGATCAGTGTGTGCTTGAGTTTACTCTGCACTGCATTTTGTAGTCAATTTTGCTGATGATTCTCACTCTTCTACCAGCTTTCTATAGCATTCAAAGGAATAAACTGTAAATGTCATATGGCTCCTGAACTACACTTAAACAGCTACACATGCGTTTAAGATGACAGATTAGGTTTCCAATCCAGACTTTCCTAAAATAGGAATGTGGGCTGTGTTCTGTCTAGTGTTTTGTTTTGGATAAGAGGCTTTTGGTTAATGTCAGTCTTGGAGGAGAGGAAAACTGTCAGATGTCACAGGATCCCAAATGATCTTTGTATGGCTATGGCCAAAGACACTGGAATGTTTGGTTTCTGCTGAATTTGAGTGACTTCTCAATCATGTGATGGCGGCATCAGGGTTTCCTGGCTATAAAAATGGATAGTAAGCAAAAGCTTATGTGTCCTAATAGTAATTTGCAGAAACAAATAACATTTCCCAAGGTATTGGAAAATTAACTTGTGGCTCACTTTCAGCTTCCAAATCCCTACTGAAAACCTGAATTTCCATTGGAGTTTTGAGGATGCAACCATCGTCTCTCCCATCAGCTTCTTCCTTTTGCTTTTTGCAGGGTTTTTACCACTTTAGCCCATAGTAATCCATCTTGAACATCATGGATTTGATGCTCTCCTGTGGAATATGACTAACTTGCTTGTGTCCTTAGTCCCCAAGGCTGACTGAACAGCCTCATGGCTGTTTGGGCAGGAGCAGTACAGGTACAGAGTGGGTCCCTCTGTAGGGAAGCAAAATAGCCCCTTCTCCCTGAAGCTGAATGATCAGAAGTGTGTCCCCTCATGGAGGGGAGCTTGCTATGAAGTGACTTTTATTCCTGTGGCATGTATCCAAGCCATTGTGGAAAATCCAGGCATTTCTACTGCTGGCTTTGGCATGCCAAGAGTGAAATTCTTTGAGCTCAGAATCTTCTTCTTCCCTGTCCTCTTCAAAGACTGCAAAATTTAGGAAAAAAATCCCCACCCAAAACCAGACCCATGAATGGGGATAGGTATTATTTCTGGTTCCTTTCCTGTTACCAGGATAGACAATTTTATGAAAACAAAATAGCCTTTCTCCCCACCCATTCCCTGTGACAGCTCTCTACTCCCTCAAAAATCTGATTGCTTGAGGTAATGGCTTCCGATGGAAACTTCCCTTGTATGACAAGCTGGGCTCAAGTTATTCTTCCACGATGCCCTCTTTGAAGCTCCCCAAAAAGGGTGAGTAGCTGTGTGGTGTGCTGGCACCCTCCTGACAGCTGCAGCTCTGAACCCAAGGAGCAAGTGGGCAGCACCTCAGCTGGATGGTCTGCCTGCAGCGAGTATGGCTTGAGCAACAACCTCCCATCTTCAGCCTTGCAGGGGCTGGGGTTATGCTGTTGGACTGCACAGCCAGAGAAACAGCAAGATCCTAATGGAAAACTTCTTGGAAGACTGAAACTACTTCTGCACATCTGTCCTCCTCTGGAGAAGGTATTACATGCTGCAGTTATGAAATATTGTAGGAGGGGTAAAGTGCTCTCTGCTCTCCAAAGGTCCAAGAGCTTCTAAGTGAATGTCATCTGTGAATTGCAGAGTTTGAGGAGCCAAGTACCATGTTCTCCACCTGTGCAGAGAACACAGGAGGATGACTTTGCCAAAGACAGTGAGTTGATACCTACTGACCAGGAGCTGGTATCACTGCCCAGCCTCATCTAATTTCATATTAATGTGAAAAACAAAGATTTATTCAGACTCAGTGTGCCTGGTCTCACAGAATGAAGTGGCATGTGAAGACATTTAATACAGTGTACAGCTCTCTGTAATGCAAGTTTCTGTGCACTGCCAATTAATTTATTATTGTAGATGTTATGCACTCATTTGGAAACCCACTCTGTTCATATTTAAAATTTGATTGTATTGTTAAAGCACTGAGAACTTCAGGGGTTTTGGGGAGGGTTTTTGGGGAGGGTTTTTGTGCTGACTAGCCTAGCTTTGATGTACTTGCCAAACATCTGTGTGCTTTCTATATATTTTCCCCCTGCCTTCAGAAAAAGGGTGGTTGCATTTATTTGTGGATGAAATACTTTGCTAGGAATGGCTGTAAATCTGAAGAGTCAAAAATTGTCACGTGAGCTCATAGACAATAGTAACAGAAAATAAGGAATTAAACCTGATATGCAGTCTGGAAAAATTAAAATTCTTCAGAATATTTTTTTTCTTTTGCTCTCTATTGTCATGGGGATATCTAGAAATTAAAAATCCAGCAAAGCTTCTGATTTGGAAATTTTAAACCACTGCAAAGTGTGAATGTTGTGGTGAGACTAGCACAGGGAGGACTGGAAAGTGCTGGAGTCAGGCTGTGCTACATGGACAAGAGCTCCCTGCTGTTAGAGGTGCCTGTTCTCTTCTTAGATCTGCTGGTGCCCCATCAAATAACCTCTGATTTACATAAGCAGTGATGTAACTTGTGCTAACTAATGTTAAACTGGACATTCAGCTGAAAGTTTTACTGCTAAATCCATGAAAAAGCTATGATGTATAAACCCAAAAGTCAAACATTTAATTTGGGTTTGGCCCTTCTACTTTGATTCAGTGTAAATTTTCGTACCTTCTTCATGGGCCAATTATAAAGTGATTTAAAAAAGGGCTGATATTTAATGAAATGGGCAGTAAGGGAACTCCATATCGTATTTTTTTAATTTTCTCATTAGATGATCCCATCACTGTAATAGCAATTCATAATATTTCAGTTTCCTTAAAGAAACCCACCAAATCTTTTTAAAAGAAACTTAAAACCACAAAAAAATCTCTTGAAAAATGGGCTGTTTGCCTTGTGTCTCTGGAGAGCACAGACTCTCTGGGGAGTTAGTGTAGCAACAGCTTGATTCCATATGCACAACATGATTGAAGTATTGGACTTAGAGGCAGGAAATGGACTTGGACATGCAGTTGTATCTGTAGATTTGAACAGACTCCTTAGGATGCTTGTGACATTGATGACCAAGGAGTGTCTTTGCTTGCAGCTGGCTTTTTGTAAATCCAGCCTCTTACTGAGCATTTAATTGTGATTCAGAGTGAGGATGGTTTTGGTGTGTTTTCCCCACTGGGATACAGATAATCTGAGTGAGAATATCAACCTGTCAGGGCTGTTTCACAAGTCTCATTCCCAGGGATCTCCATCTGCCAGCTTGGGGAGCTGCTGGAAATGCTGTATCAGTGCTCCAGAGGTGTGTCACTGGTGCTTGCAGCGATGCTCGACAAGCATCAGCTCAGCCAAGGAATGTGCCCTTAATATAGGCAGGGTGCCCCAGATGTATTTCATGTATGGGTACAACAAAGAGCTGTCTAATCTGCTGTGAGTCTCTGCAGCCACACGTGTGTTTGGCTTGGATGCCATCAACCCTGCTCTCAGAGCCGGAGTGTGTGTTGGCAGCAGGGAATTGTTGTCACAAAGTAATTTTGAGCATGGAGGAGTCGAACTAAAGTTCATTTTGTTTCTTTTCTTCAAACTTACAGCTCGCTTGAACGGGCAAGGGGTGTGTCAGCTGCTTTTCTCTGTAATCAATACCTCATCTCTTTCATAAGAAGTCTTTTGCTATATCTGAATGAAATGCCATGCTCCTGAGACTTCTGGCTCTGGTTAAAGACAGGCATCTCACTTGCTAAGTAGAGCTTTTGATTGATCTTGTTTGAAATGATATAGCTACAGGCACAGAAACAGTGATCTGGGGTCACACTTTGCTCACTCTTCCGGATATTTATTTCTGATTTAAAAATAAAGGAAAATCACTGAAGTGGTTTGCCCTAATGATACTTCTCAGAAGGTAAAGACCAAAAGTATTCTTAAGACCTAGTGCAGCACTCAACTTTGAAGCAATGAGGCATATACCCTAAGGTATACTAGCAGTGCTTGAGGGCAGGACTGTCGGGGTCCTTGATGCTTGACTTCTCCTGCTGCTTGTTAAGTTCACAACTGGACAGGATAAACAACATTTCAGCAAAGGTGCAGTGACTTTAAGCAGCAGATAAAAAAATCTCTTGAACTCCAGCATGAAAACATTCCCTGTCCTTAGTTCAATGTTTAGGCTGGGCAGGTAAGATATATTTTAAATTTCTTTGGGCTGGAAATGGCCTTTGTAATTTCTTTACCAATCACAAAGGATTCATCTCACTTTTTTTTTTCCTTTCTTACTTGCTATGCAGTTCCCGTGTCTTGTGCACATCCTCATTGAGTTTGGAGAGGAAGCAAATACAGCAGTCTTACTTTGCTGTATTGAAGGCTGTGTAGCTGATTTCTAGGACCTCATCTGGAGAAGCTGCTTTTCTTTGCTAACTCTGGCTCAGAATTCGAAAACTGAGCTGAGAATAAATAAGCAAGTAGGCTCATCGAAAGGCCTGAGACATAGTTGAAAGGAAAAGGCAAGGGAGGCTGGAGATGACAGTGCAAAGCTGTGATGACTTAAAGGCCTGTTAGCACTGTGATGAAGCAGCAAGTGGCTCCTTGCAGATGGGGGTTTTATCTCTTAAAGATGGTGCTCACTGCTCAGCTCTGCTCCTCAGTTGAGCAAAGTGCTTAAGCCTACAGTTGACTAGAACATGAGATTTAGGGCGTTTCACTATTTTCATATTAAATACCTTTATTGAATAGGAGACTACAGCCTACTCAGATAATCCAAGTCCAAAAAAAAGCTTCCTGTTTTTATAAATAAGTAAACTGCTGTGTGAATCCTTTTTTACAATTGCAAAAATAGAGATGGAAATAGCATGAACGATGAGTATCTCCATTCCTTTGTGCTGATAGGGAGGCAGTGCTAGAAAGGACCAGAACTGCCTCTGGACAGAAGACAGGTTAGAAACAGAGAGACAGCCTCTGCTTGAAGATAGATTCAGCTTCCACTGACTCTCGTGTTGTAGGGGCCTGCTCTGCTGATGGAGAAGCAAAAGTGGCAAGAAAGTGAAGTCAAGTGGCTAATGGTTTTTCCCTATCCTATTTTCTGTGGAAAAGAGATAGCAAGAAGAAAAGGAATGTGGATGTGAGGTTTCTGCATCTTCTAGGGTAAGGAGCAGGGAGACAGCTCCTGGAAGTAAGTCATAGCCATACTGACATCTGTAAACCACATCAGCAAATGTGTCAAATGTCCTATGACCTTTACTGGTTACTGTAACGAGTATTATCTTCTTAGAGCTCACAACTTAAAAGAAACAAACATTTAATTGCTTTCTGAGGTGGGAAGGTTCTCTTGAAAGTCTTTCTGTCACACCTTATTCATTGCATTCAAGTAGAAGCAGATCACATCCTCTCATAGATTTAGATATTCTTAGGCTTTAAGAGAATACGAAAATACAGATTTGCATTTTACTCAAATGAGGAAGCATTCTGAAATATGAATGGTTGTGATGCTCAAGCCTTTGGTCCTCTAACCTTGCTGATGTGATAGGCTGGCAAAAATATCTGAGCTTTTCTCTGAATCATCTTTAGGTTTTTCTTCTGACTCCTGGAAGGTGTTGCCAAGGTAACTGTAGAGACTGAAGTGGCAGGGAAAAATTGGGGAAAAAAAAGGAAAATTAAAATCTAATTAGACAAATGTTACAAGGTTGGATCTTTCCACCTTCCTGTTAAATAAGTCTTCAAGTACCTTGGGAAGCAGGTCTGTATGATAATTCCTCAGATATTGATGGTCAGTGCCTGTGTTTCTGGAATAGACTCCATATGTAATTTCAGCTATGGAAAAAAACACATGCTCTTCAGAATGAGTAGCCCAGTAAAGGTCAGTGTTGGTTAGCCCGGTGATGTAGCATTAATGGCTTGTGAGATGCAAGAGGACAGACCAGATGCTGAATCTCCTTTGAATCCTCACTTCAGTATTGTGTGTGTTCTAGCAAGTTGGTGTATTAGCTTAGTGTTGGTTGCCTTCTGCAGGCTGTATTTGTATGGGGTTTTGGAGTCTGAAAATTTGGGCTGTGTGTGTGTAAAACAGCCCATGCAAGCCAGGGAGAGGGGTAGACTTCCCTGAAATGCAGTGGGAAAACCTGTTCCCCAGTAGGGGTTTAATGGCTACAGGAATATGCACTTTTCTTTCTACCCAGGTTGGGTTCTTTCCACTCTGTAATCCTTGCCTACAGCCCTTGGGAGGGAAGCGTGCCAAGGAAACTTCAATTCATTAGTCATCCTAAAACGTGCTAGTAATCTACTTGCTCTTACTGGAGGTCCAGTGCTGCATATACTTCACGTTAGTATTGCAGTGAACTTCAGCTCCCTTTCCAAATGCACACATAAGCACTAAATGGGATGTTTTCAAATAAAATTTCAGGCCATGCAAGCTTTTGTTGAACTGTAGCATTCTGACATCGTAATTAGTATGTCAGCTAACAGACCTATCCAAAGACCTATTTACTATCTGGGCTGTTTTACATTGCAAGAGCCGTGCTTCTGTGATCTGTTTGTTTTTTATGGCAGTGCCTAAGGCCCAGCTGAAATCAGGGTCCTGTTGTGCTAGACACTTAGGCCCTGTCTCCAGAGAATGGAAGTCTACATAGGGAACAGACAAAGGAAACGCTGTTCAGATCTGGGTGGTGGAGGAGGGGAAGGGAAGTATCTAAGACTTTGAGGAGGGAAAAATTCCCAAGAAAAGAATTGGTATCATTCTAGTTCTCTTACAGTGAGCTCCCAACTTCATCTTCTTTCTCAGTTTGCAGTGAACATGCAGCCTCTGTGCTCCATCGCAGCTTTCCTAAAATAAGAAGGAAAAATCAGTATGTTTTGAGAGAAGGGGGAAGAAAATAAATTAAAAAAAAAAAAACCCAAAACCAAAACACACCAACAACCAAACCCAAAAACAACAGCCCAACAAAAAAGTCCATCAGTCTGCCAAGAGTGAGATCCTGAAAAGTACAAGGTTGCAAAACGCCTGAACTGAAGGTTTTCAGAGTGACTGAGGAATAGCAGGAGATACATGAACATGTAGCACTTGCAGCAGGCTCTGGCCATGAGTAGTTAAAGGCAGTCCAGCATTTCCTCTTTTGGTAGCCTTGTACTTGGGAGAGGGAAAGGTTTAATCTAGCATGCACTCATAGGGTAAGCTTAAGTAACTCTCTGTTGAAAAGATAAACACTGCGTCTCTAGATCATCTATCTAACAGGTTTAGGTAATCCCTTACTGTGCTGCTTATTTATTTTAAATGGTGCTGTATTGTATAATGCATGTGTGTTTGTAATGGAGGGTCTGCAAATCTGAGCTTTTTGCTCAAGGACAGCATTACCCTTGCCCTTGTTTCATGGTTGATTTATTCCTAATGGAAAGGAATAAGCCTCACAATGATCTATTTGTCTTCTCTCAGCTCTGTGAAATGTATGGAGATTGACAGCTCTTCTGTATCTCACATCATTAATTTGCCTTGCTAACCTCTATTTAGCATCAAAAGATCAGCTCTCCTGATTATTGCCAGCAAACCTGTGTTTAGTGCCTGCTCTCTCTCTGTTTAAGCTTCAAGAGACAGAAAGGAGAGTCAGAAAATGAAAATGTTTATGTATTGGGACTTTGACTTATTGTGCACTTAGTGGTGCCTTCCTGGAGGCAGAGCAACATCTGAGGCTACTGCAATGCAACCTTTCTCTATGGAGAAGGTGTTAATAGAAATGTTGCTCTTGATGTTCCCATAGTGCAATGCTCACTCACTTAGGTGTTCCTAGTCTCTCGAGGCAGTGATTCTCTGCTCTGAGTCTAGACTGCCTTTCCAGTCTGTAAGGAGGAACCAAAGGCTAAATATGAGCCTTTAAACTCAACATCCCAGATGAGGCAACCAAGCAAGCTGCAGGGAAAACGCATGCTTACTATCATGTAGCAAAAGCCTTGCAAAGGTGCTTGAGCAAAGTGTGTAGCCTTTGTATTCTGAGGCTAAGCCGGAGTGAGTAGAAACAAATGCTTAGTTTTGGCTTTGTGCAGAGTATTTTCTGCAATGTAAGAGGAGTGGGGAGGAGTTTCTTCGGGGGGAGGGAGGAGAAATGGCTGTCTTACCAGAGCTTTTTGACTCAGTAACTTTCCTATATTCACGTTCTTTTCTTATGCTGCTGATGCACCTTTTTGTTAGACCTGATGGAACAGATACCCCAGTAATTCCTGCTTGCTTTTTTTAAAATCTGCATGGATGATCTCATATATCCCTTTCATAAAGGTTAGTGTCTCCTCCTGTTTCACCTGAATAGGCTGTCCCCATTGTCTGGGTCTTCATGATGAATGAAGGTAAAAGACAAATATTTTTCTCTTTTTTTCTTTAATTTTCTGTAATCTGCTCCAAATAGAACTGGTTCAGCTGGATGCTGAACAAGATATAGTAACAAGTCTAAGTTTCTACATTTTAGAGAAGCCTGGAGAAACCCTTCAGAAAATATACTGAATTGGGTTTGCAATCTCTTCTTGGGAGTGGCAGTGATACTATTACCCGTGTATGTCCTTGTTCAGTACAATGTAGGTCATTAACTGGCAGCCTCCTAACGCACTGGCTGCTCTTGTAGCAGGCTATTCATCACTCTGGTACTCATTTCCGAAGCTGTCATTTCCTGCAGCCGTGTGCAGGCAGGCCTTTGAGGCTCAGCTCCCGGGTCACTGCAGAAACACGGCTTGAATGGAGCTCAGGAGAAAGGCAATGAAGTGGTGTCAGAGTGGGAGAGCAGCGCGTTCGATTTGGCTTACATCAGTGTTTGCGATAACGTACCATCTGGGCTACAGTCTCGCCAGATCTAGCTAATAAATAGGGCTGGACAGAAGTTGTATTTGGACAGCAGAGCTTCAAGGAACGGCCAGGATATGGAAATGGCCATTTGTGAGATGGTTATCCGAGTGCTGCAGAGCAGAGCTTCTCTGCGCACTCTGCTGGGCACCAGCAAACCAAGGTGTCTGTTCCTTTAGCAGGAGCATTGTGGTTCAGAAGGATCCCACAAAAGCTGTCTGTAGAGGGCAACATTTTTAATCTGATGACTCCACTCCGCTTCAGACTCAACCAATATCTCTGCTTGGTTGCTTTATCCTAAGATTTCTGCTGGATATATTGTAGCCTTTGTTCATTGCTTCAAGCCTTTGCTAGTGTTGCTTGGTTCTGTCCTGACATAACAGAAGTGTGCCTCAGAGGCGGCAGATGTGTTTTCAAATGAAATATGGAATTCCTGTACGACTTTGGCTCTAGCAGCTGTAGTGCTGTTTGGTACTCTGCTGGATTTTGTTCCTAGTCCTCAGAGTTTCTTTTTCCTGATTCTGTGTGGTTTTGAGGATTTCCCAGTAAGCAGCTGATGCCATTTTCTCTATAATCTTCAGAATAAGAAATTAAAAGTGACTTTTGTCAATCTGTGTAGGAAGTAAATATTGGCCATTCTCTGCTGCCTGTGAAGGCCATTTCCTATCGGCTGGGGGTCTGTAACTTTTTAAACCACTAGGAAGTAATTTGTAATCTTTGGACAAGATTACTATGAGACCCATTTGAAAGCTTATTCATGTTTTCCTAAAGAAAGCTTGGACACAAAATGTGTTTGCTTTAAGATTAAGTCCTGTGAATGTAAAGGAAATTACTTGTGAGCTCGACTGTTACACCCCGTTGGCTGACCACAGAAAACACAACCCCACAACTGGTCGTGACTAATAGAGTCTCCATTGGCTCCTACGGCTGAGCTGTCCGTGCCCTGTGGGGTGGAAAGCCATCTGTTTGCATGCCTTTACTGTAATCAGTTGTTCATGGCTCTGGAAAGTCCACTGCAGGAGCTGACTGTGCTGGCATAGCCTTTCTGAAGGCAGTGGGTTACTTGTTGCTGCCACCAAATTTCTGTATATTCTGCAATGTGTGCTGGAGTCCTCCTCTGTCCATGCCCCAGCCAAACCCACCTGTGGTTGGGAGCCCTTGTAAACTATTGATTTATGTAAACATGGTGATAACAGCTTCACTTCAGAAGGTTTATTGAAACCTCAAGTCTGTAGATTTCAACAGTTAAAGGATGGGCTGCTGGAGAGAAGATGGGGGGGACAGACCTTAAGGAGGGTGGGAAGTGGATTTATTGCTTTCTTCCCTACTTGAGCAACATCTTAACAGTAGAAACAGTAAAGGAGAAAAGGGACAAAGGTCCTTCTGGAGTAGAAAATGGATGGTTCTGGGCTGTAATTGAACATGGAGGAAGGAGAATGCCCCATGAACTTCCCATTATCAGAGAAATGGTCAACTTCTGGGATGTACTAAAGTAAAGAAAACTTTGGGGGAAGGGAAAGAAGAAAGGAAAATACTCTCTGGTACCACTTGTTGCCCATAGCGACAACATAGAACACTTTGTATTGGCTGCTCAGTCTCTGGGCCCTCCAGCAACCTTACCTTGCCTTGTGGTTACTGAAATCACAAGGATTTCATCTTTGGACAATGATCAGTGTAAATCCATCACTTTTCAAGAGAAAAAAAATTCAAGAGAAGTTGAAAATAGATGTGTAGTGCAACCAGAACTTGAAGTCAGAGAGGAAATCCAGTATTCTAACAGATCAGATGGAAAGAAAGGAAAATCTGTGATCAGTGAACAGGTATTTTCTGTATTAACTGAGTTGGTACTGTGGGTTGGATGTGTGTAAACATGTTGGGCTACATGAAATGCAGCTGATGTTGCACAGACAATTACATCATTAGGTGTTCATGAAATCAAATAAAGCAGGATGGAAATATTTGAAATTTTATTTTTAGAAGGCATTAGGATGTTTGAGCCTTGGTAAACTTTTTGTTGGGTTTGGGTTTTTTGTTTGGTGGTGGTTTTTGGGGGGTTTTGTTTGTTTGTTTTGTTTTTCAACTTTTTGGGTGCTGACTGACTTGTAGAACTGGCTGACTCTGACTTGATAGCTCTGTGGGTCCCCTAATTTGAGTGGTCTGGGAATGCTGGCCAGCACCTTGGGCATGTTGGCTCTGTGTGTTTTGGAGTTGGTCATGAGCAGGCTTAGGAAATGGTGCTTTCATCTGCTTCTGTCTTGTGGAGCCCCGAGTACTTGACAGTTTTTAGGAGAAGCTGGTGACCTGGAGTGTGATGGGACTTGATCTGGGATTTACAGGCAATGTCCAAGCTTTTCCATATCTGTTAATGTAATAGGTAGTGTGTTTATTCCCTTGCTTTAAGAACACAATGTGTAATTTGTACTGGATTATATGATGGCTTTGTGAATGTACTTGCCAATTCTAGAAAACGTGTTTGGCAGATTCCTTTACTCCAGCTGTGTCAATACACAAATCCAAGGCCCTTTTTTTAAAGAGGGAGGGGAAGCCCCTGGGTAACAATTGGGCCATAGCAAATGGCTGCAGATACAGCACTTGGAGTCTGTAACTATCAGTTTGTATTATCAGAATCCAGAGATAAACTGTGTGCTCGACTTGAACTCCCTACACAGATAGACCCAAGAAGTCACAACTGTAATGAGAGATAAATATATGTGTTTATCTGAATGCGCACCTTTGAAAGGCTTGTTGCCTACTAGCTTGTAAGGTTTGAATAAATACAGTAATGTGGTATTTCCTAGTTGTCTAATACTCAGAATATCCAATGTCTCTACTAGTGATGTAACCCATAAAGTATTAGAACTGAGTTGTATATTATCCAGTTTTCTGTTTTCCCATGAACTTTTCCCATGTTCTGATCACTGCTGCTTTTTCCAAAAGTACAAGGAAACACAGTTCCAATCCCAGTAGAAGATTGGGGTAATGTGTATTTGAGTGCAGAGGTCAGGGTGTGAATTTCCACATATATACATGTGTATTTTTGCACATAATGTGATGTGAAACAAATCCAAGCAGGCTAGATATTTCAGCCAAAATCTGCAATGCACCTTGGGACTCTGTATCAAGCACTTATGTACACACCTAGCTGCCTTTGGTCTAGGAAAAACCTGTATGGCAGCAATAACTAGGATATTTACTCACGTGTAGTGGGCTCTCCGTGTTAGCCGGCTCTGCAACTGCAGGAACTGGAGTACAGCAGCAATGAGATTTACTTACAGCACAGCCAAGAAGTCTCTATCTACAAACATCACAAGATTGTTAGTGGAAGTGTAAGAAGGCAGACTGGAAGGATTAGGATAGCAAATCCAACTAGTTGTCTTAACAACCAGTTGTTGCAGGAAGAACATGTTGCAGCACACAAACTCTGGGATTCACTTCTATTTTCCTTGAACTCAGTAACACCTAAAGCAGTGCAAGGACTACAATTGCCTATGCTGCTGCATAGTCCTAAGCATTTGCAGTTACAATCAAGTATTGGTGGAGAACAGCAAACTGTGGTCTCAGGTCTTGGTCTCTAGTCCAACTTTTAGCTTCATAAGGCAAAATGCTGTTGTGTTAATAGCCAAAAAACGATATCAACAGAGTCCAGCCTTCCAGAATTCCCCACCTCCTCCTGTTCCACATCTTCTCCCTCTCTTCAGAAAGCCCTCAAGTGTTGTTTCAATCACCAAATTAAGCAAAAACTGCTGCAGCCTGTACTCTGACAAGAACACAACTCAGCTTTCAGACCCTCCCTAAGGAGGGAAAGAAAAGTGTTTCCAGGGGCACTCCATGTGTGCATTGGGTTCTCAGGGTTCCAAAGTGATGCTCTTGAGGTTGGGTTCCTATTATGTTTTTGTAGGGACACCTGTAAATTTTCAGTTGAACACTGGAGCAAGGCACTGGAGTGTGCAGCCTCTCATCCTTCTTGTGTTCTCTCTTCCCTAAATGTTAAAACAACTGCTCATTTTTAAATATTGAGGGTAGCTTGCTGGGCAGAATGTAGCCTGTGGCTGTGTGACCACTGTTGAACAGCATTCAGGTGTGTGGTTTCAAGGTATGTCCTTCAGATGTTCTTGGTACTAGGAACAAAATGCTTGTTTACTACATTTTAAATCTTTATTATTTTCTTTGAGAAAACCAGAGTTTCTGTGGTTATAATTCTTCATTCAGTTTTTTTAATGCTCTGCTAGAAGGCCTGTTTCATAACCTATACAGAAGGTCAAATTTCCTGTGCTGGGCTGCCAGGAAAGGAGTGACAGGTGCGATCCTTTTTTTTCTCTTTTCTCTTATGTGAAGAAGCCAACCACTCTGCCCTATCACAGCACTGTGGCCTCTTGGGTTGTTTCATCAGCAAATTGAAAAACCTCTTGGAGTTAAAGCAGTAACTTGGGCTGATGAGTTTTGTTCCTGAGTTCCTAAGGCAGTACTTATATCTAGAGTGCACCCACAGTAGTTGCAAGGTAACAGCCTTCACTCTTGACTGTGAGAGCAGTCAGGCACAGACATTTGGGGTTGCAATGCTTCCTGTGGGAAGTGGAGTTTCCCCCATGAACCATGCTCCCAGCATGTAACTCTAGGACTTGAACTTGATGGAAGGATCATGACGTGGTTGATCTGGAATCCTAATATATGGCCCAATCTGCTTTGGGTATGGCACATAAAAGGCTGTGAACCTGTGCTGTGGATCTTAATTGTGTTCAAGTAAGATGTCTACCACAAGCACATCTTTCTTCCTCAAGCATGTCTCTGAGCCCCACTTTCATCTTGAAAAGTAGACAAACATTGCTTCACTGTTGAGTAGTGGTTGCAGTGAAGTCTGCAGTGCACACAGGCTGGAAAACATTATGTGTTTTGAGGTGAAAGCTGCCTTTAATATGTCACCAGCATTAATAATTCATCCTGAGAAGACAGCCTTAGTCTGCCTTGCAGTGACTCATGCACGTACTTCTGTACCCTGAAGTCAGCTCTATGCTAGAAAGACCTCTTGCATGTATCTCCATATTTAAAAGAAAGATGCCTCTTCTGTGAATTGTAAGTATAAAATTCTCAGAAATGGAACACTGGCCTTCATATGAATTCAGTGGTTTCAATCTAGTGCCTTTGCCAGGTGTGTGGGACTGAAATAGCCCTTTATAGAGAGCGGAGCCAGTATGGACAGTAGTGTCTAACAGCGTACAGGCACAGAAGTGGGTGTGAGCATAAGCTTACTGCAGAAAATCCCTCTTGTAAAATGCTACTCCTGGTGCCTTTCTATTTCCACTTCCATGCATTCTATAGAGGTTTGTCAGAGGTAATTACAACTGGCTGCTCTATGTGTATCAAATATATATGTATTGTGTGGGACAAGCTCTAAGGGGTGGAAAAAGCAAGTGCCTTCAACTTTGCAGCAATACTCTTAGCTTAGCTGTTTTCTAACAAAGCAGATCCCTTCTCTGAAGAGAAGTAATCAGCTGTTGGCATGAAAAGGTCTATGTGACAGGTCTGGAAGTGACTTAATTGCATCTAGTATTGCTTTGTAGGACAGTTTATGTTGTCAGATCAAAAAAATCTCTCTAGAGATAGTTCCAAGGCAGAAGGGCTTAAAAAAGCATTTCTCTGAAGCCTGAAGAGCATACGTTAAATGTACCAGACTGCTGCTTGAGTGGGATTTTTTCAAGACTCTTGAGAGATGGAGTGTTATTTAAGTATTTGTTTAGAGGAATGTATACTCATGCAGGAGAAATATCTGTGCCCAACAGTGTTGCTATCAGTCTTGTTTACTTTAGTCAAGCTCATAAAATCTGTAGAGAAATTAATGGCTGAGGAGAGAATTAGAAACTAATGTTCAGCATTATCCTGCAATTTTGTGTATTTATTTCTTAAAGTGATTTGTAGCATCTTGTGATCAGGCAGGCTTCAATGGGAATAGCTGATTCCCTGTTGGTGTGAAGAAAGGGACAATATTGAAGGATGGATGGGTAAGGATGCATGTAAAGATAAGCAAAACTTGAATAAAATTTAATCCTTTAACTATGTTCCAGTAGTTTCCCATGGTGCATGTTGTGGCTAACATTTGCTTAATTCTTTTGCTTTTGTAAAAGCCTTTTGGGAAGAGGCTTGGGAATAAAATTAAAAGCAAGAAACTTGATTTTTTTAGAATCAAAGTCTTTTTGTCATTTAGTCATTCTCCAGTGTGACCAATCCATTTTGCAGTCATCAACTTGCCATATGTATATATGTCAAGTGAAACTGGTCATTGCTTGGTAACTCGTAAAAGGCCTGAGAGTTGTCCGAGCCTCAGTGGACTCTGTGAGTGTGGGGACATCTTGCCGGTTGCAGCAAGGGATGTTGACAAGATGCCAACCAAAGCAGCAACATATGTGAGGAGAAAATTGCACTCCTATCTTAAAAATGTGTAGTCTGGGGTTACTGTTAAGGCTGTTGGAGTAATGCAGCGAAACTCAAGTTGAGCTTGGTCTGGGCACAGTGGCTACAACTTATGTGCTTTCTGCGAGTCTCAAACTCCCTTTAAATCCTCTTCAGAAATGAGGGCTGATGAGTCTCAGTCTAGATATCTATGCCACATCAGTTTTAGAGTTGTGTTTCGATGCCTGAGAGACAGGGGCATCTGTAAGGGTTAACTCAACCTGTAAGGCACTGCCTAATTTTTACAGATGGTGTGAGTGCAAGAGAGAACCTCAGACTGGCTTGGCAGTGCACAGAGATAACTTTACATAATTCCCTGCAGATGTTGCTGCAGAATGGTTTTAATAATGAATTGTGAAGTCAAACTCAACTCTAGCATAGAGGGAGAACTCAAATGCAGTTTTGTTCTGCGTTTAAAAAAGCAAGTGTTCTAACGGCATTTCTGTGATGCTCTGGGTTGGGAAAGATGGCAGGGAAGGGGACAAGAGATTGTTTGCAGAAAGCCAGGGCTATAATGGCGCAAACTAAGACCAGTCTGGCTAATTTGTCTGCAAATCATGAAGCCCCCTGCAAGTGGGGAGGGGGTGGTGGTACCAAATGGTGGTACTAATGAGGGGAAGGTGCAGAGCAAGTACTTCACCATCAGCTGGGCAGAGTTCTGCAGTTTGTGGCTGTCATGCAGGGGCTATGTTGAGGAACTCGTCTGCACTGCTAACATTTTCTGCTAGGAGTCAGTTCTTGCAGTATTGCTGTATTTTCCTTTCTGGAAGGTTTTGGCTTGGATGTGCCATTGTAATTCAGGTTTTGGTCTCATAGGGGATGTGCAGTGTTTGCTTGGCTGCTCTAAGACCTTGCACATCTTGCTTGTGAGTATCCATTTGTGACTTCTCTGTTGCCAGAGTGTGTTGCTGAAAGTTTGTCAGTCTTCTCAGTTGTTTGTTCTGTTTAAGTAAAACACACTTTTTTTCTGTAGGTGTGCTCTTTCAATGAGCTACATTAAAGCCTTTTTCTTTTTGAGAAGAAGGCTTGAAATGGGAAAATTTCAGAGTTGGGGCTGTTTTTTCCTGAACTTGGACAGATGCTGCTGATTTCTCAGTAGTTGTGGAGATCTCTCATTTACGCTTTACCCTTGCACAGAGTTTATAAAGGAAACTTTTAGAAAGAAATGTTAACTTTTATGAGTTCTGTGGTGATTAGAAGCTTTAGCCTTAGTCGTGGCTTGAAAAATCAAAGCAGCTTAAAACCTCAGCTGGACTGTTACATGTTCTGTCTGCACATGGCACTGGATTTGGCTGAGTTACTTGGCTGTAACATAGCTCAAATGTGACTTGACCTCCAGCCTGTTCACAAGATCAGAGTAGTGAGGCTTCCTTGCCGAGGGCTTTCAGGAGCTAGGGATGGCAGTAGGGTGGCATGGTGATGTGAGGGAGGCACATGCACAAGTGCATACCTAGGCATGAGGGCGAGGGGTATTCTTTTGGCAGGGAGCCGTTTTGGATGGAGGCTCAGCTCCTCTATGGCCCCAAACACAACACCTAAACTCCGCTCTGAGGCCACAGTGCAGCTCAGTGAGCCAAACCAGAGGAGCTGTATTGTGAAATGGGCTAGCGCTGGGTTGGCGTCAAGCAAGTGTGATCCAGCTCTCCAAAGAAGGTTTTACCATGGTTTGAATTTGGCCCAAAGGTACATTTTTAAGTTAGGCAAGTCCTTTTTGCGATTGTGCTTAATTTCCTTCTGAGGAAGAGTTTACGTAAACTATTCCAGGCTAATTGATATCAGCTGAAAGCCAGCTTCTCACATTTTGTGCCTAATTATAACTGTATGTTAAACTGTGTTTGCTACCCGTGTCGATACGTTAGTAGTGAAATAAGGAACAACCAGGAAGACGTGCTTTTGAAACGGTCTGGCAGATCCTGCATGTTCGCTGCTGTGGGCTTCGTGGCAGGAGAATCCACCTCCTGCTGAGGGAGAATAATTAAATTTAAACTTTCCAGCCATGAGCCTTGTGAAGCAAAGTTTCCAAACCTCTGCTGGGCCAGAAGATGGAAATCTGTGTCTGAGTTGGGAGAGTAAATGAATAAAGCTGCTTAGGAGCTGCAGAGAGGCAAGTGAGGAGTTATTGCTTGGGGCACATTGTCTCCCAGCCATATGCCCCAGGGAGGAAAACAGGGTTTGTAACTACTGTTCTCTGCTAAAATCTTCCATGACAGGATTTGGCATGAACTTGGGTGACTTCTAGCATGAACACTTGAGCATTGTTTCAGGAGGGTGGTTTTTTTCTTTAAAGACAGTTGCATGTGGCATGGCAGCAGAGCCCAGCCCAGGACCTTCCCTTCCTCCCCACTGGGCCCAGGCTGTGGCATCCCAGCTGTGGGAGAGCTGTGTGGCTGTCACGTGGCTCGGAGCTTTGCCCCACAATAAACTAACCAGTGATTGTGCCCATCGGACAAAGATGGTGCCTTTGCTCATCACAGGCAGGCTTGGGAGTCTTGTGTGAAATTTGGTGTGTTTATGACAGCCATTAAAGTCTTTAAACTGTTTTGAGGTGCGTGGACAGAAATAGCTGTTTTCCCAGCTCCCTTTGGGGAGTCTGCTATTGGACAAAAGTTTGCATGGTCCTGACAAGGCAGCTTGTGTTTTTGGAGGGAAACTGGGAGATTACAGAAAACAATAGAAGTGGTTTGCTTAACTGTTACACTTTGTATTGTCCTGTTATCTTAACCTGGACCTTATCTGAATAGAGGAGAATCTAGTTGTGTTCATATCTGAGAGCAGCAAGTTCTTGGTTGAGTGATCCTACATCAAAAGTAGTGGAGGATTCCATAAATCAATGTAGCCAAGCAGGAAAAGGGGCAAGGATAGTTATGCTTGGAATATTTAGTCTGAAGTTGGCTTGCCTATAATTTCATGCATCCATCCACAGATATGAATGAAAGGTTATATCCCTGTAACTGGTGAATACTTTACATTTTTATAGATAGTGGGAGAAATTTGGATGTTCAGGTGGGAAGATAAATAACTGGTGCTCATGACCTGAAGTCCCATTTCAGTTAGCTCTTCTCTCCTATTTCCGTTCTGTGCAGTAGTTTCCAGCTTCCCAAGGCATTGAATTCAGGTCATGTTTTTTAAACACCAGCTGTGGTTACAAGTGTTCTTGAAGGACTTTTGTATCCTGTTCTGAAATCTGTGCCCTTCTACTAAAGTCTTTCCTATTTCCATCATTTGACTTCTGTAATATTTCATATTAGGATTTGGGCAGCATCTGTGCTATTTCATGTACATTCACATATACATATATTCACATACAAAGTGTTTTGATGCTGTAGATATACATGTGGCAAGACCAGCTCAGAAAAACTGAATTACAGAACTTGAATCAAAGTTGTTGTGGTTGGACTTGGAGTTTCTTAAAATAAATTGTCATTTGCTCCATTGCACCTGCTTTTTACCACTGAGAGAGTATCTGATAGAAATGGTACAATAGGACTAAACCCCTTTTCATTCTAGGAAGCTGCAGAATAACTTGAACCTGCACTGAAGCTGCTGACACTGCCATCTTCTTGGTAGCGTTTTACTGTTCTTGTTCCTCTTAATGTTGACTTCTTTCATTTCTTTTTGTAGGTTGGTGGTTTGTGAGCACAGCAGAGGAACAGGGATGGGTCCCTGCTACATACCTGGAATCCCAAAATGGAACCAGAGATGACTCTGACATCAACACATCTAAATTTGGGGAAGGTATGGAAAGTTTTTTGTTATCAAGGAGAAATTGGTATTCACTTGCTCTCTATGCTTTTTTCTCCCAGAGGAAAACTTGGAAAACTCTTTCTGCCACTTACGGCTGTTAATCCAGTGCAGTAACCTCTTCTCCCATCTTGTATCAGTAAATAAATTGTTGCAGAAGAAACTGGAGTACTATGCCTGTAATCCCTTTGTGACCAGCTTGGACAATGAGTGTGACAAAAGGTTCAAAAGATGAAATGATGCTCATTATACTACCCTTAAAAAGTAGACAAACAACTTATTTGCAAGTCCAAGCAGTTTGTTCTGGTAGTGTCCATGGAAGGAGAGAACTTGCATGGCTTGTTTGCAGAAATTACACAAGTGAGAGCTTCTAATTGGAAGAAGATGCATGATAGAGCCACAGAGCATTGAAAGGAGTGAGATTTAACTTCCATGGTCCCTTCTTGTAATTTTATTTTTAATTAATCTTTGAAACTAGTTTCACTGCTGTTTGCTGTGGTCTGTGGTTGTGTGGAAAGGTAATTTTATTTGGTGTGGTCTCATTCTGTTAAAAGTGAGATGCCATTTGCCATGATATTTATTTAGCTGCACTGCCTTTTTTTTTTTTTTTTTTTTTTACTAAATGTGCTTAATTCAGGTTCCAGAGATGGAATAGTACAGCCTCACATGTTCCTCAGTTCCATTATGAAAGACTAACCACATCTTAATGGAATTCTCATGTAGCAACTGTGTACAAAGGACACTTTTATTATGATTTACTCCATTCTAATGAAACTCTTGCTAAATCTAGGTGCTCTTGACGTGACACTTATGTAAAATGTATGTGGAAACCCAGCTGACCTTTCCTTAGCACAGGCAGAGGCTTAGAGATGTGTTGGAGTGACCATCTGCCCGTTAAGGGAGCACACAGGCAAAACATAACTTTGTGCTGAGCCCCAGGGGTGACATCTGTGGCTTATTGAAATCTTGCTCTGTAACTCATTTTCCCCTGCTCACATCTACCCATATCCTGTGTCACTTAGGGCTTAGAGACAGACTGGCTGTAGACTGGTAGGCCAAGAACCAGCCTCGTATGATGCAACATCTTAGCGGATGCAAAAGCAGTTAGTAAAGTTTCCTTGTTAGTAAAGAACAGAAACTTACTGCTCTTGTCTGCAAGCATTGAAGAATGTCTCATCTGTTGGTCTGTAGCTTCCACCCTTTTCCTGACTCTTAAACATGGTGCATGCTTGACAGCCTTATTGCTTAAACTGCTTTCGTTTCAAGCTCTCCTTCACCTTTCATGTTGGCCTCTGGAGTGTACTCTGCACAGGGATGTTGCCACAGAGCAGTCTATCCTGGGTAATGGCAAATCCATCAAATGTTCCTTATCTCTTTCCTCTCGGTCTCTTTTAATCTTACACTGCTCTCTTCACCTGTGGTCAGCAGTCCTGCTCCCTGCCTTACCTCAAATCCAGATATGCTGAAATCTGAGATTGTTCTCCCCTTTCTGTTCAGTTCCACCTCAGTGACAAATCTAATTGCATTACCTCCACAGCTGCCTTGACGTGCCCCAGCTTTTGCTCGCTTTGCAGTAACTTTAGTTTATGTTATTAACCATATAAACTGAGACTTCTTGTGTTCTTTGTTTTTCCCCCTCCAGTTCGTCTTTGCTTGGGCTATTCTTCTCCATGTAATTGTTTCATAAGTGAGGAAAGAATGACTCAGGTTCACTCTCTTTAAGAAAGTGTATAAAAGTGAACTTAGAAAACTTGTCAGCTCTCTCTGGAGCTGGCAGGAGAAGGGGGCTCTGATATAACCAAGGAGGAAGGCACTTGAAGTTGATTAGGTGCCCTAGTCCCTAAATTTAGAGTTCATAGAAGTTTCAGAGTGAGTTTGAAAGGGCAGAAACACTCATGTAGGAGCTTTTTGTATCAGACTCCTGGTCCTCCCTGTTTGCACGGGCATGGAACAAGACCACAAGCCAGGCAGACCCAGAATTCTGCTCTGCTGTGGCAGGCCCTTGTACAGATAAGGAGGTGGTGAACACAGCTTACTAATAATTCTGCCTTTACATAGCAGTAATATTTTCATATGTCTCTGTTTAAATAGTCTGTTTCCTGAGAAACACAGAAGTGTTTCCTCCCTGCGTCTGAGCCTGCACAACATCTTTTGTCAGGATGAAGGCACAGCTGACTGCTACCTGGGCCTGTGTTTAGACCAACACCATCTTGCAAGGCTTGGAAAACATTCAGAAAACAATCTAAAGAAACATTCAACAGCTACAGGAGCTGATAAAGTAAACATGTTAAAATGCTCTCTGGAAAGGTTTAGACACTTGTTGATAAACAAGGTTTTGGTGACTAACTGTGGCATGATCAACCAAGTCTAAGTCTGGGATCAAATGGCAAAATTCAGTATTGTTGAGGAGTAAAAAACCCTGACTTACACAAAAGCATCACTGTGATATGAGGGTTGTCACTGGGGATGGTTGTATGTTATGAGGACACGGTGTGGTGGATCTGTCTGACCCACTGTTTTTAAGGGGTGCTCCTGGGTGACCAAATCCTCCAAACTCTCAGTGCAAGCAAGTAGTGAGGTGACTGCTCTGTGCTGACACCTGAAGCTACTTTCTACCCCTTATGCCCCCTCCTTTCTGCAAGCCTTTATATTCAATATCTTTCATCTCCTCCTTTCTTGTTTAGAAGCTTCCTAATGCAGGTAGCCTTACTGTGAATTTAGCTTATCTCTTTGCTATAATCTGTATGTCTGGTGAGGTGTCCTGTGTTGCCTCTTGTGTAGCATGTGTGTAACTGGCAGTCTAATGTCCTGTTGATTTGGACAAAGTCACCAGGTTAAGCCTTCTCATCTTCTGTCCCACCATGGGCTTCGAAAAGGATCACTGATTTGCATTAGCCAAAACCACAGCTGTGAACTTGATATTCAGCTGCTCTGAAAATTTGTGGTTCCACTCCAGTGTAAGGGTATATTCCCTAAATAAGTGCATATACAAATAATTGAGTGATAATTAATGATGTGATATCAGAATTTATGAACAGCTTCCCAGCACCACTAGCAAAATGATTGTGTTTGGACTTCAGCTGTCACTGACGTGCAATATTTTGCATTGCTCTGTGGCAGCACCAAGCACCCCTGCAGTAGTTGCCAAATTAGCATGGAAGCCCTTGAGTGGAAAAACAGAAGAGTTTGTCTCTGTCTCTCTGCCAGTCCAATGGGTCCTGTACAGGCAGATGAAGGAACTGAGTACAGATCTAAGTATGCAGTTCAGAAAACAAGTGGTGTCCTCTGTGCACAGCTGCTCTCACAATGCCATTTCCATAAGTGTTTTGTCTTTATTTATACTTTAAGCATAAATTATTGTTTAAGTGTGTAGCTAATACTCAGTCCTGGCTTGTTAGCTTCTTGAGCCTGCTCAATAATTACAAGGTTAGGATTTTCCTCACATTTGTACTCTGTATATTAGAAGTTTTAATCATGACAATTAGCTGTGGCAGTGATTGAGAGTCACGTCTTGCAAGCAAGGTGACATCAGACAATTTGCACTTGGGTTCTGTTCCTGAGTGCTGCTGTTTTTTTTTTTTTTTTTAATTTGTTTTATGGTGTGATAATTTTGCTTAGAGAGGGTTAGAACCCTGTTGGGTTTGATGTCATGTGCAGTAGAGTGAATTCTCCAGAGATAATGCAGCCAAATTAGGAGATGCAACTGCCACTTCACCCTCCTTGGATAACTTGTTTTTAGTTGTGCAGCTTGTTTTGGGGGGTGTATACATTTTTTGGGTTTTCGAGGCTTTGTTTTTGAGAAAAACCAATAGCGAGAGTTGCAATTTGTTACAGTTCTGCATGGCTCATGTTGCTCAGGCTCAAGAAGATAACTTGTTCCACTGTACTGTACAAACTAAAAACATCTGCATCCCACCTAACCCATTCCCACTAACAAGACCAGTGCTTGTAAATGCCATGTTTTGTTTTTATTCCTCACCCCTCCATTTTTTTTTCTTCTTTTTTGTTTTTTCCCCTTTGTTTTGTCTCCATCCATGTTCCAAACTAGTTTCTAAGCGACGCAAGGCTCACCTGAGACGCCTGGACCGGCGATGGACGCTGGGCGGGATAGTCAACAGGCAGCAGAGTCGAGGTGAATTAATAGTTTCCTATGGCACCAGCCACTGAGGGTGCTCCAAAAGCCATACTGCAGCTTTGGCTGTTATGTGTTGGAATCTGCATAGCTGGCACTCTGGTAGAGAGAAGCTCCAGAGTTCAGATGTGGATTTCAGCTTGGGGGTGTCTTGGGGCCAGGATTTGGCACCCTGGGAGCTGGAGGCCTAAGTAGCCAAGGGTAACTCTGCAGTCTGACTCTTCGTTCTGTTGGGGAAGCTTACATCTGTTGTGGTTTAACTTTGGGTGTATCTGTACTCAGTCTTTCCTACCTCAGTAAGCACAAGTGGTACTTTCAGGGCTATTAAAATTGGTCGAGTGCCAAAAAACCATGGTAAGAGATGTGCGCACTGGAAAAGTGCACAGTGGTGTGGAAAGATGAAAGTCATCCCAGTTTCAGTCCCCTCTCTTCCTTGCAAGCAGTCCTTGATACTAAGAAGAGAGTTCAGAACTTCTGGGAGTTTTTGGTATCATTTGTAGGTGTTCTGAATACCATCAGTAGCAGCATTTTAATTTTTTTTTTTTTTTTAAAAAACTTTTGCTGGTCTAACAGTGAGCATGGCAGGGTGGGGGGAACACCTTGTGTTTGGGTGAAGTTGTATTTGTAAAGCCTTCCAAACCAAGTATTTCTCCAGTGTGAATCATCTTTCCCAGGTAAAGGAGGTACACCTTTCTATCTTTTCCTCCACTCACAAAAGCATCCAGATGTAGTATTTGTTGCACTTTAAAAAAGAAAGGTGGGGGACAAAGCACATTTGCACCTCTGTGTAACTTTCAGATGACCTTACTGAGGGCATGGATCCAAATGTAAGCACCAGAGGTGGATCCCAGTTGAGGAAAAGGCGCCTTTTCTTATTAAGGAGAGAATGTACTTTTAAAGTAGCAAATTTACCTTCTGGATTTGATGATGGTTCTATGTGCAGTCTTGTATGTCTCAAGCACACACAGCTTTTCAGTGACCCTTTAACTTTGTTTCAAATTATTATTGAGGAAACCAAAATAAAAAGGGTGTTCTTCCTATGGTAGCTTGACCCTGCAGCAACTCAAAATAACCTCAAAAGACAAAGTCTTGCTTCTAAGTCCCCAAATACACTCTGAAGGCACCAAAAAACAAACCCTCATAAGCACATATGCTGGCTTGTGAAAAAGAAGTTCTGCTTATTTCTGTACCCCAAGAGTTTGGGAGCTATTTTATTTTGCTTTGTCAAACTCTGCCAGATGCTTCTTTGCAATTTAACTGGGAGAATTTGTGGGAATCAGTTGTCTAAACAATTTGTTTACTGGTGTAAATAAATACATCCTTTCATATTCATACAATATTGCAAACAAAGCTCTGCAAAATATTAAGACAGCATGACCAGTCCCTTAGCATAGTCAGCTAGTAAGACTCAAGAACCTAAGTTGCACTCCCAAGTTTTTGCTCTTGCATTCTGATGCCCACCATCTGTTTGCATCTTCTCCAGACCTGCCCTCTGACCAGTGTCAGTGTCTTCCATGGCAGTTTTCCCCACCACAGGCTCCTCTAATCTCTTCCATCCCTGCTTTTTTCTTGCTTCATAACAGTTTCTTCCCTATTTGGCCTAAACAGTGCTGGGGTTTTGAGTGTGTCAGAGAATATGTGCTTAAACTAAATCTTAGCACTTGAACTTGGCACAAACTGTGGCATTCTATGATTCTGTCCAAGGTTTGGGGCACCTTCTTTGGCTGAACTGCTTCTATAAGGTCTCTCCAGTGTATTTAGCCACAGCTAGCCAGGCTGGCTAAAAGTAAGATTTTTAATCTCACCAGAAATAGTAAGTTAGGGAGGTCTTACAGGAGCAGGCTCATTAGAAGTAAAGAAGGTGATTTGAATGTTTAGGCACAGGTTGGAGATGGTGGTTTCATCCTCTGGCATAGCTGTAGCCTGTACAGACATCTATGCCTTTCAAACTGCAGTTGTTGAAAGTATGAGTCTCTCTGGGTGTCCAGCCCGCTGTTCTCTAACAGAGCACAGTTTATATGAGGTCAGGAGAGATTTTTCTCCCTTCTTTCCCTCCCATTCCAGCCCAAAAGACTTCCAACAAGGCCAAATTTGGGTGGGTTTGCAGCGAAATGACAGAATGCATGAAGTGTATGCATGCACCCCCCTGCCAACCTTCAAGTCCCTGCTCCAAAGTGCAGAAGAACTAGAGCTGTTAGAACAAGAGGTTGCCAGAATTGTTTAATACAAGCAAAACAGCTTCCCCTCCCCCACTTAGCCTCTTCCTTGGAAATAAACTCAATCAAACATTTTGGCTGAAATTCTTCCCACCCAGCGATATTCTGCTTGAGATAGTTCCTGCTGTTGGGTTAGCTCCGAGAGTTCACTGGAGTTTAAAAGCAAGCTGCAAAGGATGCTTCCTGTTATATTTACTCTTGGGTACCACTAATTAATGTTTTTATCAACTAGGTCTGTGATAGAATCATTTTAAGGATGGAACTGAAGGAATTGAGCATTGTTTCTGAAGGCCATGATATTTTCTAAGTAACTTGGATATTAAAAACACTGGGAAAGCGTGAGTGCAGAAAGAAAGGGTGTTTGCTTCCCTGTTACAGACTGCCTAATAGAGGAGGATTATTAGGGGTAGCATATGACTTATTTATTTCTATCCTTTACAAAGCCATTTGAAGAGGCTAAGGATCCCTGAACTTCAGATATTTGGAAGCAATGTTACTGGGTCTGTGAATAAGAAACATGAAAGAGAAATTATTGAATATTATGGTAGTACTCCTTTTTTTTAAAGCTGAAAAAAACCTGCAAAGAGAACAGCTGTAGTCTGTTTCCACAAAGAGAAACAGATGACTTTTGTTGCTGAACTTTTCTCTTTAAAATGGTCTGTGGTGTGCCCAGATCTGAGAGATTACATTGGTTTATGTTTCTTATGTAGTTGCAAAGCTTGCATTTTTTTTAACGATAAATGTTTTTAAATGTGGTACATTTTCTAAACTTTTTCCTATACATTATGAAAGTCCAGTAATACAAATACAGGTTGTGAGATGCCTGAAAGTTTATAGTTTTCCTCAGTGTTATAGACACTCGTTAGACCTGCAAGCTGCAGAGTTCATGTTTTGTACTGGATTAAATAGTAATTCTAAACGTGTATTTTTTTGGAACTTCCCCTGGAAGGGAACTTAGGATTTTTTACAGGCTAATTTAATGGAAAGTCATTTATGCTTTTACAGTTTGATTGGTAAAACTGGGGATTTACATGCCTGTCTTTTATGACAGCTATCTGACATAAGTTCTTGCTGCTTTGGTTTTGTGCCCATCCTGTTACAAGGCAGGAAAGTTCTTTAAAGTACTCATACCGACAATATAGTGACATATGGGCTGAATTTTCTGCCAAATGAGCTTATTTAAGAGTAGCTCCCAGTACAAGGAATAAGCTATTCATTGAAAGAGTTAAAGTTAAAACTTGGAACCTATAGCTCTTCCAACTGCTTGCCTTATCTTAGGGAGAGCAGGACCTTGATGGGGAGAGGTGGACACTGTGTAAAGAGTAGGCAGCCATGTAACCCAGTGGTTTTGTTGATTGAACCCTATCTTGAACTGGTCTTGATACTGAAACACCATGTCCTAGCCCAGGTGGGTGGTAGGGCAGCCAATTTCACAACTGTGGAAAGAGCACTTGATCAGTACTGGTATTCCAGCCTGCCTGGTCTGCTTGTACACATTTACCCTTTCCTGCATCTCACGAGAGCTGTTCTGCCCTCTTTGACAGCCCCCTCGTTACCCATGGGAATTCTCCCTTTGTGTTCACTCTTTTCCTGTTTGTCCTTGATGCTGATGAAATGTTTCTCACTCACAGTAGAAAGGCTGTGAGTGACACTGCTGTGCTAAATCAAACCAGCACAGAGCAGCTTCAGACTTGGTTTGTTCTTTCCTTTGGTTGTGTTTTTTCTTTGGGTTTTTTTGGGTTTTTTTCCCTCTGTTCTCCAAGGAAAGTAGTAAATGTTTATTGCCTCTTGCTGGTTGAAGAAAGAGCACGCGCAATACTAAACTACTTAAAAGAAATGTCATTATTGTTCTTTTCTATCTGTTGGCATAAGGTTTTTTGTTATTTCAAACAAAAAAAAGGTGTGTGTGGGGAGGGATGGAGGACAAAGACTGAAGAGCTCCTGTCTGCAGATGAACACATTTGATAACTGTGGACAGTTATTTTCTCTGCTGCATATTTAGGCAAGTAAAACAAAGACCATGTTGAATTAATGCTTTCTGGAACAGCGAGACTTTTTCCAGAAGCAGGTCTGACAAAAGGGGGGGTGGAGCGGAGGAGTGGGGGAGGGCGAGTGCAGACTGCTGACTGAGGGGAAAGTATTTTGAAAGAAAATTCTTCTGTGGTTTGGAAGATGTAGGTTTGGGACTGTTGCATTTTGCTGAGAAATCGTTAATTGGTTAATTTCTAGACCAGTTCCCCTCTACTCCCACTCCTACTGGCATATCAAACAAGGATGGGGTCACAGAAAGTTGGGGGCATGTACAAGCACCAGCTGAGCCAGGGAAATTACTGCCTTATTTGGTTGGTTCCTGAAGTGCTGCAGATAACTTCTGCACTTTTTAATGGAGGCAGAAAAGAGCAAACGTACAAAAAAGAGGCGAAGGAGAGGCATGTGAAATGGGGCGCTCAGGATGTGGAAGCAGAAATGTATGAGCACTGGCCATTTGCCTGGGAAAGATGACACTGATTATGCAGTGCTGGAAATGTGCATGGTATTTTAGCTGTTTAAAGGCAAGGTTCCTGTCCCAGATAGTTTACAGCCTAAACAAAGACAAGGACATCTGTGCATCAAAGGAACCTGGGCAAGTGGCAATTTGGCACACATCTTATTGTGACCAAAGGGGTTTTCACCATGAAAAATGATACTTACTTACTATATTTAAAAGCTTTCAGAGAAAGACTAAAACTAAGCTTGTTTGGTAAGGCAGGAAATCAGGGTAGGTAAGTCTTATTTTAGGAAGGATTTTAGAGTTTCAGGTTATTTGATACCACTGAGGAAGGAGCCTGCTCAGACTGATAAGGCATCTCAAGAAAGGCATGAGGCTGAGTGGAGGCAGAATTTGGAGGAGTGGGAAATCCACATGAACATGTGAGAGTGTGTAGTAGGATAGTAAAGCAAGGCACATGTCGTGGTTTTGCCCACCAGCCCGTCCCTGGGGCTGTGAATGGTTTTGACCAAGTAGATTTCTGGACAAAACCCAATCACAACTTGTAGTGACGCCTTTGCTAATTACATATTTAAGAAAAAACGGAAGAGAAGGTGAATTGGGCAGTTGAAATTAAGAGCGGCAGCCATGTAGGAGCGGTGGCAAGGCCTCTTCCTCCCCCGGCCTGGGCCGGGGGCAG
>JAYRBT010000178.1:23808085-23851232 GCA_036023395.1 Myiotriccus ornatus | reverse complement strand
CATAAACCTTCTCTCAACTAATAGTAATTGTGTGGGGGGTGTGAAAGCAAATTGACCCAGAGCAAAACCACGACAGCACAGCACATAGGCTTGAAAATTCAAGATGGGACAGCTGAATTGGGTATGCACTGGGCAGGAGCCTGGTTGAAGTGCCAGAGCACTGCTGTGCCCAGAGCCTTCAGCAAGAGCAGCGTGCTGAAAGGCTGGGAAGGGAGCAGAGGAGGCAGAAGGTGGCTAAAGTGGCTGTGCAAAAGGGGTAGAAGGGATGGATTAGGGCTCTGGCAGTGAGGAGCAGCAATGGTAGAGGACTTCAAAAATGTTGGGGCAAGTCTATCACCTTGGTGATAGACTAGGAGGAATCTGAAATAATCAGTGCCAAGGGAATCAGGAGGATTGAATAAGGAAGATTTGGAAAGTGCTACTGAAGCTCTGTGTTACAACTTGAGCAGTAAAACCGTAGGTCTGCTTTCCTTGAGCTGACAGTAAGTATAAATCCAGACAGCCAGAGGAGGGACCAAGTTGCCTTTTCAAGACACCTCATAACTTCCATGTGTAGTGTGTGTGTGTGTGCAAGCACACATGTAAAATATGAAATTCTGGTTTGACAGTTGGGATTGGAGAAGCCCCATGGGCTGTCAAGTTCAGTGCCTTGCTTTGTTAGTCAAGTAGGTACAATTTCTTCAGGAGCAAATGGAGCTTCATCTTAGCTGTCCTGAAGTTTCTCCTATGGGAGAACTCTTAAACTATCCTAGCCAGGTTTTAGATCAAGTTTTGTATGGGTTGCCTTGACTGTGTTTCCAGCAGTCTCAGAAATAGGATTCTTTCCTCAAAATTAAGTGAAGCTGCATAGAAACTGGCTTACCTTAGTACAGAGAACAGTTTTACGCAGCAGTTGTGTAACTACTGAAAGAACCAGCTTCATCATCCCCAGCATTTTCTCTTTTTCACTGCAGATCTGCAGTGAAACAAACCAGACTTAGGGTCATACCAACTTTTCTGTGGCCAGGTTGGCTTCACATCCATCTCGTGAAAGAGTTGTGAACTGTGCAAAGAGAGATGACAGTTGCAAGGCAGGATGAAAGAAAGAAAAGGGAATGGTCTCTGCTACTGCAGCACTAGGCATGCATTCAAAAACTGGTTTCTAAGTGACTTTTTACTTTTAAAGCTATTGCTATTTGTGTATAGGAAAGGCTGCAGCTCGGCAGAACACTGTGATGTTGCTGGAGGAACACAAAATGGTTGTGTTGTTGGTTTGGTGGTGTTTGGTTTTCTTTTTTCTATTCCTTTTTCTTCTTTTGTCCTCTCCTGGTAGTTGTGGAAGGATATTAGATGTTTATGGTTTGCAAAAGAGTGATCCATAACTCTCAAATACCAGTGACTTCCTTGTGCCAGATCTGTTGTGTACACCTGTACAGAACAGGCTGAGTATGTGGCTGTAATGCAGGGCATTTTGCAGCTTAATTCTGTTGTCCTGTGTATGTGCACACCTTCCAGCTGGACAGCCAGACCTGTGCTGTATTTTCTGGAGGAAATCTTTGTTGCTAGTAAAAGGCCTCTCTGTAGTATCGTGGGCTGTTCCAAGGACATGGGTACTGTCCTCTGCTGTCCACACTGTTTTTGCAGTGATCCACCGAGGTCTATCCCTGTATTTTGACCCCAAACCTCTACTGCATTTCTTCTGGAGATTTTAGGTAGAACCAGAGTGAAATAGAAGCCTGCCTTTATTTGGGAAGGAGGAAAGAGGAGAAAGATTGATAGAGAAGTGAGGCTTTGGAATAACTAGTGAAGTGAGCGCTGGGCTGCTGTGGTGTCTGGGAGGCACAGCTACAGCAGTGTGGTATGAGTTGGGTAGTACAAATAGTGCAGAAATTCTTGTTATGCATATTTTAAATAGTATCTGTGTCTAGGTAGGAAGGACAATGACACATACTAATCCTTTCCTTCCAACCCTAGTACGTTCCAGTTGGATAATGCATGATGTGACAGACTTGTATTGTAGCTGTTTGCCAAACAGGCTTTGCTTCTCATGTGTGCCTTGTTCAGATTTACTAATGCAGCTGAATTTCCAGCAGAGGAACCTCCATCACTTCAGCTGGGGAAGATGTTTTTGACCTGCGAATTAGCGGTAAAGAAATATAAGCGAAGTTTGCTAATTGACCTGTTAATACATCCCTGGATGTCACTCACTAAGAACAGAGGTGCCATTTTACCATTTTCACCTTGAAGGGGGAGTAGGACTTTCATCCCATTATTTCAGAAGTGCAGCCTCTAAGCTGGTGTATGTGCTTTGTAGCATGTAGTATAGTTTATTTTGCCTACTTGACCTCAACAAGTTGATGTAACAGAAGCTGCAGCTGGGGAATACAAATTATACTTTTGATAGCCTTTTTTATTTTTTCCCTAGTAATTCTTAAGTCAAGACTTAATGAACCAAAATTATACACTTTTTTATTCTCTCTAGGTCTGGCATATAAGTTTAGTAGTAGGTCTGGGATGGTTCACTGGCTTGTATTTTATACTATTGCCTGTCACAGAAGCTGAATGAAACCAGCTTATTATATCAGATTTGTCAGTATAACTTAGAGCAGTTTTATTCTACTGTCTGATGCTCTTCTGATTCTCTCATGAAACCATTTATCTATGTTAAGTCTTTACAGTAACTTTTCATGCTTTGTGACTGACACATATCTTCTCTTAAAGACTTTTGAACCTGATATGTTGAATGGTATATCAGTCCTCTTAAATAACTCATCTACTGAAAGCTACCCTGCTCCCTTCAGCAAATTTTAGTTTATACCAAATGTCCACTGGCTATAGATAATCTTTGAGAAACAAAACAGAATTTACACTGATGAAAAGAGAAGCCATATCTCCAGAATACTGTTTAAGTCACAAACCTCATGTATGTTTGAGGCATCACCTGCAGCACTGACAGAAACCAAACGTGTAATCCTGGAAATGGCTGTAATTTTTGCTGTGAAAGTACTTTGCGAGGGGAAATTGTAATGGTGGCTTCTTGGTTTTGATCTGCAGGCTTAAAAATAGAACTGCTAAACAAAAACATTGCAGGACCTCCTTTTCTAAGTGGATTTCTAGCACTTTTGATTGTCTTGCTTCACAGAAGATCTCTTTTCTTCTCTTCCCTCCCTACTTCCATGCGCTCTGTTTTTTTTCTACTTCTTCTGTATAGGGAGGAGTCACCTGAAGACCTTTCCTCCCAAAGAGCAGTGGGTTTGAGTTGAAAGCCACAGGACTGAAGATGTAAGCAGTGGTGCTTGTAGACAGTATAAGACAGTGGCAGTTCAGAAGAGCCTTACCTGTTCATCCCAGTGTCAGGGTATTTGGATGAGGCTCCATCCTCCTCAGCAACTCAGTGAGTTTCTAGAGTGGGTCATTCAGAACCAGATGAGCAGTATCACATGTAATGTGTGCAAGGCAGCAAGGTGAGAGCAGCAACAGGCAAAGCAGGAATCTCAGTACTGGAGGAAGAGTGCTGTGCTAGAGCAGAGTCTTTCCTCAGTAAACTTAAGCAATAGTGAAAATCTTGGGAAGAGGCTGCAGCTCTCTCAGCTGGGGATGTGGCTTCTCCATGCAGCTGGCAGCCGCTTTTGCCATGTGCCACCTCAAAAACACGGTCAGTCTTTCCTATCCAGTTGTAGCCAGAATAAGAGGAGTTGAAGGATATCTCTGCTCTTCTGCCTTACCTTTAAACTCAGGTAAGTCCAGAGTCGGTGGCTGGGAGGAAGGCAGATGGTTATGAACAGGTAGAGGGGTGATAAGCACCCACAGGCATAGCTGCATATGTGTTTGTAGTGGCAGTTGTAGGTGATTGCATCCTAATTTGCAAAGGACCCTTACCCACATCTTTGATTTCTCTTGAGTGATCAGACTCAAATGCTTTTGGTTTTGAAGGGTGAGTGCTGTCTTAATTCCTCACACAGGAGAAGTCCTGCTGGAGCAGGAGTTTGGAAAGTTGTGTTGAAAGCTAGGAATGATCCCTCACTCATGGCCTCCTACCCTGTTATCAGCAGAAGAAGGGAATTCACATCCCTGAAGAGTGAGACCACTTTATGCAGCAAGAGGAGCTGAATAGCTGGCTTTAACTGCAAGAAAGACTGGTGTTTGTGTGGAGGAAAAATAGAATAAACACAAACTTCTGTGGTAGTTGTAGCAGGAAGAGTGAACTCTGATAGCCTGGGTTATAAAGCAGCTTTGGTATGGAAGAAAGAAAAAACAGGGCTTTCTTCCAAGGCCCAGCAAATATATGCTTAGCCCTTTATTACTGTCCTAGAAACATCCCTGGAAGTGTCTGAAACAATGTGTGTCTGGACAGTGCAGCTCTGAACTTTCCCTTGGCCCTTTCAGGGATGAGATCTAGCTGCCCAGGGATCTTCTGCAGTTCAGTTTAGTGCTCAGGGCTTTGCAGAAACCAGACATGTAGCTCCTTCTGCAGCAGTGACTTGAAAAAAAAAGGAAAAATTGTATCCAATTTTACCATGCAGGGTGGAAACCCAGCTAGGAAAATTGTCCTGTGACTTGGAAGCTGGGTTTCATTAGCCAGGTTTCATTTGTCAGGCCCCATCTTGTAGTGGAATATTTTTGTGTGGAAGGTGCCATATCCTGATGGTTAATTACAAGCTAACTGGAATTTCTTACCAGTGATGAGACAGTTAAGCAGCCCTCCTACGTAAAGCAGTAAAGAGCATTTTCCTCTTGGTGGCAAAGGTTTTGACAGATTTTGCCCCATCAGAATTAGAAGGATCCGAATGTGACTCGTCAAGGGAACTTGACCTCAGAGATGTAGCTCTGCTGAATTCTCTGCCATCAGATGCTCTGTCAACATTATTTCCCCCTTTCTGAGGTATTATTACTTACTTTATCTCAGTAAGGGTTTGTTGGGGTTTTTTATTAAGGTCTGTGTGCTTCACCCAGCAACAAAATACAGTTGAGCCACAAAAGCAAATAGTTGATTGGGTCCATTTTACTCTCTTGAAGAGTGTTTGCTTTAAATTGCTGCAGCCTTTTCATAGCTCCTTTGTTCTGCAGTGATCAGGAGCTCTGGACCCACTTAATTTCCTGCCAGTTCCTGTGCACTGGCAGCCCTCTATTTGTTCTCTCCCATGCTTTATTGTGCCTTGTTGTGACTGCAAGTAAAAAGTGCTAGGAAGGCCAGCTGGGGTGCACTTTGTTGCTTGCCTTCCCTGCCTTTGATCTAGCTACAGAAACTCGTGCCGTTGGTTACCTGTGCTGTAGTTTGGGTTGAGGAGAGGGGCTTGGTGGCAGTTTGTGTCCACTGCTGCAGAGGAAGGCTGGTAGTTCAAGTTTTCAATGCCAGTTGTAATTTTTTAAGCTCCAGAGGAAATGGTTGACCTCAAGTGTGATGGAAATGCTGCAGTAAATGTCTCCTGGTAGGTGGAGGAAGATGCTGACAAGTGTCTGTTCTGCTCTGCTCATTGGTTTGCTCTCAGCAAGTCTGCTTACCTCTGCCCGGTGGGGAAGGGGATAGATGCTGGAGACAAATAGGGATGCTATGTTTTTGGCTCAAACACCATACTTGAAATCCAGTCTGTGCTTTTGAAGTACGTGTCTTAGTTCTGGCCCTCCTTTACCCCAGTCACAAGTGCATTTCTCTGGAGTGAAGCCTAGCAAAAGTATGTTTGTGAAACACTTCACAACCCATGAATGCAAATGCTGTCAAATGCAAACCTCTTTTATTCTTTTGTCACATATTTTAATGTTGTTTCAAGCTCATTGCTGTAGACCTATGCTGCTTGGGAGGTGCAAGGAGAGCAGCATGCTGGGCCAGCCCCTCTGAGTTGGGGAGATCTGTCCCGCTCAGGTTTCAGTAACACAATGCTTTGTGCAGCCATGTGCGTGCACAAAGAGCCAACTGGCTGGAGCTCCTGTGGTGACGCTTGGCTGATTTGGCAGCCGGATTGATTCTGTCAAGTTACAGTATGGGAGTTAAGTCCAGCTTCAAATCCTCTCCCTTACCCGCTCAAGAAACTTGGAGGGGGGAGGAGAGGGAAGAAGGGGGGAGAGCTCTCTGGGGACTTTGTGTCATTATTGGCATGGAAACATTTTGTGATTATCAGCAGCAGGGTAGTGGCAAGAGGCTGATTATCTATCATGTCGTCAGCATAAATAAGCAGTGGGCCCCTGAGCAGGGCTCCGCCTTTTGTAATGGCTTCACGTAATCGCTGCATAACAGTTTAAAAGCAAGCAGTACAGAAAAACAGCTGGACTGATTCTGACCCTAACTGATGTTGCCTTTTCTCCCCTCACTAGAAGAGAAATATGTCACTATCCAGCCGTACGCCAGCCAGGGGAAGGATGAGATTGGGTTCGAAAAAGGGGTCACCGTGGAGGTCATCCAAAAGAACCTGGAAGGATGGTGGTACATAAGGTAAAAAAGCTCTGCAGCCTGATTGCTGCAGAAACTGACAATGAGCTTTTCTGATCATTCACCTAATGTTAGCGTTTAAATACTTCTGTAGCTGGGCAAGGAAGCCCAAATTGTTCATAATGCCTCTTGAAGAAACATAAAGTCTAAGGCGATATAATGGTGATTAAAGTAACACTACAGTGTCTGCAAAGGCTGTGGACCATTCCAGTGAGGAAATGCCTTACCTTGTAGCTTTAGAGGGTTTTTTTTCTTGCTTCAAGTTAAAAGCCCATATCTGAGTTGAGATCTGTGAGACCTAACAAGGCTTTCTGTTGTGCGTGATTTCAATGTGTTTCCAATATGAGTTATTCTGCAGTGTGTTTAAATCTATTTATAGCAATGCTGAAAGGCTGATTGTGATCTCTTGAGCTGTTTGGGACAGGTAAGTGCTACTTTTAGGGAAATAAAAGATCAGTTTCCTGGCTATAGCCCTCTTCCAAACGTACTGATGGTTTCAACTAATTTGCCTTAATTTCTACCTGTCAACATTAGATATTCCTAATGTAGAGAGACTCTATCTCAAAGGCAGGTGAAGTGGTTATTGGGTATCAAACTTTGTTACGTATTTGGAACAGAAGTCATAGCAGAGAGTTTTGACTTAAGAATCTCCTTTTTAAATGCTTATGGGGAGAGTGTAGGTTAGATGTCTCAGTGATGTAAGATGTCAGGGTAAGTACTTCATGAGAGCTTTCTTCATCTGGGTTCACACAGCATTTAGGTTTTAGAGCTCTTTCACGGTTCTGCTCCTTGTCTTGTACCTTAGTGTGAATCTGGCAGTGCTGTGATATCCCATTTCTCTTTAAGCAAGATGTGATACAACAGGTAGTTTAAAAATGAAGGTTTATCTCTCAGCAGTGCAAAACATCTCATCTAGTCATCTTTTTCCATTCAACTTGTAATTACAGTGATTATTTTTTCCCCTTTCCCTCCCTAAGTCATAACTTGCTTTTGTTTGAATTCTGCTTCATGTATCAACTATGAATGAGGACTATGAAAATGCTGACTGAAGCAATGTTGTTGTTGTTCTTGATTTCCCTTACTTAGAAAGCCGATTTTTTTTTTTCTTCTATTTAATGGTCCCACGGAGCAAATAAGCTAATAAAGATAGCAGTGGAGCCAGGAAGGCACTTGAGATAGGAGGAACTAAAAAATGCCTGGGTTTGGTCAGGTCACATTTTTTTCTCCTTTAATCATCCACAGAAGTGGAATCCAAAGTTGCAGATAGGGGAATTGAGCACATAGGTTTTCTGAGGGGAGAACCACTGCAAGACATCTCTAGTTTATTTTTGTATTCTCTTTCTGAAATGTAGTCTGGTTACTAGTATAAGTTTCCCTTTGACATGTTGACACTTGTACAATAAGCAGAATTTTTTTCCCCGTTTTCTCACACACTCCTTTGGGCCAACCCAAAAGACATATTTTTCTGTATGGCAGAAGTGCCTTCTTCAGGATGAGGGCACTTGCTGCAGTGATTTACATGACACCTTCATTCATGGCAATCTGCTAGAAGGACAGTGGATGCCCCAGCCACCCCATGTAGTTGAAGAATGCAGCATGTGCTTGGCTTTTTTGTAAGAGACCTCAACTCAATTTTGAGTTGAGATACTCCTCTTCTTATTGAAAGGTGGATTAGGTGCTCCCCATATGTGTGACAAGCATGTGGGGTGTCAACTATAATCCTCTCTGCTGCTCTGGAGCATTGCACTACACTCTTGCTGGAGGATTAAACTCTTAGAAAAAGTTTGGGTTTTGGTTTTTTTTTTTTTTTTTTCATGGGCAGCACTTCTGGAAACACTGATGTTGATCCATCCCTGCAGGCTGGTCCTTTGCAGCCTGAGTAGCTGATCTCCAGCTTCTTCTGCTGTTCATTATATGTAAACTGCCCTCTGAGTACTGTTAGGTACCCCTCAGAAAAGGATTCCATTTCTGCAGAAATTTGCTTCTCTGAGTATTGAGTGCCTTAGAAGGAGCAACTCCTCCTGTCATGAGTGTGAGGGGAGAGGGAGCAGGAAGAGAATGCAGTTGAATCCTGCTGACTTGTCTGCTGGGCTGGATAACAGACTAAGCTCACTTCAGTGTGTAGAAGTAAAAACAAATCCAATAGTTTGCAATGGAATCCACCTTAAAGACATTAGCTTGTTCCACCTTAAATACGTAATTTCTCCAAATTCTTGGCCATGTGCTGATCCTCATTTCCTGTCCTTATTTTTTTCTTTTCTTTTCTTTTTTTTTTCTTTTTTTCCCCTAGTTTGCTTCCCTCTGGAGTAATTCCAGCGCTCTGGAGCTGGAAAGCAGATGTGACTCTCAGACTTACAGAGGCACTTCTGACTTTTTTTTAACATTCCTATGGTTTTAATCTGTTTTTTCCTTCATGTAATATAAACAGGGAGGGTTTTAGAATCATGAAGGAACCAAATCAATGCACCTAATTCTGAAACCCTGTAGAAGCTAGAAGAAATGTTGGTGTCTGTCTTTATTTTGTCCCGTGTGCACTATGACTCCTTAAAAAAAAAAGAAAAAACATCAGGACCTCTGGGAAACGAAAGAAAGGCTCTGACCTGGGATCCTTCTTATTGTGTGCAGTCAGTCTGCTTCCCGGTGTGCCCAAAGCTGACACCAACATCCATCATTTAGATCTTACTTTGTATCTATTTCTGTCACTTGGAGGTAGTCTCATGGTGCCCAAGTGGACTTGACTGCAGGACAAAAAAGTAACAATATGCTAAGTAAGGCTTTTGTTATTTGCCTGTATTTTCATTCTGTGGTTGTTCAGAGCCTCAGCCCATGTGAATGAAGTACAGCTGGGAGGTGTTAGCAGCACTGAAAAGAGGAGGAATCTAGGATGGGGTTTGAAACGCTTCCAGTAGCTTGTGAATATAAATGAAGGAAGGATGCTTGTGTTTCAGCTCTTAGATGTGAAATGAAGATCATTACTGGTCCAGGACTTCTCTGAAACTGATTAGGAGCTGCTTTAGTTCCTTCACCTATAAAATGGGGAGATACAGTAGTCTTCTAAGGTTGTGTGCAAAGAGCTTTATGATTACCAAATTCAAGGATTAAAGTAAAAAAAATAAACCTATTTGACTTACATAAATAGTTCTATTTGTGATGTTGCAGAAATAAACTGGCAGTTGCTGGCAACTACTGCTCAGCATTAACTCCAGGCTGTATTGACTAACTCCAGGGAAGTAATAGCCTGCAAACAGCCTCCCTACTGAGGGTATGTTGCCCAGAGTTATTAACTGTCCAGCTATTGCCGCTACTATTCACTGGGAGAAACTATGTGGGATCAGAGGTGTTTGAAGCAGTGGGGTTATACAGGCTGATCCAAATACATACAGTTGGCAGGAGAACTGACAAGCCAGAACAGAACCTGCCTGTGGCTGCCTTTCTGATCTTAAACATGTTAAGTCTCCCACAAACTAAGATGGATGTAAACTGTTTTTTCTTGCTGATTTTGCACAGTCAAGCTCTGTTGAAAGTAACCTTTGGAACTGGACTGCTCAGTGCATTGGCCACTGTGGCTTTCTCAAAGACGAAGACCTTTACATCTACAGATCATGTAAATTTATAAAATGTCCTTTAAAAAAAAACCCTTTCTAGATGCACAGAAAGCATTGGTCACTAGCTCTACAAAGGAACCATCAACTGCAAAAGGGAATGAAGCCAAAAGTCTTCAGGGCTGGAAAATGGCACTAAGAGATGCCTTGCCACAACAGGAAACGTTAGCACATATTGAGGCCTTTCTTCCTTTTCGTTTTTGGCTTGGTTTGAGGCTTAGCAGAAAAAACCTCAGAAAGGACAGGATTGAATAAATCCAAATTGCATCTTGACGTAGTATCACACAGTTGATGCTGTGTATCTGTTTGAAACCAGATGTAGTCATTACCATTTTGATACTTCTTGTTAATCTCCATGTGTCAAACAAAGCTCAGAGATGTTGGAATGCTTTCCACCCACACCAGAATCTTTGGAAAAACTAGTCACTAAACTCCCTGAGCAGGGGAAATCCCATATCTTTGCCTCCCTGTGTGACAGAAGGCAGGTATGTAGGGAGAAGCAGCATCTCTAGTATCCTGTCTCATCTAGGGGATTGGGGAGGAAAAGGCAGGATTTTGGACAGAAAGTTCCTTGTAGTCATTGGTAGAAGTACAGCAATTATATTTGCTTTTGTACAGGAAGAGTAATGAAGTCTAAGGAATCAAATCTACACTGTATTTTCCTGTTCTCCCCATAAAATCCCAGTGCCATTCAAGTATGTGGATATGGTGAGTGAGGCCAGAATGTGACTTGATGCAGAAATCTCACTTGCAAACCTCAGAATCTACGTATTGTCATAACAAAGATGTTCACCTGCCAAGGAATGATTTGCTCATATGCCACATGCCCTGGTTCCTTCCTCTGCTGTCTAATGAGGTTTCATTTTCATTAAAGAACTTTAAAGTCCTACTGTTTTAACCTTTATATTTCCTGCAGATTTCCTGAGCACCAGGATTTTAATGGTGCCTGCTTTCCCACTTCCATTTCAACCGCCTGCTTTGGGTATCTTGAGAGATTAAAGAGAGAAGGGTTTCAGTGACTCACTGTAGCAAGTTAGGATTTCATTAGGGAAAGCAGAGTTCAGCCACGTGGTCCTCCCTGGAGTCTGATTGTAATCTGAAATCCCTGCTGAGGTGTTAGGAATGACAGGAGTTAGAGAAAACATCTTCCCCAAAGCCCAGTTGTGGAAGAATGACTTCAGTTTGAAGTGGAGCGTGATCAGCTCAGTCTAGTGTTTTGGGAACACATACTGGATTCAGGTGTCTGTTCAGATTTCCCACTTTATTTCTTCAAATAGCCTCTAGCTTGTTCAGGAAAATGACTCTCCATTGGAGTTTTTTCCCTTAGTCAAATTGTTTCTTGATCTTGCAGTACTAGAGGAAGCTATAGTAGTTTAAGGGTCCCATATTCTCCGTAAGAGAAAGCTGGTCATACAGAACAGGGAGTTATGGAAGGAGGGGCAGTGTCCATTATAATTGCAAGGAGGGAGGCTTGCACAAGGGTTTTATAAACTGCAGGCATTGAGTCTCTCTACTGGGCTCTGTACACCCTTATTTTAGCCTTTTCCATTTTGAGTTGCTTTTAGGAAGTATAAAAACTATTAAAATATTCTACTCACTAGTTTGCTTTTTTGCAGTATGGGAAGATACTGAGTTTACCTAGTCTTGTCAAAGGGGGGGCATAAAACAAACTGGTGAGGGCCTTTACCTCATGAGTAACTATATTTCTTGTCCAGAAAGTCTCCTTCCTTAGTGTGATTAGTGGCTTTTAACTCCACAGTTCACTACTAGCTCAGCTAACTTTGACATGTCCAATCAATATGTAATAAATTGAGACCACAAAAATCTTCTTTGAGAACTGCAAATTTTGTTAGTTGTTATCATCTGTCGCTTTTGCTTTAGCTGTTCTACCTGAAATGCGTGAGAAGGCTGTGTTTGATGTGATGATGTTTCCTTTTGCATCTGCAGGTATCTAGGCAAAGAGGGCTGGGCGCCAGCTTCGTATCTGAAGAAGGCTAAAGATGATCTTCCATCTAGAAAAAAGAACTTAACTGGACCAGTGGAAATCATAGGAAACATCATGGAGATCAGTAACCTGCTGAACAAGAAATCGTCCACTGACAAGGAAGCTCAAGTAGAAAACGAGACTGCAGAAACCCATATCACCAAGAAGGAAATCAGTTTGCCCATCCTGTGCAATGACTCTAATGGCAATGCCATGATGACTTCAGACAAGCAGGTTTCCAGACTGGCCCAAGGATCCCCAGCCATAGCAAGGATAGCACCACAAAGAGCTCAAATAAGTAAGGCAGAAAAGTAGTCTGGGTTTTCATGGGCTTGCAATGAATTTTGTTCTCTACCTTTCAGGACTGGCATTGCTTGTCATCTGAGGTCCCTCATGTTCTAGCCTTAGAGCCAAGTCCACACAAGCAGACCTTTGCACTGTCTCTATATCTATCTGCAGGGACTCTAGAACATGATCCTTCAATCGCACCAATAAAATTTTACTTCATTTTATACAAGGGCTGGATGGTGGCTCTTTTAACTTACCCTGCATGTGTTCACTTCGGTATTTTTTTCCCAGAGAAGACTTTTTGTTCCTTTTGAACACTCTAAAACGTGCTGCTACCGCAGAAATGCAGATGATGTGATGGTGTATTCAAGTCAAGGAAACAACCTGTGTCTTCTCTTGCATTTGTTCTGCTGTTTTCCTGGGGGCAAGTTGCTATAATGTTTTTACTACTTCATCTGCAAAATGCAGATTCTGACACTTCTCTGTGCAGGGAATGGCAAAATACTGTGACAGAGGACAGTGTGAGTGTTATTAGGGTTACTGGATGATTTTTACTGCTGGGGGAAAAATAGGTATTAGGCCAGTTCTTTGCTGGCCAGTCTCCAATGGAGTTGGTCAGTTCCAGAAGAAAATACAATCCACTACTTTCTGGCAGTGATTTCCTCTTAAATTTGCTGGCTTAGCTGAGATGAATAGCTAAGCTACCCTGGTATTTCTAACATACCCTCATAGTTTCCTATCTGGTTTCATAGAGATGCCTTAAATATTGCAAATACTGACTTTTAATATTCTCAAACTGTGTAACAGCAGAGAGCTGCTTGAAAATGTGCTTAGCAGTACTTTCAAAGCTAAATAAACTCTCCTTTTTGCCCTTTCCTGCTCAGGTTCTCCCAATCTAAGAACAAGACCGCCCCCACGAAGAGAATCCAGTCTGGTTTGTATTGGTTTATGGTATATGTTAGGAGTGGGGTAGGTGTCTGGGTACTTTGTGAGACTTTCTGCATCTCTACGGGGTGTGGGGGGTATCTGAGAGATCCCTTATTTGCATGCGTGTTCATTTAATTGTTTAAGTATTGAGGAGATCTCTGGACATCATAATGTTGATTGGGGATTTCTGTTATTCAAAATGCTGCCCCAAATAATCAGACCTGAAGGGAGAACTTGCTAAGGCTACTATGGTCTGTACGTGAGCATTAAAGCTTGTTTGACTGACTCAAAAGGTTTTAAGTTCCTCCTGGGTTCTTTGGCCCAGACTGAATTTTTTCTTGTCTTAAGCAACTGGGAATGTATCCCCTCCTCCCATTGCTACCATCTTTGAGGGGGCTAAGATGCACTCTTGTGTGTGTTTAAAGTGCTTGGAATCTTATGGAAGGACGTCTGCTACAGGAATGAGACCTCCTATGATTGCTTATGCTCCAAGATGGAATTCTGGGAGTTTGTACCAATTGGAGATTAGAACTGTCACCTTCAGATAGGAGCGACTCAGTGTATTTGTACAAAAGTCATGCTAATAGCTTGTTTATCTAGGCAGTATGTAGTGTTTAATCTTTGCTGTACCCTTTATGAGCAGTATGTGACTTGAAATTTTTCTGTGTCATCTGAAACGCTTCTTAAACTAGATGAATAGCATATTAGCATTTTCTCCCTATTTTTCTTTGTGTTATTTTCAATTAGACTTTGTTTTGGTAAGACTATGACACTTAATCCCATCCTAAAAGTAACAGTGATATTATATGTGAAACTCTGAACATATCTGCTGTTTCCAATTATCTTCATTTAATCCAAACCATCCTATTATCTGAAGGCATTTTATTATGGCATGCTTCTGCTGTATTTCAGCATTTATAGTGCAGAAACATCCAATTATAACATTGTTAGACACGGTTCCTAAGGTGCAGAGATGCAGCCTCTGAGAAATGCTACATGCTGTGCGTGATGAAATGTCAACTGTTAGTTACGACAAGGCTATCTTAGAAATGGAGGAGCACCAGAATAAAGCACAGTATGCAGTTTGCCTTTCTTCCATTAATAGCTTAGGATTATTTTGTGTCTTTAGCAATCCTGTGTCTGTGGATGCTCTGACCTGTGGTCAAGAGATCCTGACACAACCGCAGTTCTTTCATAGAACCCTACGCAGTGAATTGTAGAAGCTGTGAAGCTTCACCATCATCTAGGTGTCCTGTAGATGAGCCCTATGCACTGAAAAGCTTTCAGTATTGAAATTCTTAAAAGGAATCCTATTTATCACCTCAAAAATAATTGTAGTAAACTCTAAAATGTAACAGCTTAATGTAAAAGCTTTTAGAGAAGTCTGGTATGCTGCCAGAATGTCTGTAAACAGCAGTGTCCCACTTTTCATAGAGCCTTTATGAGGGTTGTGTTGGGACTGAATAGAGGTTCTGGGTCTGTTACATGGAGGGAACTGGCTCCTATACTAGGGTCCTTCCCTTCTGCTAGCACTCTAGCTGAGCAAAGCTCTTCATAGAGGTCTGTGATGTTATCCTTGTTTCTTGATACAATAGATACCCGTTAGCTCATATCACTGACTAATTCAGATTGTTTAAAAATCTAGCAGCAGATTAAGAGCAATAATTTACTGGGATTACATTTAGTGAGAGGCAGAATCTGTTAGCAGCCTGTTGCAATGCAATTTCTGCAGCTGTGACAAGTTATCCAGAGCTGGGTCTTTCTGGAAAAAAATCTCAGCATAAATGGGCTGCTGTTACTGTGAGTGGAATGGCAGCTCACACTTTATGGCCCATGAGTAAAACGTTTTACTATTCAGGTAAAGATTATCACAGTTTTAATGGCTGGTGAAAGTGGCATGAACAGTGCATATGTTGAACAGCTTCTCTCTTGTGGCCCGTATCAATTCATCAGCTTCTGCTCTGGAGAATTGGGAAGTTATAATTAGGAAGTAGCACAGGAAGAAGGAAGAGTTTTAGTGAATAAAGGCAATTATTTTTTCATACTGCTGTTCAGTTTGCTGTTTCTCTGTTTTAATTTAACAAAATGTCCTATTTGCCATAGGGTTTTCAGTTACCCAAGCCACCAGAGCCACCCTCTGTGGAAGTGGAATATTACACCATTGCAGAGTTCCAGTCGTGTATCTCTGATGGGATAAGCTTTCGTGGAGGACAAAAAGCAGAGGTGAGCCTTAACAGTGGAAACATTATATTTGGCTGTTTCAGGGGACTGGATTGAAAGAGGAGTTTTCCACAGCAATTGGTTGAGATTTTGGTCTAAGTAACATGTTCCTTGTCACCTCTTAGGTTATAGAAAAGAATTCTGGTGGCTGGTGGTATGTGCAGATTGGAGAAAAGGAAGGATGGGCTCCAGCATCTTACATTGACAAGAGGAAGAAGCCGAATTTAAACAGAAGAACCAGTACTTTAACTCGCCCAAAGGTTCCTCCCCCAGCACCTCCCAGCAAACCGAAAGACTCTGAAGAAGGAACAACTCCTGGAGCAGTTTCTTCAGGAGATACGCAGGAATCTCCCCACAAGCTGAAATACGAAGAACCTGAGTATGATGTGCCAGCCTTTGGCTTTGACTCAGAGTGTGAAGTGAGTGAAAGTCATCATGAAGAGGGCGCTCCTGAAAAACGACTGTTTCAGCCCCTCAAGCCATCACCTGTATCATCACTTCAGAAAGCAAAGTTCAAAGTAGGAGAGTCTTCAGAAGAAGCTGCTCATGAAGAAGAGACCATCTATGAGAACGAGGGATTCAGACGTTATGTGGAAGATGCTTTGTCCAATAAGGAATCTAGTGGAGATTCCGATTCTCAGAAAAGCTCCTCTCTGTCCTTGATCCAAAGGAATTCTCCATGTTCCAACTCTCCTAAATCATCACTCATGAAGCTCAAGACAGAGAAAAACATCCAGCCCGATCTTGGAAAATGTCACTATTCCAGGAGCGAGGAGACAAAACCACGGTCAGCTTCAGATGTTGGCTTACGTAGCATGTCAAGAACGGGCATGAAGAAGGAGCCTGGGCAGAGTCCTTCCATTAGAGCAAAGCCAATTGTTAGGCCCAAACCCCTCCTGAACAAGGCAGACTCTCAGAGCCAAGAAAAGATGGATATTAGCACTTTAAGGCGTCAGTTGAGGCCAACTGGGCAGCTCAGAGGTGGACTTAAAGGTTCGAGAAGTGAAGAGTCTGCAAGCCCCCCACGCACAGCTTCTGAGAACCGGGATGACCCTGTTAGGAGAGGCTCAGCTGATCTCATCACAGCTCCTTCCCGTGGCATTTTCTGCTCCAACCATACAGCCAAAACTGAGCAAGAAAATGATTCCAGATGTTTCTATGTGACCACTGACTCATACCAAAAGGTACAAGATTCTGAAATTTGCTTCCCAGCTGGAGTAGAAGTGGAAGTGCTGGAAAAGCAAGCCAGTGGATGGTGGTACCTGAAGTACGGAGACATGGAAGGCTGGGCTCCTTCCCATTATTTGGCGCTCCCTGATAACCAACGAGAAACCACATCAGCAGAGACTGATTCCTCGTTTGCCAGGAACAGGAAAAATGAAAACAAGTCGAACAGTTTAGAGAAGATAGAGAAGAGGGTTCAGGCTTTGAACACCATCAACCAGAGCAAACGTGCAACACCACCCATCCCAAGCAAACCTCCTGGTGGTTTTTCAAAAACACCAGGGCCAGTTAAAATGAGGAATGGTGTGAGGCAGCTTGCTGTCCGTCCACAGTCAGTGTTTGTGTCTCCACCACCAAAGGATAACAACCTGTCATGCTCCTTGCGCAGAAATGAGTCTTTAACAGCTACAGACCAACTTAGGGCCGTCCGTCGGAATTCCTCCTTCAGCAATGCGTGGTCACAGCCTGGTGACACAAAGGGAAAGCAGCCTGAGCAGCTGGGTACGCAGAGCTCTGAGACCGCCTCCAACCTCCCTACGCAGAGGAATGGGATCCCTGTGTCCACAGTCAGGCCAAAACCCATTGAGAAATCCCAGTTTATCCACAACAATCTCAAGGACATCTATGTTTCCATTGCAGACTATGAAGGGGATGAGGAGACTGCGGGGTTTCAGGAAGGTGTCTGCATGGAGGTCCTCGAAAGGAACCCAAATGGCTGGTGGTACTGCCAGATCATGAATGGTGTGAAGCCATTCAAAGGCTGGGTGCCCTCAAATTATTTGGAAAAAAAGAACTAATATTGCAATATGTTTAACCTCCCTAATTTATACTGTTCCTGCTGTGTACATGTGGAAAAAAACAATTGCTACACAAAAAGACGTTTCCCTGTGCTCCAGTTTGTACAAAGGAGTCTATACTGAGGACAAATCTGCCATGTTCTGGAGAGGTTTGTGGGGTTTACATGTTGTAAGCAACTATGAGGAAGATGCAGCATAGTCAAATGCCTTTTTGTGAAGTTGTTAATAATCTTGTATATGTAACAGGGTATGACATCCCATCCTTCCCATTATTGATAGGAAACCAAACGTGTGCCTTTTGTGAGGGAGAAATACACATGTATCTACTTGGGGAGTTCTGTGCCAAACTCTGTTTTACAGTCTTGGCTCACTTTCTCCTCATTCTTGTCCATATGTGGAATACCCAAGAATTTTGAATGCTTATCCACAACTTACAGTGAGAAGCAAATGAAAGTTTCTGAAACAGAGGGACTCTAATCCTTTGGAGATGCTCGCTTTTTTTTTTACTATACTCAACAGTTGGTAGGTCCAGAGTTGGAGCCTTTTCACCGCTGCGAGATTTGGTCTCTGACTTCAGTGTTGTTACTGCTAACTCACCAGAAAAGGCAACCAAGTGGTGTGGGTTGGGGGCTTTTTGTTTCCTTTCATTCTGTCTTGTTCTTTGAGTTGGGATTTCAGGTGTTCTAGGGCAGTGATGCCTACTGGTGCTTGTAAAAACAAACCTACAAACCCTGTGCTTAAGCATATTGATTACTTTGTTGGCTCCATGTTTAGTTCTGTGCCTGACTCCTGCCAGGTGATCCTGGTTGCTTCTCTTCCCAGAGTTGGGTTTCTCAAAACTTGTCATAATGTCAAAGTGTACAAAAGTCCCTTAGGACACTGAAGATAAACCTGTCAAATGTGTTAATTCCTGTTTTGCCCTCTGGTCTGAATCCAAGGGTGCTGACTGCTGGCAGGGCCCACCAGGATATTAGTGAGAAATATCTGTAAGCTTCTGCAACATCAGTGTTTACAGTGAGTGGGGGAAAAAAAAAAGCCATCAAACTCAGTCTGCACATCCTAATTTGTATATTTTTGGGGAATTGTTTTGTTGTTTTGTTTTTGTCTTTTCTGTGCACTCTGGGTTTACCTTTTCTTTGTGTGTGTGTATGTGTGTGTGTGTGTCTGGTTTTACCAGAAGAGACTTAAAACTGAAGTAGGAGCCAAATATGTATTTCTGTTCCCACTTGAATCCAAAAAGTACATTTGTACTGGAAAGTGTGCCTGGGCTTCTCAGGCTCAGAGATTTAATATCAAAGCAATTAGATCTACAATGCATCTAATCAGGAAGCTGCCTCCTCTAGTTCCAGTTCTGTTTGCCTTACTTAACTCATGCTTTGAAACGTGGCACATGGATGTGGGAAATAAGTGTCCATGGGAAAAGGCTAGGAATATGGAGTTATTTTAGAGGTAGCCTCGTACTGTAAACATAATTGACTGAATCCCTACTGTATTTAAGGAAGTTATGCTTTTTGTTTTTTTATACAGCCTTGTTAATCACTCAAGATCAATATCTAGTTCCTTTAAGTAATAGGCAGCCTTGTAAATCTGTTTTAAGGGGGAGGGGCAGACCATTTCACTACTGGTTTACACCAAAAATTACATGTGCTCTTTTTCCACCAGAGTTTCATACTGATTTGGCTCAGAAGTTAAAGGTTATAAAGGCTTCAAAATAACTGGGATCAAGGGGCTGAGTAAAATACCACAAAAATATCATGTTACTGGGGATGTTTCACTGCCAAGAAAAAAAAAAAAAAAGAAAAAAATTAGGCAATTTATATGTTGTTCTTGTCTTTTTTTCCTCAGTTTTTCCTTTTTTTCTTTTTTTTTGGGGGGGGAGAGGGTTTGTTGTTTTGGGGAGTTTATTAATTTCCGTGGTATCATTGAGAGAGTTGCCTACAGCTGATGTGACTGATGTCCTTTTGGTAGCTGAAGCAACATCCAGGTGCCACAACTGGCTACAAACAGTGCTGTGGTTCGAGCAGCTCTCTGCATGCAAGTGGGGAGGGGAGGCTGTTTGTTTGTGATCCCTTTACATTGTGGTGGCAGGAGAAGGAGGTGTAACTGCACAACAGCTCGGTTCACAGTGTGCAGGGTTCTCTTTGATGTCTTACCATATGACATATAAGCATATATCCAGTTAGCTACATCCTACTGGATGTGTATCTGAGACATTGTGGCCCTGTCTCCCATACTTCTCCCCATTTTTAGTTGTAGGAATATGGTAGCAGCCATAAAAGACTGCTGGAGCTGTTGTGAGATTATAATAGAAGTATTATATTCTTCTGCTGGACAGTATTAAATAGAGCAATACATAGAGTTATCTGCTAGATTGCAGTACTAATAGTAGTGACTTAGTGATTCATATTAATGTTATGATTTATTTTAACAATAATGATGCGGAAGTGGTTCATTATTTTGAATTAATGCACTTTAACAATAAAAGAAACCAAAATGGAAGCCAATGCAGAGAACTAAGTGCATTATTTAAAGGTGCAGTATATAATTATCATTTTCTTGAAGCACATATTTATTAAGAATTAACTTATTATTTAAAATATTCTAAAGTTTTGTTTAAAGACATTCCCACTAGGTCATCTCTTTGGGGGGATATAAAGCACAGCTCCCAGATCTTCTGCATTGAGCCACTGAATTCTCTGAGTATGGTGCAGCATGACAGGAGCCCCTACCCAGGGAGAGGAGAGCAGCATGCAGACAGGAGAGCCTGGGCTACTATCAACATTTGCATTTGCATCCAGTAAAACTTAGCCCAGGGCACCTCCGAACTGCAGAAGTCCTTGCAGTGTTTGGGGAGTGAAATCTGGTTTTGGCAGACAGTTCCAGTGCCTGGCTGCCGTGTGCCTTGCATGAGGCCAGTCCCCAGGGGATGCGAGTTCGCTGTGAGGCTCAGGTTCAAGAGCTTCAGGATCGGCCTGTGACAGCTCTGTAACAGATGTCAGTCTGTCCCATAGCTCCCATTCCACCCTGCTGACTTCCTTCTCCAGCTCTGGCTTTTGCAGGGGCATGGCTTGCTGAGATAACCAAGCAGTGCAGGGTGACACAGAATAAGGGTGCCTGCAGTACTGCCAGGGTTCTTTCAAGCAGCAGCTCAGTGCCCTATGGCTCAATTGCTCCTTTATCCCATCTCAAAGGCTTCGTGGCCCTCTGAGGAGGGGCCAGAACCTGTAGATGGGATGCAAAGCCACAGTCATGGCCTCCCTCTCCCTCTGTCCTCACCTGTACCAGCAAAAAGGATGGAGTGCAGATGACCTATTTGTTGCTAGAAATGAATGTGGACCACCTGGCAAGCTGGCTTCCAGCCTGGCAGGAAAGCTTCAGTTTGGGCTTCCCTTTACTTGGTGGCTGTTCGGCTGCTTGTGATTGAAAGGGCACTTTGAAAGCAAATACCCAAATGCAGTTTTTCCCCCTCCCGTCTTACCATTGTCATAGCATCTCTCACTGATCTCTTTTTTTGATTCTTTCAACTGAGAGATATCAGGAAAATAATTTTTTCCATTGGCAAACAGCTAATTTTGGTCAGTTCTACTGATACCTGAAATGCTGAAATACCCTTCACGCTGTTAGCTGTGAAACAGAGGGAAAGGCCTTAAGCTACATCAGAAATGCTGACTGCAGGGCAGGAAAATCTGACAGGGTGCTCAGAGGACAGGGTAATGCTAGAAGTGGTTTAACTCTTTTCTAAAAATGTTGATGTCGTCTTTTACTTACTAAATTTGTCAGAATTGACACTGGATCAAGAGCAATATTTAAATGTAATGTACACCTCAGTGAACACTCAATGCAGAAATCAATAGTACTGTTTAAATTTCTCTTTCTGGTTTATTCCTCAACCAGATTGTTAAGAGGAAAAGCTCTGCAGGGCTTGAGCAAAGCCATTTGCAGCTGAAGGGGGCCCTCCTCTGGGTGGAGAGGTGGCTGCTCTCGCAGTCTTGCTCTCACCCGCTCTCCGTGCTTTCCAAAGAGTCTTGAATTTGGACCAGCAGAAATTCCAAACTCCAGTGCCAGAGAACAAAATTAAAGAATGTGAAAATTGTGTCTTGCTGTATACTGCAACTTTAATAATAATGAGCACTTCTGAGTTCGTTATTGAGGTTTATATAATGCCTGAAAAGTTTCATTGCTGGTTTCCTTTGTCTTCCCTTTCGAAACACTTTCTTATAACAGCAAGAGTGATATGTTTTTGTTAGGAGTCCTTCCCCGTGGGAGGCAATTCCTATTCATTGTTTTAGCTGTCACACTGTGCAATGGGTGAGTGTAGTCATATGTACCAGTCCTTTGCAAGCCAAACTTGTCAAGATAAAAGGATGATGGGCCCGTGCTGGGATATTTAACTGATGTGTCAACAGGAAGATTTTAAATCAATGTATACAATAATAGCAAATACACAACAGTGACAGATTGAAATTGCCTTGCAGCTAGACTCTTCAAAATGGAATTCATATCTGCATGGGTATAGCTAAAAAATGGATTTGGCCCTTGTGGATGCACACCCCAACGACTCCTTCCATTATGATGCTATAGAGTTTGACGAAGGCATTATATAATTGTTTTCATCACTTTCAGATCTTAATGAATCATATTTTATTATAATATATATTCATTGCTTTCCTCAGTTAAAAGAAAGTTACTGCTTTTATCTTATATGAAAAACAAGGGAATTTGATAAAGCATTCATTATTTTCATATTACTAGTATTAACAGAATAGAACTAGTACTATTTAATTTTAGATCTTCATAGCTAGCTTGTTAATAACTCATATTTTCCTGTGTTGTATCCTACTATTTTTTCTATTTTTTTTTCCCAAATACTTTTCATTCTTGAGAAAAAGCAAATCCAATGAGTGGATAAGTGCAATATTCATAGAATAAACAGGCCCCTCATCCAGGACTTGGAGTGGAACGTGCAGTGTGAAATGTTTGTAATTCTCTATTCATGCACTCTTAGGAGAAGGGGCTGCTGGATGAAAACAGGGCCTTTGGGTAGGTAGAGACTGACAGCTGGGGTGGTTTGGCTTGGGAATGGCTGCTTTTCACAAAAAAGTATCACCTGTTCATGAAAGTATAAGGATTACGCAGCATGTTGCCAGGATTATGGATAGAATGTGCATTAACACCCTTGTCAATACAGGACTTCTGAGCTATGCTTGAAACACTCTTTGTCATCCATGCATGATACTGTCTTCTGGTATGTCTCTGCTGGTTACGTCCTCTGTTGTGCTTCAGAATTGATGATAACTTCAAAAGGGAAAAGGATTCTGCTGGTGCAGTCACGAATTTTGATACTGTATTGTTACTTGTATTTATTACAAGAGCTATGGAAATATTTTTACAGGTTCTTATTTCTTTTCTTTCCTTATTGTTAACTTAAAAAAAAAAAAGTCCCCATTTTATCTGGGTTAATTCTCACCTGCAGAATTTCACAGATGATTTGGATATTGATTTCATATGACTTGGCTTGCAAAGGTGGATCTCTTAGGCCGTAAATAAAGTTGGGCAGAAACTTCCCTCTTCAAAAGAGGTTTTGTCTTAAATTCTATTTGAATGGAAGGAGACCTTCAAAAATAATGTGATTTTCCAGGTAGCAGCAAAATCTACTACCTTTGAAAAACTGGACTGTTTGTGTAAAGTGCAAGAGAAATGTGAAAGCCAGAGCCCTTGATTCTCTGAGCTCTGGGAAGTACATCTCCTGTGGCTCTAGTTCATGCCTCTAGAGCGGGAGTGTACCTCGGTTTTCTGCTTAGTTTTTGTCCTGCTGTTCTCAAGTTTGTCAAAAAACCTTAATATTACCAGAGATGTTTGCATTCAAACAGGAAAATGGAATTCTGCAGCTGTACTGAAATAGTATCAATCACAGGACTTTGGAAAACCTCTCTTACTTTACAAAGTAGTAATCTGGTTTTGAGGAGCCAGCTTAATTCTTTCACATGCTCTTGTCTGAATTGGCAAGAAGCCCATGAGCATCAGTAGAGTTACACTGACAGAAGAGCCTTGTGGGTGCTCAGCATGGACCGTTCTCAGCAAAAGCAAGCTCTGCGCACTCTTCCTACACCTCTGAGGAGTGCACAGGACTGCTGAGCCTTCGTGCTGCCCTGCCATGGATCCACTGTGCTGCAGATCTTGCAGCTTTTTTAAACCAGCTGGAGCTTTGCTGCTATTTGCTGGTGGTTTCCCATCACCAGCGGCTCCTTCTCTGTCAACTTCAGATGCTATTTAGCCACACATCAAGGTGTTGTGTACCAGTGCAGTGTTTGATAGCTGCCAACAGTACCGACACGATGGGCTGAGAGCATGTGTTTGTCTAAGTTATTTTATTTCCATTTGCTTTTAGTTGCTTGCTAGAAGCAGGGACCACCACTGCAATGATGCATGGGGAACGTGTCTGCACACTTGAACTGTTTGATGGCCTCTGCTAGTGCTGCCCAGTGCTTGTGTTTCTCTTTTTCTCCCTCTGTGCTGCTCAGTAGTCATGTCTGTTGTGTGTGTCTGTAATTTTCAAATAAAGTACTGTATGTAAGGCCGGATCCAGAAGCCCCCAGTCAGCTGACTTGGGGTTGGGATGTAGGTTGCTGTTGCTGCTTTTCCTCCTCCGTCTTAGACCCAACTTGGAGCAAAGCACAGATGTCTGTAAAGAATCACCCATAAATTTACTTTGGGGTGTCAGTTTTGTGGGGTGTGCATGCATTGCCAAGAGTGGAGGGGGGAGATCTTTTTTTCTTGGGTGCCCTCACATCAGGGACTCTGCAGCAATTCCTGGAGCAAAAGCTGCACCGCACTGCATGCAGGCATGATAGGCATAGGCAGAACAAATTAGTTTCTCCCATTTTATATTGTCAGGGCTGGGCTGGTCCCATCAACAATGTTAGTCATTTGTTCTTGCATCAAGGTAGCATTGATTTTTAGTCGGAGAGTGCAATTTTGTTTTGTGTTTGGGTTTTTTTATAAATAAATTTGGTTTAAAGCTTCACACTGGCGTTTTACAGACCTGTTCTTGTCAGTATAAGCCACTACTGTCCTGAGTTGAGACTCCTGTTTGTTACTAAATGAAAATTATGGGAATTATGTTGATAATTTGGAAAGAAATCAGAAAATAAATTAAAGGTAACTATATTGGCAGGGGAGAGATAGATAAAATATGAGGAAAAATGTTTCCAATAAGGCCATAAATTATTTGGCCTGACACTGCAGGTGCTTTCTCTGTATAGATAGTTTAAATATATCACTGCTCTGTTATGATTTTTCATTATTGAGAAAAGTTGAGTTTTTTCACTCCGTAATATACTATGATAATCTGTATTCTGAAGCCACTGATCCACCAAAAGAAGACAAACATGGGTTACATGCTTGTTGTAGTTGAGGCAGTTTCTGTGTCTGGGAGTTTCATATATCAAGGTTCTGCTGGTGGAGTGGGCAAGAGTTCTAGACCTGTCCACGCTGGCTGTCTGTGAAACAACCCTGTGCTAGTGGTGCTTCTGGAAGAATGTTGGGTTTAGTGACCTTTCCCTGGTGCTCAGGGTTATTTGGTTACAATGTCTTTTGTGGTCCCTGTTAGGTGGAGGAGAAAAAGAGATGGGAGGGAGAATCACTTGGCACTGTAAAAGAATTTTAACAATATAACATTTAATATTTATATAAATATTTCAGGCTTCTCTAGATATTCCCCATGAAAGCTGTTATTGACTCTGTATTTGATGACTGAAAGGTAAGCAAGATGGCAGCTTTCTCTGTGCAAACGGTTCTTCTGTGGTTTGAGAACTTGTTCTTGAACTGCTTCTGGGTCACCAGGGAAGAAGTAAAAATAAACAAAATCACATTGTCACCCTTGGGTTTTAGACTGGGGGGATATCAAATTCTGTTCTGACTCTGGGTCCCCCAGAGCATGCAGATTCAGTTTGTTTCTGTCCCCTAGAAGTAGAACAGAAGAGAATAGTGCAGTCACTGGAGCTTAGCCTGGAGCAATTAGTAAACTGGAACAAATAAAAAAAGAAAATAAGAATAAACCTTTTTAAAAATGAAGTATTTCAATGAATAGCTGAACTTAACTATTTCCTGTCTTGAATTTTCAGGGAGGAGGGGAAATTATAATTGTTTCCAGTCTCTAGGAGGAATTTTTCTGCATCATGATGAATAGGCTTGCTGAAAAGACTTGCTCATTACTCATGATGAGTTCAAACCTGGAATATTGCAAAAGCAAAGTGTGTGTAGCATTACAATGACTTTTTTGTACCAAGGGTCCAAAGTGAGTATTGTGGGGTCAGTAGTGTACAGAGTAAGTGCATTTCTGCTGTCTGGCTAACTTGCATGTGATATCAGTGCTGATCCATTATTGCAGACTTAATTGCAGACACTTGTTACTCTGCTAGCAGTGTTTGGGTAGAATCATGCAGATGAGCCTCCTCAGTTAAGACTCATTATTGAATTTTATGTCAGGAGAAGTCTTGGGAGCCTAAACCTGTTGTTGAAAGAAGGCTGAAATCTGTTTGAGCCATTGTGCTTCCCTACATCAACAGAGCAATTGCACATGTCTGGACTGGAAACTCCTGCAGGGTTTGCTCTCCCAAAGTTGTAGTTGACCAAAAAGAAATATGGATCTAGGCCTGGTCTAAGTGAAATTTTGCAGTGGGTTTCTTGGGTGGTTGATGTTATTGATGTGACCTTGGATACTAGATGCTGTTGTCATTTCTGTGTTGGTGTAGAGCTCCATCTTTCAGTGGTTAGGTGGTGGGAATGTACCTGGTGGGAGCTTGGGATTTTGGGAGAGTATGTCGGTGACCAGAGATAGAGAAATGTGTGGCTGGTCTTAGTTGTGTGTAGTCAAGTTGGTGATACTTTTTCTGTATTTTTTGTTTGTTTTTAATATGGGAACCATTTTGTGTGTTCTGCTTGGGAAAAGGTGTAGAAGTTGATGTAGTTTCTGTTGCAGTAAATATGAGAAGGAATAGCTGAGAGGTTTTTTTTTTTTTTCTTTATTCTTTTTAAGAGAGTTTATGGGCAGGAGACCATTTAGTTTGTTTTGGGTTGCGAGTTAAGCCAAGAGAGGAAGAAAATGAGTCTGAGGAAACCCTTTTTTGCGGCAACAGCTTTGGACCATATTTTCTTGTGGCCTTTGATCCACTGAAGGTAGTGGAGTAAATATTGTTCTTCGTATAGATGTTAGAGCTTTTGGTCATGAATTAATTCTTAGAGAGCTGCCAGGTATTTTGACATTCACAGAACATCCTATAACAAATGTGAGCTAGAGACAGGAATATTAACTGTAGTTTCATGCGTTGTCCAGTTCTTGTTTAGTGAACTCAAGATGGTGACCAGTTGGATAAAAGTGTTTGTACAGTGAACGGCTCCTGCAAGGGTCCAGATGTGCTTGGGTCTCTGAGAGGCTTTCCTAGGAAAAGAAATCATGTGCATGATAAAAGGATTTTGGCTTTCTCAGTCATCCCAGTAAAATTGAAATCCCAGAAAATTACACTTTTTTGCACTTAACAATATCTTTTGCCATTGATGTCGAGAGTTATTGTTAATGAGGGATTAGATGCCCCAATCTGCCTGATCTGGCATAAGACAGAAGATCTTTTTGAGATCAGTCCCAGAGTCTGTGCGTAAATGGTAGATTTGATGCAAATTAGAGTACTAGATAAAAAACATGAGCAACTTTTCTATGGGCCAATACAAAAGATGTGTTATCAGTGGGGAAAACATAGCTCTCCCTTTTGCCAAGTAACCCTGTAGAAATGTCCCTCAGGCTTTAGCACTAATGAGCTGTGAACATGTGAGAATTTAGCTGATACATATGGTATTGGGGGCCTGGTTCTGTGACTGGGACAATAGTAATGTGTCTTTGTCTCAGCAAGAATTACTGAATCACCTTAACACAATGTTTCCATTTGCTCTGGATATGACAGTAGTGGGGGGAAAGTGTTGTGCAAAGCATTATCTCCCCCTTAATGCAGATTTGCAGACTTTACTTGACTGTAGTGCCCAGTCCAGAACTGGTTTCAGAGCTGTCCTCGTGGTTATGTCATAGGATCAGCTTGTCTCCTTATGCCAAAGGCATGGGTGGATGGGTCAGGATGTTGGTGCCCTGTGAGGGGCAGGGACTGCACACAGAGGGAGCTGCTGCCCTCCTCTCTGAGCCATGCCCAAGTGCTTGCTCAGAGAACTGCAAAACAATGTAAAGCAATTGAGGTTTGGGATTTTTCCTTAGATGTTCTGAAGCAGTGAAGTGAAAACAAATGTTTGTTTGGGGAATTTTAATCGTGTGTCTGTAAAGGTAAAAACTCTGTATGGATCTCTCAGCAGGGAATGAGAAACACCAATTGTCCTGGGAAATTGAGTATGTGAAGATGCAGAGCAAAAATTTCAGATTAATGTGCCTGAAAGTAGATCTCAGCATTTCTCTTTAGGCATTTATTAGGACTGGTATTATCTTGGAATTGAGCAGCATTTAATAATGGTTAATTAAGACTGCTCAAAAACTCCTGCAGGAAAGGAAAAGACACTTTGAGTTCTGGACACCTGTAGAAAAGGGAGTTGTAATAAATGTAAAATACTACCGGGTACTTTATGAACTTAATTTCTCTCCTAGGATTGTCACAGATCCTTGTGACTGTATCTTGGCCTACACTAGCACTGTGGCACAGCAGTTGGTCAGTGACACCTCTCTGCAAAAACTCATAACGATGCTTCTGTGATAGGCATGTGTGCATTGGAAAAGATGAGCCTAAAAATGCCTTGGAGTAAATACACTTGATTTGCACGTTCCAGATATGCTGAAATAACTTGCACTGAAGCAATTTCAGCTACTTCCAGGCATCTGCCATCATGCACCCTGGCAGCACACAGGTGCTGCAGCCTGCCAGGTGGTGGATGGCGGCAAATGCTAGTGGAAAGGGGAATGCAGGATGCATGCTGTCACTGCCCTTCCTGTTTGTCATCCATGTGTGAAGTCAGAGCTCTTCTGGGCCAAAGCAGGATCAGACCCTTGGCACAGTGTTTGCCATGACCCACAGGGCTCTGCCAAGCGTTCTGAGATGTTTGCTGATGCTGTGTGCTGCTGCCCAGCCAGGACACTCCCCTCTCCATGTGTGCAGGACCCTGGAGGGTTGTGAGGACTGCCAGAGTTTGAGGGCTGTTTTCTCAGAGTTATTACAAGTTCTTGCAATGTGAACCTCTAATGTTTTCAAAGACTCAGGCAGAGAAAGGACTTACTAAACAAACTGTACCTGTCATCTCCCAGTTCATTGATTGCTTGGACCAAAGGTGGTGCTAAATCTAATCTTTGTCTGTAATATTTATATTTTGTTGGATTATTTTTTTTTTCAAGTGTTTAATAAAACAGATGCAGTGTCCTTCTTACATGAGAAATTTAGTCCCAGCTTGGGACATGGCAAAACTCAATGGACCTTCAGGGTCCAGGATAGTTGCCTGTTAACATTTGAGCAGGCTTGCAGTGTTCAGGGGGAGGTGGGAAAAGGGTACTCTATCTTCAAATGCTTGCAGACTGTAAGAATTGACTTGTGATTTGTTTGTTTGTTGGTATTTTGTTTACATCGCCTCTTACACCCTAAGGAAAAATAAATTTTTGACCTTTTTAATTGTGATCCAGTTGGTTTGGTTTTTTGTTTTGGGATTTATTTTTCTAATTTTTTCAGCACTGTTTTGATTCCACTTGTGTTTGTCAAACCACTGAATTTATCTTTCCCGGAATACCTTACAACTTGTGTGTTCATGCAATTGCAAATTTCAGCTTAGGCTAAATGGATAATGGAGCTTGTCTTGTTCCCAGGCTCTGAGTTGTTACTGTATGCTGTACTTTTGTCTCTTTTCTGTTATACAGAGTTTATGTGCCGGTCACATCAGCCCTCAAACATGAAGAACATTTGTCTGTGTTGAGCAAGTTTGTAAGGTATTCAGTCAGGATGTTTTTTTGGAGAAGGTTATGGCATCAGATCCAAAATACGAAGAAAAGCATACTTCTACAAAAGTGGTCCTTTGGTTCTGTGATAAATGGGTTGCTCTGCAAAGTGGGATGAGCCCCTGGGTGCAGGCTGCAGAGCAAGTGGTGCTTGAACACGGGATATTAAGGTGTGATCCTGCAAGGTTGCTGGGCACTGCTGACTCCTCTTACTCAGTTTTGAAGGTCAGAGGCCCAAATAGCTCAGTAAGTAGAAGTTCTTTCCTGTGCAAAGCTGCAGACAGCTAAAACTAGTAATGGAACCCCTCTCTATATGTAGGATGTCTCTTGGGGATGCTGAAGGCAGTGGATTAGGGGATATAATGAAGGGAGATAGTTATAACAAGGGATGTAATAGCAGAGAAGAAGCAAGGTTGTTTTCTAGCACTTCAGTTCCCAACTCGATTATAGGAGATGTTTCTCCATGCTGGCATGTACATGGATGCTGCACATGAAGTCCTGTTCAGGCACCCCAGCTCTCTGAAGGATACCAGAAATTAGATCTGACACAGCACACGATCCTGGGCATTTTAGGCACAAACTTAGTGACACGTGTGCCTGGGAACTGTGCCCTCTCTTCCCCTTGTGCCGAGTGAGCCAGCCAGCTTGGGGTTGAAAGGGTTTTTCTGGGCTGGTGCAATCATTATCTACTAATGTATTCCCTTGTGCACTGTAACTCACTGTTAATTGCTCCTCTCTTGCCCGTTTTTCTCTGAGAGCTCCTGCCAGAGTTGTGCTGCACTGAAGACTAAATTTTTGTGGTCCTACTTATATATATTTGTAGTGTTTGTGAAAAAAGTAAATCGATCTCAGAAGGAGTTGTGTGCCGGGCCGAGTACTGAGCACCAGGTGGCGATGCTGGACCAGCGCTGCAGCTCCTGGACCACTTTCGGAGCATCCTCCCTCATGTTCCTCCACCTCCTCCTCGCCCCTCCATGGGCTCGGAGCCCGCGGGCTGTGCCGCAGCCGGGATACCCCGGGGATGGCCCTGTCTGAGGCAGCAGTCGGGCTGCGGTGCTGAGGATACCCTGTCGCTGGGGAAGGTCAGTGCTGCACCGTAGTAGGGTCTTGGTGGAGAACAGTTTGGGAGCAATGGTGAAATTGCAGCTCTGGTTTGGATTTGGTGAGGTGACAGTGATGGCCTGGGGAGGCAGCGCAGGGCAGGGTGACTCCAGCGATGCTCAGCAGATGAGGATGCAGAGCTCACTGGGGCTGTTACACATAGCAGCTGCAGGAGGGAATGCACAGACTGAGGCTGTGAGAGGAGAAACGGGGGGGACCTGCCATGGTCCTTCTTGCTGATGCTAGGGTTGGGCAAGAGTCCACTTGTCTTAATCTCTGGCAGTGCTTGGGCACAGCATGTCTGGCAGGTCAGTGTCCCCAGTTTCTGCGTTGTGCAAGTCTGTCCCTTGCTCCTGAGGGGATGAGAAGCCTTTCCAGACCCACTAGAGGTCCTCCTGTCCTCGGCCAAGCAAGAGCTGGGAACAGCTCTTGCAGGGCAGCACATGTATATGCAGCCTTGCAGCTAGGATCTCCTCAGGCTGGTGTTGGAGAAAACTGGGTTGTAGAAGTGGTTTTGCTTTACCCAGCCTGGAATGTTTTAGGCCACTGGATATATTAGATAGGAATGGTTTCAGCTGGAGAGTCTGAGGACACCTCTCCTGGGATGTCTCTATCCCTTGGCAGATGGAGCACCCACACTGAGGGAGAAGATACCAACTCAAGTACGTCCCATGACAAGTCAGTGATCAATCTAGTCTCTCATCTGCTGAATAGTGAAACAAAAGGATGAAGGGAAAATCTCAAATGGCTGTGCTGTAGGTGTGCTCCTGAGCAGATACCTGCAGCAAAGGAGCCTACTGGGTTTTGAGGGAACTGGCATCACCTTTGGAGAACCCAAATTCCCTTGTGTCACTTGCTACATGCTCAGGAAACATCTGCATCTTACCTCAGCATCTTCCTTGGACAGACCACAGATTGTCAATGAGCCTTCTCAACATGTTCAGGGCTGGGATGCTACTGATCTGCCTCATCTTCAGCCATCTTACCTGGCTCCTATTAGGCTGAGCATGTCCTGGGTTTCCTCACAATGTGCTTTTTCTTGTGTTGGTGGAGGGTGGGTTTTTGTGTTTTTTTGTTTTGTTACAGGTGCTCAGGAGAGACTGGAAAGAAGGCAATGGCAGTGGAGAGGCTGTGGCTTTTCTCTGGGGAGGCTATGAAGAGGCTCAGGAGTGTGGGGCTTAAGTTTTCAGGAATGCTGTTAGCCCTCACTTCTACTTCTCTGGCTTCCTTTATTCCTTACATTTGTATGGTGTCCGTCAAGGGGATATTTATTATCCATCTTCCAATGCCCTCTCATCCTCAAGCATGAAGGAAAAGCCTGAGATCTCTCCACCCAGCTCTCTCTAAGGAAGAGCCTCTCATGCCACCTTCACTCTTCCCTCAGCCTCTCACTGTGCTACCCATCATGTTTTGCTCTGCTGATGGAAGTGGTAAGTATTCAGTCACTCATGCTGCTGCAGGATATCTAAATCAACTTTATTCACGATCACAGTTATCCAATTTTTCACAATGAGTTATTCTTCTCTTTAAACAGAACACAAAACATCTTAAAGTAAAGCAATGAAATGCAAATGACACAAGAACACAGAGGTACATGGGAACCTACACCAGTCAAACAAAACAAAAGATTAGGATTGTTGTTACTTTTACTGGTTTTGCTGGTTGTTTTTGGTGGGTTTTTTTTTCCTCTCCCTGTAGAGAGCCTTGTTCTCCTTCCTACTTACAGCTGGAGGCAACTGATGTGGGAGCAGGACTTAACCCCAATTTTTGAGCTCAGATGCTAGGGGAGCTTTCAGCTTCTACTAACTCCTAGAGTTTGGTCCACAGTAAAACAAACACAGTTAATATATTAAAACACTCTCAATTCAAAAGGTGAAAAGGGAATTCACACCACTGCACTGGTACTTATGGATGGACTTTCTTGAAAATAAAATTTACCCCTTGGTTTGCCCTACATGGAGGGAAACTGGTCCCACTGGTGCGGTGAAGGCTCGGGAGGCTGCTTATTGCACGTTTCCCCACATCCACTATTTAATCAACACCTTCTTGCCCCTTGGGTTCTTCCTTTCTGAAATCCTTGCACTGGAGTTTGTATAACTACTGAAACAGGTTTCGTGTGTGCACTGGTCACAGCTCTGTCCCCAGGCAAGCTGGAGGCTGGCTGCCTGCCTGCGGACCAGCCGTGCTCCTGGCACGGCTGCTCTGACTTGCCCCAGACTTGTGCCAACTGGCTCTCCTGCACGAGAGCCATGATGCTCTGGAGCTTTTGACAGCTGGTCCGGGGGACAGGGCTGGGTTGGGGCTGTACATCAGAGGTATGCAAAGAAATAACATAAATCCCTGTAACCCAGAGTAACGGCGTTCAAGTTAGTGCTGCCCGCTGGGCGGGCTGGGGGCAGCTGCAGACCCCCTGGTAAGCTGCAGTGATGGTGGCACCTTCAGAGAAAGGCTCTACAATGTGCTCCTCAGAGAGTAGTCCCTTTTTTTCATCTCCTCAAGACGACAATGAGGATGTGTTTTCCAGGCAGTTTTAGGAGCAGCCTCTGCCAGTGTTCTTTCACCCACCTCCTGCCATGTGGGACATGATGTCCCCTGCAGCAAGCAACTGTGTATGTTAGATGCTGTTAGCCACCCACCATGCTCTTCCCCTCTGTCTCATCAATGGCCATATGCTGGTGTGCAAGGAAAGCTCAGCTGGAAGGGTGCAACTCCATGGCCTTGCCTGGTCTGGCCAGATGGGCAACGTGGTGGGACAAACTCTACTGCTGTGGTGCCCCAGCCCTGATCTCCCCTCAGGACCCAGACACAGTCTCTCCCTCCCCTGCAGCCCTGGAAGGCAGCAGGATGGGTCAGGAGGGGAGACAGGCAGCTCCTAATGCTGCCAAGCCACCCAGCTCAGGTGGGTCAGGCCCCTCAGCCATGGCAGAGCAGCAGCTGTTTACACAGAAACCAAGGGGGCTGCCATTCTCCCCACTTGGGGACAGGATGTTCCCATCTGAAGGAGAGAAGGGGATTTGTTTTAATAAACCAAAGCAAACCAAACCCCTCAAGTTTGGTTGTTTGTTTGTTTTTTTTTCATTCCTTTCTTCCTAACACATAAGGACAGCCATGTCCTGCCGATGTGGCTGTGAAGGGCTGAGTACCACCTGGCTGGTTTTGTCTTAAAGCACAGTGATAAAGTTACCAGTAAAGGGAACCCACAGACATGTGGGTTTATACATTCTTCCGTGGTGAGGTCGGGGGTTTTCCTCACAAGTGCTGTCTGGATGGTAGTGGGAGAGAGGTGAGGGAGATATGTTTCCCTCTCCCACAGGCCCGTGGGAACAGAGATGCTGCTGAATCCCTTGTGCTGTGTGGAGGCCACACACAAACTGGTGGTGGGGGGGTTTGAGAGCCGCTCATCATGCAAGGGGATGGTGATAGGAGGTGGCTGGATGCTGCTGGGAGGGAGCAAGGCTGTTGCCATTATTGGGTTGCCAAACCTACCCCGAATGCCTCTGTCAGGGAGGAGGGGAGGGGGCAGCCCTCAAAGGGCTGCCGTGGGGCTGCTCTTCTGTTTGCGGGCATTGCTTCATGATGGGGTTTGCTGAGGTGGGTTTTGCCTCACAAATCTTGGTTCTTTTCTGCACAGTCTTTCTGCTGTGAGTGCGCTCACTGCACCTCCCTCACTAGTTCAAAGCTTGCCTTGCTCCATCCTTCCCAAGGGGCCTCCTATGGTCAGGCTGGCTGTACACAGAAACATGTTGCTTGTTTCTTCTCTTCTGCTGTCTCCACACGTGGGTGCCTCTAGAAGGAGATGTGTAGCACTGAACCTTTTACCACTTGCTGTATTTGCTAAACAGTGGAGACTCCCCTCTGCTGTGCACGGTGTAGAAAGGGGATGATTGCATCAGCTGGCTTTTTCTGAGATAAAGTTGAAAATCCACAAGGGAGAGTAGTCCATCGCAACTTCCCTGACACACTGGAGTTCAGCCCCAGGGCTTGATTGGAGGGTATAAGAGCAGATGTAAGCTTGTCTCATCTGTTGTCCGTGGAAGAGGGGATCTGGGTGATGATGAGTGACAGTTTTTGAATCTCCTGGGTGATGAATAGAGACCAGGACCTGTGCTGTTTCATGGCCTCCTCCCGACCTGCCCAGTCCCCACCACGGGGACTGTTGCTCTAAGTGCTGCGGTACGTTTTGATGATATCTTTGATGGCCCGTCTGCAAATGGGGCAGCAAGCATTGGCCATCTTCTTGAGCTTCAGCCCACATGAATAGCAGAGACACATGTGTCCACAGGAGTAAATGACTGTGTCAACCATGTTCTCATAGCAGATGGTGCATTCATCTACCCAGGGCCCTGAGACGGATGAGAAAATCGGTGACTCAGGCAAGCTGCTTGGAGAGTTGGGAGCCGTGCCTGTAACACAAAAAAACAGGGTTACTCATGTTGCTTCCTGACATCCCGAGGTAATTTCTGCCCTGAAGCCAGCTGCAGAGAACCATGCCCTAGCAGAAATGGATGCTACAGGACCAGGGTTCCTGCCTGTGACCTACTGTCCCACTCACTGAGTCCTCGTTAATGACAGTGCTCAAGGCAGTGGAAAGGCAAAATCTACTGGGGTCTGCTGCCCACGCAGAGCAAACCAAGAGAGAGCTGTTCCTATGCAAGAAGGATATGGTAAGTTATATATCCCACCATCAATGCCTTGGGATCGTGCAGGTGCCTGGGAGTTTTAAAAGTGCTGCAGAACAGTCTATCCTTTTCTACTGCACGTACATTGATCTAAATATCACTGTACTTCATCGGCATGTTAGAAATAGCAATACTACATTTTGCTGAAGAGGGTACTGAAGGTATGTGGAGAGAGAAGGCGGAGCTGTAGACAGACCCTTAGCTCCAGTCTAAGCTAGCAACATGTCACTGCCACACAGCTCTCCAGAAGTTCTACGTCACAGGGCCGTGCACGTAGCAGAAAATCCACTGCTTCCCTTGGGACCTTTCATGATGAAAAGGGTTGGAGAAATATTGCTGTCTAGGCATCTAAGCAGCTTCCATGTAAAACAGACTGAAAATAGCCTTTGCAGAGGCTCTCCCTTCCTCCCCAGGGGAGCTGACAGGATAATAATAATAATAGTCTGTTGATTATTGTGGTTTTAGAATCCTCTTGGGAGACAAGTGTGAGACTGTGAAGGGAGGCAGTGGGGAGGCAAAGGACAGGCAGCAGGGGATCCCACCACACTTACCACTGATAGAGCTGCAGAGGGGGCCAGAGCCACCACTGCAGAGGACGGTGGGGGAATTGGGTGTTGATGTGGGCGAGCTTGGTGTGGACAATCCCAGCCGTTCTGCTAATATGGTGGAACCTGCACCATGAGAAAAGAAACCTACAGTTATTTTTAAAAATTAAGGCCAACCAGGCACTGGGGATATGTGGCAGGGGATGCAGCTCTCAGTGCTTGTCAGGTTAGTCTCATCAGCATGAGAATCCTCCTATGCCTTTTTTAATGCTAGCAGCTGGTCCTGAACAAATTCCCACATCCACTGAAATTTGCTGGAGCTCCCTTAGCCATCATAACTCTTTGTTTCTACCCTTATATGTGTCCCAAGCCATTTAGTGCAGTTATTTCCCATGTGGTTTCCTGCTCTTATGTGCCCTTAGCACTATAGCCAGCTAGGGGTTTGTAGCAGTAGAGGACATAACCTGCAGAAGGGTGGGCAGGACTCCAGCACAACAAGTGTCAAAGCATCACCTTGTCAAAGCATTTTTTGCTAACCTAGTGCAAAACTGCATCGTTCCAGGCTCCAAAAAATACATACAGTCACTCAAGGACTTTCCAGAGACAAACAGGAGGGTTTGGCAATCAGGAAACCTTAGCTATGCTCACTGCTCTGCTTCTTGGGTAGGGTGGCTTCTGTCAGAGGCAGGGATAAGTCACCAAAATGCATTTGGAGCTGGGATGGAGACCTCTCCCATTCAGGAATGTTTTCTCCACTCCCTGCAGGTCTGGATGTGATGGTTCAAGAGTGCAGAGCCTCTTCAAGCCTCTCCTAGGTGTCCCCAGCTCCATTATCTTCTGCTCTCACTGCCCACCATCATCTCCATGGTAGTATGCTGTCTTGGCCAGAAAAGCCAGTTCTGTTCCACAGCCTGTCTGCCACCCTCCTTCCATCTCAGCCTCTTTATTCTGCTGTTATAACAACAAATATCTTAAAGCCCCTTCCAGAAGGGAAAAATATTGGGAATGCTTAAAACTCTACCAGCTGCAAAAATTTGTAGGGGACTTTCATTGTTCCTGATGCAGCCTGGTCTTCACTAAGCAAGTGGTGAGACAGCAGCAAACATGTATGAACCAAAGGATGGTTTCCTGGTGGTAAGAACTAGCTTGCTTATGGTTTTAAAGTTTCTAGTTCCCCAGCAGAGAAGACAACCAGGGTAAGTCCAAATCAGAACTAGAATGCTCAGACTTCTTCATGTTACCATATAAGGAGCCAGAGACACAGAGGTTTGGGATCCACAGTGTCCTCAATGAGTTGGAGGCTACTCTCCAGGGAAAAAGCAGCAGTGGGAGGTCAGGAAAACCCCATGCACCAGAAACATCCTTCAGTTCTTATTTGCAGGGAGGCTACTGAGCCAAGAAAGACCAAACCTGGGAAGCAGAGACTGCAAGTGCCAGCTGTGGATTGTGCAAAACAGCAAAAGCACAGATTCTCCTGCCCTTTTCAGCACAACAAGACTGAGCAGTTACAGTGGAGCACAGGGACTGAGGAGGGCTCATGTTTGACTCAAAATGTGTTCTGAGGACTATGTATTAGAAAGGAAGCAATTAAGACTTAGCCTTCAGTCCCTCAGTTTTACCCCTCTCCAAAAAAGGAGTGCTCTACTTCCAGGCAGAAGCTGAAATTAAATTAGACTCCTAAAGGGCTTTGGAGCTCTCACACTTGAGATACTGTAGAGAGGTACCTCCTTTACTGCACAGATGGGAGCTGAGGCTGGAGTTTAGCTCAGTAAATATGCAAAGAGCATGATGCAGCCTCTAATGACAGCCACTAGCAGTAGCCCTTCCCCTCCAGTCTGACAGATGACCTTAGCAGAAAACTCACCCTGTGGTAACACACACTGAAAACAGGCCCAGCAGGGGCACAGGGTTCAGCTAGTTCACTGCACACACAACAAATATGAACACTGAGCAGATGAACAAGTTTTTCAAGCCTTCCCTCTCCTCCCTACAGCCTGGAGATATTTCTTCCACTCGGCTGACACACAGCACATTGCATTTCTAACACCAACCTGGTCATTTCATTAAAGGCAAAATAAAGACTGTTAGGAGCATTTCTCTTCCTGGACTAGTAGGAGAATTTGGAGGTGCCCCAAGTATCACAGAGTATGAGCTGATGAAGCGTGCTGGCAGCAGGCAAATGGCCTTTCCACAGTGCAAGAAGAGCTCATCAGTGTAGCAACCACAGTTTTCTCTGGTTGGAGCTAGTCTGAGTCCCAAAATGGCCTTGCCCAAGACCCAAGGGCCAGTAGACACCTTGCCAATTCTTTCTCCTAATACAAGGCGCAGCTCTTGACTTTTCTCCAGCATAAGTATAGAGCTTTGTTTAAAACAATCTGAGTTCCCTACCAGACAAGACACATTTCTCCCTTGGTGACAGAATAATCAACATAAGACACGTTACTCACGCTGTTAATATATTGCTGGATGGTGTGCAGATACCATGACAAGGAGCGTGGAATGAGATCATGTGCAGAGTGGAATGAGTGTGGCCAGCCTGGCTTAACTAAAACCAGATACATGTGCTCAAGGCCAAACATGCTCATTGTGTGCACAGAGTTCCCACCAAGAGCCAGCTTTCAAATCGTAATTTTAAAAAACTAAATAATTCTAAATAAATCAATTTAAACATTCTTTCTCTCTCTAAATCCCCCAGATCAATTGTCTCTGCTGCTAACTTGTCTCATGCTTGATCTCAAACATGCTGAACACACTGGAATCACCTTTAAAATAGATCTTGAATCAATTCCATTTGCTTTTTTATCTTTACAAAGTCCATTATTAGCAAAGTCCAATGCAGACTGAAGCTTTCTCTGCCCTTCTGTCATTGCTCTGACAGAGGTGCAAATAAATTAACCTATATGTCCACCCACAAAAGGAAAGAGAGTATTTTATTTTCAGAAGAGAGTTTTACCACGGAATGTACAGACAACATCATGCCAGGAAAGGCTGCTAGTATGCTAAAGGTTTGTAGTTCAAAATGGTCTTGCCAAACTGGAAACTGGATCAGAAGTAAATGGGATGGTATTCAATGTGATCAAATGCAAAAAGCAGCACTTAAGCAGAGATAATCAGCTACCCAAATACAGGACAGGGAATTAGTCCGTTCAATTAGAAACACAGCTGTCCTACAGAAAAAGGCCTAGGAATTGCTGAAGTCACCAGATGATCATAAATCAACAATACCATCCTGTTATGATAAGATTGGGCCAATCCAGGGTTATATGAGGCTGGTTAAGGACTGGAGCAGGAGCCTGGAGCCACTGTGGTCTCTCTGTCCCTGGAAACACTCAAAACTGGGAGTTTTGGGACACAGTCTTGTGTTGCCTTGGAAGTTAGCCCTGCTTTGAGCAGGAGGTTGGATTAGGTAATTCCCTGGGGTCCCTTCTGACCTAAAATGTTGTAGGATTCTATGATTTTTAGATGGCAACATTTTTCTACTGTTAAAAGGAGTGAAGAAACAATCTGTTCTTCATGAATGTTCTATATAAGATGAGAAATTATGGGTTCACACTCCTGAGGTATTCAGGTTAGACATTATGTAGATAGTGAAGCACTGTAAAGCAATCAGACTTCCCAGAGAGACTACGGCATGTCCATCATTAGAGCTTTTTCAGGACAGAAAGGTGAAGTAGGCAGTCTCTTGGAATCCTATCCAGCATTTACAATTTTTATGAGAGTAGCTATCTGTATCCATAATTGCCTTTTTATAAAATGCCCTAACTGTGACCAAAATACAGCAGCTGTGGCTGCTAGAGGTGCTTTTGATTCTCCATGTCTGTTGTGGTGAACAGGGTGGTTTTCCAGAACATTGCAATCCACTCTCCACGGTATCTATGACGCTGTCCCAGCTTTTAAGCATCTCTCTTAATGGCAGCTGTCTGGGGAGAGCTGTACTGCTGAAGGCTTCACAATGGTAAGACCAGTTGCAGTCAGTGCTCCCAAAAATACAGAGAATTTTCAATTAACTCTCCCCCTTAATTAATTCATAGAGGTATCATTTCTACATTTCTTTCTCAAAACAAAGTGATTATGTTGACCTGCTTATTCCTGCGTAGGCCCAAGAGAGAATTGGAAAACAACCCCAACAACAAAACCAGGTGGGAAGAACAATGTGCTGCCTGCATTCTCCTTCTGAATATGCTTAGGGATATTTGTTATGATGCAAATAAATACCCAAGGCATCTCTGTGGCCTAGAGCAGGGCATAGCTGCCACAAATCTGTTCTGCAGCTATTCCCAACCTATTGCTAGCAAGCAGTATATTAAAGCTCCCAGATTCAAACAACACAAACTATAGCTGAGGTGGAGAGAAAAGTAATGCCAAAGAGCATGTTGCTTTCTTATTACTACTGACTTTGGATCACTGAAGGTTGGAAAACTGCCAGTTTAAGGTGTTCATAACACATTTCTTAATCTGGTGTCTATTCCTGAGAGGGGTGATAGAGGGGCAGGGCCATTCCTGGGAGTCAGATAATAACAACAGAACAAGAACTTCATCAGATTATGAAAAGCATCCATCAACCAGTGAAAGGTACATAGTAACTTCTTGGGATTTGACCCAGGAATTCCTCATACTGTCCCAGTGTGGGGAGGAGTGTTCATGGTCCAAGGACACAAAAGCAAGACGCAAACCATTTGACCAAATCTCTGTCTCCCTTTTCCCCTCATAATTAAATTCAACATTATACAGCCCCACTGCACTTTTTCAGATCTTAACCTAAAAGGCCTGCAAGCACCGTGTCAGAGCACTGGGACTGTGCTTGTGGAAGTCTTGCAGAAACCAGGCTCCACAGGCTAAAAATGTCTGCTCCTTTGAAGTGGAAATGTAGTATTGCATAGTCTGAAGACTTGGCTTTCAAAGTAGAGAAGAAACAAATGAGCAATACTCAGTGTTTGCTGGCTGCAAACTGGAAAGCATTTCTGTGCCCCCCCCTTCCCCCCATCCCAATGTTTTCTAGCAATGCCATTCACTTTCTATTTGCATTACTTGTCCTAGGCTCTTAATAACTATTTCACAGGCACTATAAAAATAATACATAACCCACTGATCTGCACTCCAGAGTTACCTTTTTTCCACCCTTTGAACCCATCCTATTTAAACTCTGTTTTTCCTGGCTTACAGGATGCAATCAGTAAATGCCCACTACTGTCCAACTCACAATTCACATAGTTTGACCATTTTCCCCAAATTTTTTATGGGCTTTCTTTACCCATAACCATCATAACAGCTATGTCAGGAGCTTACCTAAACTTTGTACCTAAAAGAAAAAATATGGGAGCCTCCTGCTATAGTTTCTAAGGAAGACAAAGCCTTATGCAACATAGTAACTTGCCCAATATGGTAAGTATCGTGTGAAGCACATTTTCAGCCCCTTCGCTTTTGTAACACATTTGCTGCATAAATAGGCCAGCTAATAAAGATCATGTAATTACCAAGAGTAATCACAGATTTCTGTGTTGTTCCATCTATCCTCATGTCCCAAGGCTTCCAGCACACGGTGGAAAAGATTAGTACAGCTGCTGAAGTCTGGCTGCAGCCATCAACTGGCACATTTAAGGAGGCTCAAGAGATCTGTGCACTTCTCATAAGTTTCGGTCTAGGGGGCACTGGGCACCTACATTTAGATGCCTTTCAGAACTCTCAACTTGATTTCCTTTTGTTAAGAGCCAGATATTTTTCAGTATGTCAGCTAAAATAATTACCCTATGTTAAAAACGGCTCAATATCCATTCTCATATTAACACTCTCAGTGTATACGGGCCATTGATTTTGTTATCTAAACAGGATCAAGGTTCTTTCAAAAATCTGATACAATTGTGGTTACTGAGCTCATGTGAACATCTGCCTTAGGTCTGTCCCATAACACAAGAGCTCCTGCAGTGTGAGTGGGCTGTGACATTACTGAGACTGGGTACTGGACACTAGAGCATCCCTATTCATTTCTGCACACTATCAGATTTCCTTGCTTCTGGCCAAGGCTGCAGGAGAGCTGTTCTGTCCCCCAGGGCCACCCAAGTCTTGCCCAACAGCGACTTTTGAATCCATCATGCTAAAACAAAAGAACAAAGCACCTGTTTGCTGCCTGGATACATGGTAGTTAAAGATCAACCATAATGTAAGGGAGGGATGTAAGCATATCCATCACTTCTGAATGCCATAAAATACATGTATTTACACATCCATTCATTATGTTTCCATGGCAATGGGACCAATACTGCATTGACCAGAAACCAGAGCTTCCTTCCCCTTGGGCTCCATGTCTTTTTGGCCTACCATGCTCTCAGAGCCCAATTTCTGTGCTGCAGCTCATCTTTCCTCTCAGGTGACTGACATCACTTGATGATCCAAGGGCCTTTTCTTGCATTCAAGTATTTCCCAAAGGATTAAAAACTGTTCCTAATAGAACAATAACACATCTTGTCCTTTACAAGCCCATGAAAACATAAGGGATTTTGTATTATGCTACAGAAATGTCCAGAAATAGGACAGAATCAGCCTGGCAGATTTTGCATGCAAAACCATAAGGTCTGTGTTTGCAGATGGGGATCAGACAACCACTGTTTGAGGAAGTAAAAGTTAGATCCAAACCACATGGAGAACAACAGTTCAGACTTTCCTGAGGATCAGAAAAGGAGAGTACTTTATGGCTTTACTGGAGCCTTGCTGTCTGCTGTGTCCAGAAGGGCAGCAGGGCACCAGCACATCTATTACCCTCCTGCAGTCACAGGCACATTCCAGCTAAGCAGGGGAAACATGAAAGCTCCAGAAACCACATACATTTTTGATTCAGCAGTTCTCACAGGCCAAACCCAATGTGCTGTCTGAAAGCAAAGAGCACACAGAAAATTTACTTTCTTGACCTGACAGGTGAAGTTCAGTGCTTACTCAGCACTTATATCCTGCAAAATCCAGAAGGCATGGACACCATGCAATGAACATCCAGTTGAACTGAAGTGAAAGAGTTATAGAGTTGGAGCTCTACCTCCTAACCTGAGAAATACTAATCAACAAGGCACCCAGGCAGGTGCTTAGTTCAAGAAGGGGTGAAAAAAGAAGCCTGGATTAAGTAGCTGAACCATGAAAAATGAGAATAGGAGCTTTCATCTTGTTTAAGAAAAACAAATCAAAAAGCCCTCTAAAAGATCACAGATGTTAATAACAAAAATGTTTCTGTTCATAAATAGCACCTTTTGCAGATGCATCTCAAAATAAAGGCTATTTGGCTCAGAGTATTTGGGAGGCCACAGCAAGGATATGAGCAAAAGGAAAACTGCTGACTAACCCAAGCTTTGTGCTTCTCCAGGAGGGACATGTATAAATACGGTGGTAGATGCATACAGGAAACAAATACTTTCACTTTTCTTGGC
>JAYRBT010000178.1:23783138-23807985 GCA_036023395.1 Myiotriccus ornatus | reverse complement strand
TGTGCTTCTCCAGGAGGGACATGTATAAATACGGTGGTAGATGCATACAGGAAACAAATACTTTCACTTTTCTTGGCCAGCACTACTCTGGATTTCTATGGACACTGCTGGATGAAAAAGGATCTGACAAAGAAGCAAAGAAAGAGTTCAGTCTGCTATGTGACTCTCACGGTAGCCAGAATAACTGACTCATGCCAGTGTTATTTCACAGAATAGGCAGATTTTTTCTGTCCTGACAGACAAGCTGCAATGCAAAGATCCCATATCCTGTATATTTACTGCAGGTAGCCAAAGGTGTTATAAAGGAGATCTATACATCATTTACTATGAAAATATCACTACAGCCAGGGATAGTTGATAATACTAGTGATGATAATAGTTTCTGCAGAGAGTTTCTGGAGAGCCCCGTGCAGTGCTAGAGTCAAGCCCAGCAATTCTGGACACTGTATTGCTCTTGTGCAGTTATTACAACTTAACACCAGGAATGTGTTACTTCATTTAGAATGAAAGCTAAAACCATGCATGATAGGAGTGTTTATGATGAGGTATCAATTAACACAAGTGGACTGCCTTCCAAGAGGCTCTGAATATTAACTCTCTTTCTTTTCTCTAGTCTCTAACACCATAAAATACACTCTACCCTGCAGTGCATAGGAACTCCAGGCCATTGAGTGCCACAGAACACAGGCCTGTTTGATCCCAATCAGCTTAAACTAGACCATTTTTCATACAAATCAAAACTCAAATAAACATAGAAGACAGAACTCTGGGGCACACCTAATTGAAAGTCTGTTAAAGGAAGACATTCATTAAGTGCATTTCTGTGCAGCACTGGGCATTTATCAAACTTCCCTTGTGCTGTGTTTAACTCAACAATTTCCACATCACTGGAATGAAGCAAGGTGGAGAAGAATCAAGCTTCCAAATGGGTAATGTACTGGGCACCTCCGAGATGAAAGATGAGGGTGTGTGACATGCTGCTGCAAAGAACTATCTCCTCTCAAGCAGGAGAAGCTTATAAATTCAGAGCTGGAGAACCAAGGTACTGGATTCTCCTTGCCTGTGTGAGATGATAGATACTTTTCTACAAACTTACCTACTCTCTGTGCTATGGGCAGTGTGTATAGCAACTGTACAGACTAATTACCATTTACATATTTTGCATGCTCACTGTGGTAACTGTATGTGCAACGTAAGTATAGAACAGCACCAAGAAGGAAGTTTTTTGGAAGGTACAGACACACTGCCATGAGATGTTGAAGTCCTGGGACAGCCAGGGAGCTACCACAGGCTAAGAAACTTGTTTACACAGGAACAGACAAAAGGCTGGGAACAGAGGGTGTAAGATGGGAACATACCCCAAGAAATCTTCAGATTCTTAGAAGGATCAGGCCAGGCAAGTGCCACAGCAGAGACAAGAGAAAAGAGGAGAAGGTCTTCCCTTGGAGATAAACTGGAGACAGTAACTGCAGGAAGTGTATCAGCAAGGTAAGTGAGGAATTTTGGGACACAGAGGAAAAGTCCTGGTAAGAAAAGAGAGGGCAGTCTCCAAGGCTCAGATACAGCCTATGAATCACTTGCGTTCTTTGGTGAGCCAGTCACTCACCTAGGATGGAGCTCAAGTGAAGAAAGACCAAACGGGGGGCAGCCTGACGAACTTCACAACACTAATTCCCCCCTGGTAAATCATTGCTCTGTGACACCTAAGCAAAACACTACTCTGTTCACCCATGAAACTTCAAGTCTTTCCAGCTGTTTTCTCAGGATAAGGGCTGCACATGGACAGCACTACCAGGGCTGCTAAGCTTGACCACCAGGAAGAGTCATAATGGGCACAGATTTCCTGGTCACAGCTTTGCATAAGCCTGTCTGAACCTGCCTGCAATGGGACTGACTGCAATTGGCATTCTTGCAGACTGGCAATGAGGCCACTTCAGATCAAATTTCACTGTTGACTTAAAGAGCCCTTTGCCGGCAACTTGTGTCCCACAGTACTCTGCTGAACTAATTCCCAATTTGGTCCTTCGCCAACTGTTGTTGTCAGAAATGCCGAGGAACCATGGATTCGTATTTTTTCTGTCTGCTAGTCTCACATCAGATCTTCCTTCCTCAACCCCTCAGTTATGAGCACATTGATCAATCTCAAGAAAGTCTGAAAGGAGGGTACAAACCTCAGCAACAACCGGTTTCTAAATATCTTGTAATGGGCAGCTAAGTAGGAGCCCAACTCATCTGTCCATGGTAAAGGAGACAAGAGAGGGCAGCCCACACACTTTGTGTTTATCCAGCATGGATATGAATATAGACTTACCCACACCAAATGCTGGCTCTGGGGTTGTTTTTTTTCAGGCCCAGTGCTGGCTCTTGGCCAACATTAGGAGACATCCAGAGAGCTACTATATTGTGCAGCTGTTCTGGTGGGGCTGGAGCTATTGAAGTGCATGGAAAGAAAGGACACGGAGAAGTTGGCAACTCGGCTTCATTAGTGTGACTGTTGATGGAACATGTTATTTCATTGCTCAAAAGAAAACTTTAATATTACTGGAAAGAATGAAATTCACAAGGGAAACCACACACCAAAAAAAAAAAAAAAAAAAGGGAGATGAAGGAAGATGGTTTACATGCTGGTGATTCACTCCGAGACAAAAGAAAATGAAAGAATATCCCCAACTATTTGGATCCCTAAACACTAAATATATAAACTTATTGCTGTGATAGCTCCTCCAGACATGAGTCATACATTTTAAAACCTTATGGGGTCAATCAATTTCATTTCATAAATGAATTACACCACCAAAACCTGACCAAAACCAGACCATTGCATCCAAAGTGGCTCATTTCAACTTTTGAGAGATGTCAATAAAACTGTGTGTGAGCTGAAATGCTTACCAGCAAAAGCTGAGAGCAGTAAATCAAATTTAATAGGCTGGTTTTGTTGACTGTACAGGAATGATGCCTGAAAAAAAACAACCCAAGCCTGAACTAATGAAATTCCTAAAGGATACACAAAGACTGTTTCATTTCAACATGTCTAATGATCCGAGTTTCTCTTTGGTTGTTTTTATGTGCATAATCCACAGAATTTCTAAATTAAGACCAGCACTTAACATATAAAATATTTAGAAGGGCTTCCCTGACAAAAAAGATCTACTGCCTCCCTCAATAGCTGGTTCCAATAGTTAATTACTCTCATTTATGTTTAATTTAAATTTGTGTCCCTTCATTTTCCAGAAGCTTGATTTTTTTTTTATGCTATTATCTGCTACATTAAAGTGCACTTCTCTTTCATTTATCTTTCCTCCATGTGGTCAAGTTGCCTTTTAAACTCTTCTTTGCAACAAACTGACATTATTCCACCATTCCACTTCCACTACAGATGACTGTGACCTCTCACTGTATTATAGTGGGGCTTGGGTTTAATTAATTTACATTTTCTGGGATGGCATGAAAAAAACTAGTGTTTTCAACCTCATCTTTATTTTCTGCTCTTCAATTTCTCCTACGCCAAATTTTTGCCAGTATATGATGCCAAACTGATAAGATGAAAAGAGAAGTCAGAACTCTTTACTATCGAACTAACTCCACACTGCCCTTCTCTCCTACAGAGTCCCATAAAATCACCAGCCTGGGCAGAGATGCTCTCCCATGATACATAGATTAGGAAATAAATGCTGTATCCCCAGCACTGTGGAGTAAGTGCAGTCAGCAAATGTCAGCTTCTACTGCAAAGCCACAAGCCAGCAGAGACCTGAGCTTGCTCTTGCTCTGCATCAGGACCAAATAACTCATCTCCAGGCATGAAGAACAGTATGCAGTGATCAATACCCTGAGTCATCTTGTTCTCCAGTCAAAAATAAACCTTCTCTAGGTCCAAGAGTAGCTCTCTATCCTCCAAACAAAATTTAAAAGCTGGAGAAGAAGCAAACCCATCAACTTTATTTTCATTTTATAGTCAGCTGTAGTGCTGATGTCCACTTAACACTGCGTAATGTTGCTTTGGTTAATCTCATAAAGGTGTGCCCCAGAAACACAATGACTTCTGCTATATATAGTACAGGTTTTGTACAACTATGCCTTTTGCAGTATTTGTGTCTCATTTCTTTCAAGGATATGGAACTTCACTTTTTCTATTACATCTAGAAAAAGATGACTACAAATTCTTCTGCTGTGATATAAAGCTCACACTACAAAAGACATCTCACAAAATTATTCTTGTTTGCATTCTAAAGATGGAGCTTGTCATTAGAAAGATGAACATTTTTACATTCTTCTTACATTTTCTAGTATTATAATGACAGATATTATGGCAAGTACCATAATCTGTTCCACTGCAGTGCAAACAGTGCACATCACCTCCCTAATAACATTGCAAAAGCTAGAGATGGGAGTTCATTATTTTCTTTGCCTTCTGCCAGGATATTGCTGATCCATATAATTACTGCAGTTGCAGATGCATGCAGTGTTGGGACAGCATCTTTTCTCTGGGCAGTTGCACTGTACTAATACTGTACTGATACTGGGACTGTACTGCTCCCAGCATTGTTATACTGGAAATATAGGTATGAAAAGCTCTAATTCATATTTTAATACCTGTTAAAAATTACAGGCAACCTCCAGTTTCATAGCTTGCAACTTGGAGATAGCATCTTGCTGCCCAAGCCAATTGTACACCCAGCAGGGTCCCACCCTTTCCTTAAGAGAGGCAAGGTCAGAAAGTCCAGTTCTTTTCACTTACACCTCATTTAAGAACAACAGCCCATTTTCAGCTTCTCTTCCAGTGACTTAGGCCAGAATAGTCTGTCATGTGGTCACAAATACAAATTGTGAGGAGTTTCATTTCATGCATCCAAATGTACACATCTAAAACGTGCATTGGGAATGTACTGGTTTGGGCTGAACTTGTGATCAGGCAGGGAGGACACACACAGGGTAGTGCAGCAGGAGGCCTGTGTTTGAAGTCCCTGCTCTGTCGAATTGAGTGTGAGGACATGATTCTGTCCCTCTGGCAAGACACATCCTTGCTGCCCTGTTTCAGAACCCACTGCAAGCAGGCTGTTTGGTCTGTGTCAAACTGACAGAATTAGTGATCTCATATGAAAGGAAGCACTGGTCAATGATTTAGTTTTACCAGCAGCTCAATGGCCCAAGGATGATTTCCTTCTAACATAAGCAGGAGCACCTAATCTCTGACATTACTGGGATCTGTTTGACTTCACCTACCAGTATCACAGTGACATGTTGGTGGAGAGCAGAACTAGCCATGGATTACATTCAGGACCCACAACAAATGTAATCAGTCTGAATTAGCAGGGATTGAGTCTCAGACTCCTGGAAATAAATTGTGGTATTACATTTGTCATCTGTGAACCTTTAACAGCCACAAAACACTCACAGCATAGGCCTATGGTCAACTTCAAGCAAATTATACAGGGCATTTCATACTGTGATTAAGGTGAACTGGACCCTGCAGACAGATATGTGTGTGTTCACCACAATTTATCTTCAAAGACTGTCTATAAATCCTATAAAAGGAGGTGTCAGTTGGCTTTGGGGTTTGTTGTATTTTTTTTTCACCTGTTAAGTAGAAGGAGGATTTGAAGAAAGGATTTGAAGCAAAATGGAATATAAGTATACTTAAAGATATATGAATACAACAGTATAAAAAGAAAGGAGTATTTTAAAATCATCTCCAGTTAGAGGGGTTTCAGGAATTACATCATGTTCTCAGAATCCATCATTCACTCCAACACTGACACCAGCAGAACCCTGACATGGTACAAATTTATGGCCAAACACATCCTACACTTAGTCTAATACACACATATACACACACACACAAAAGTAAATCTGATCCTGAGCAAATGCTATTGCAAAGCTTTTCCCTCCATACCTTTGAAACATGACTTGCTGCATTTAAATGAAGTACTTCAGCTAACAGAGCTTAAAAACAGAGCAAAAATACCAAGAAAAAGAGGCCAGTTGTTCAGAGGTCAATTAACTTTTATGAGCTACACTGCCTTAAACTGGGCTAGAGAAAACCCTTCTTCTGAGATGGTCAGTGCCAAGCTCTGTGCACAGCTGGGATCACGAGGCACAAGGTTTGCTAGCCAGTCTCTTGCATGCAAACCTGCAGAAAGGAGTCTTTTGGGAATCGGTCATGCCAGACAGCTAACACACAGAAAAGGGCATTAGATCTCATTTTTCTCGCTGGCTATGCCCTGTATTAGCTCAGCTCAAAGCACCTTCACCTTCCTGGCTTCTCCTAGGTCAGTGGTGACTCATCAGTACTTTAATGGAGGTCTCTGAGGCTTAATTCATTATCTGAAAAGAGCTTTGAGACCATCACATGAAGGATGCTACAAAAGTGCAAAGAGGTTAAGTCTTGTAACTCCTACCCATATGCTATGTATGTGCCTTTGTGCACTTTTATAAAACCAAAATTTGCACCTGATCCTAGAGCAGGAAGGGAGCCATTTATTCCCTCTCCTCCTCACCCATGATGCATCCCCCCCTCGGTTCCTTGTGCATGAGGTTTGGAAAAAGGGGGTCCAACATACCCAGCAATCGAATTTGCATGATTGCTCCGTGTAAAACGAAGAACATCCAGAGCGGCTGGGAACAGTCCGCACAGAGCTGTATGCCAATGCCGGCACCGTTGTGACTCAAGTGCAGCTCACCATCTGAATTCATCGTAAATCCCAGGATGTCTCCGCTCTGGAGAGGCACCACCACTCGGCAGATGGCCCAGAACTCCTTTCGGTCAACCAGAGACTCGGGGTTATAGGGGAGGTCACTGGGGCGCAAGGTGCTGGGGTCGCAGGACGTCACCCCGTAGGAGAGTGTCCCCGTGCGCACAGCGTTGGACTTGTTGATTTTGACGAAAATGGTTTCATTGATCCGAAGGGGCCTGCTGGTGAAAACCAAAGTCCTCTCCTCCCGGGCGTGCTCCAGACGGGCCACAGTTTGGTCATCGAGGATTTTGACATGGGGTCCCCGGAGGTGGTGGAAGCGGAGGTCGCTTTCCAGCTGGGAGGGGAGGAGGTGAGAGTGCTGGGAGTTGAGGGAGTTCTGTGGGATAGGACACGTGGTGGCTGTCACGTGGAAGGTCTCCTCCTGCAGGTTGAGGTCACACAGGCTGACTGAGAGACGCGTGTCCTCTGTGTCCCGCCGCAGCGAGGGCCGGCGGATGGCAGTGAAGGAGCGGGGCCGCAGGCAGTCAGGAGGGATGATTTCACTGTCTGTGGGGAGAAGGAAGGCAAGAAAGGGGTCACTTTCTGAGAAAATGAAAATGTCCAGGAGTTTGCAAATCACCATGGGTTTGACTGATACGCTTAAAAGGGAAAATCAGAGACCTGCTGCCATTAATAAGTTTTTCCCTTTGAAATATGGAAGCAGAGTATCATAAAATGTATTTGCAATCACTTGCTGTTCTTTTACTTTCCCCACCAGCATCAACAGTTTCAGCTTCTGAGCAGGCAGACTTAAAATCGATGACAAGAATTGCCCAGGGGAATCTCTCCTTGGAGATGGGAAGTGGAGGATAAATATTCGAAATACACCCTGGACATACCAATCAATATCTATACAGGCTTCAAGTTTTCATGCCCTCTTTATTGTCCACAGTAATTCTCACAGACCTATGAAATAAATATCTAACTACACACTGTTTTATTTAAAAGAAATTGCTGTGTTCAGTTCCAAATTATTTATCTCCCTATGACATTTAATTATTTTTTCTGAATATAATTAATGATTAGTATTCTGGTGCTCACTGCAAAGCAGTACAGATACTAACTTTACAGTGGAGAATTTGGGAATATACAGTTTTCTATAAGTAAAATACAATTATTTATTATCTCCAAGCCAAATAATTAAAAATCAAATCCATGCATATATTACAAAGAAAGATGAAAAGACTTTCAAATCCACCAATGGAAACAAAATTGTACCTTATCCTTTTTGTTACTCTCACCTGCTGCTTCAAAAACTAGTGAATTTAATTCTTTTTCCAAGAGGAACATAATCACCTGTCTTCTATGCTGAAATTATTTATATTTAATACATCGTTAGCTATGCTCTTACCGTAGAAATCCTAAAGAATGACATGCTAAGAAAAAGCTGAGATAATGCAAAGATTCATTCTTATGTCCAACTTTCTGAACTCTGAGAAGACTGTAGCATGAGGAGACTATTTATTGTGCAAAAATTGAGCACGTGGGTAACTCTCTGCAAATGTTGTACGAAGCATAGACTGTGTCTCTGTGGGAGCCATGTCTGAAGGCTGTTGTGGCTTTCAGGCCGGTCCAAACAGTATGAGGTGGGACCACCACAACAACACAATCCCCCCCAGGTGGCACAAAACAACACACCAGGCCCAAGTGCTGCAAACACACCACAAGGTGGAACAACGAGAGGAGGCAGAGTCATTCCTAACCCACGTGCTAGGCCCTCACAGTGGACACCTCTTCCAGCCACGTATCCTTGGGATTTTCTTTCATAACAACAAAAGAGCAGGACCTCAGGTATCTGAGGATTTTGCCCATGGGATGCACTCTCTCCCAGTACACCAGAGTGGTAGCTCTGTACGGGTACGCCAAGGAATAATGCCAGCTACTAACCAACAACTCCTGCAATATCTGAGGTCTGACTAACAGCCTTTCCTGTCCTCCTCTTCTGGGAGCCCTGACAAGAGCACACCCACACACAGTTTGGCTTCAGTAGAGCTCTTTGCTTTGCTTAAACTGGATTATTCCAGGCTCCTCTTTAAATAAACTGCTATTACAAGGGAAGCACAGTCTCAAAATAAAAATGGGATTTGTTTCTCATTTTTGATTTTCTGCATACTGATATTTCAGCTTCTCTTCCCGGAGGTTAATTAAAGGAGGAATAAATAAAATCAGAAATTACCCCAAGTAATCTAGAAGTGGGTCGCATTAATGCTTTGTAATATATGGGTCAGCATTTGCATTGCAAGTGCTCCTGCTGGATAGCATTACACTTATTTTACCCTCCTTTGGCTGGAAACCTACATAGGAGAACAAATTAATACTGGCAGCTGACGACGATCCTTTTGTGAAGGTGAATGGGTAGAGACCTTTCTGAACAGGAACAGAAGGTCCTCTCTATTTTATTCCCTGTAACTATGCATGTGCAGCCTGGCTGACAACTGTGATGTGTGGGTAGCTTGCAGCCAGGGTTTTGAAACAGCTTGTTTTCCACCAGGATGCTTGCATTTCCCTTTGGCTGCTGGACAGAATATCTTTTTCCATCTGAAAAGAGGTTAAGAGAGATGGAGTTCTGCAGACAAGACACATGGCAATGACAGCAAACCAGGGTTACATATCAAATTGTATTATTTAAATCCCTTGGTAGCTCAGATGCATGACCACCTAAGGAATAAGATGTCTCAAGCATATAGGATTGACTGTGAGAATTCTTAGTTCATTGATGTTTGCAAATACCCATGGAAGAAAGGATTGCAGTTTACTGGCTTCTGAAGTGTGTTTGTGAAAATTTAGAGAGATGAATCTCTATAAGAGATGCTGGCCTGTATCACAAAATATCCAGCCAAAGGAAAAAAAAAGTCCCATTGACTATAAATCACAACAAAAGTGGGATTCATCTTTTGGGGTGGTAGGTAGGTTGGAAGAGAAGTAGAATGCCATTTACCCAGAATAACTGATAACAGCCAAGGGCTATGAAACAACAATTCTGGTGAAATGTGGAACAAATGAGGTGACTTTGACCACTTTCTTTCAGCAGAAGATGCCCAGGAATGAGTTGTTTTCTTCCTCTAAAGCTTCAGTTGTCACTTTTTAAACCAAGCTATTCAGGTTGAATACAGACGAAACTGTTCATGCTGGAGCAGCCCATTACACAGCCTTACTACTGCAGAACGTTTACAAGTGATCTTTAAGGCCTACAGAGGAGGGACTCCTTTGCTCAGGAACATTTATATTTGCAGAGACAAATCTGGAACACACATCAAAAACATGGAATGATTTTATGTGACCAGACTGTAAGGCACAAAATGGGTCCATTGGCCCACTACAGAGGATCACCCGGCTTCAGGCCAAAGAATTTAGAAACCATCCATCCCTTCTTATTAAATGTTCAAGGTTATAAAATTTCCTGTATGAGGCAGTTGGGATTGTTTCTTCAGGAGAAGTCAACTGGTAAGAGACCTCCTTGGGTGAGAATAGATGGACTTGTGAGTGAAGACCACAGCTGTCACCAAGCCACCAGAGCAAGCATTAAACCAAGTGGCTGGGATGCCACCAGCATGCTGGCCATGACCATGGCAGCTCAGTGCAGGCTGGCTGCCCAGGTAGCTTTCCAGAAAGGCTTTGCTGATCTCTGCATCAGTGCAGTTACGATGTTATTTCTGGATTTAGAGACTTCAAGTTTCCGGTAGCAGTACAGACAGAGCCAAAGTGGAAAAGATTTCTACTAAATATAGATTTTTCTGCTCCTTAGCTGGAGAATCTGAGACACTGAAATTAAAGGATGCCTGTCTCCACAAATACCTTCGTATCTTTTTCTAGCTTTGTTTAAGAAAGAAAAGGAGGAGTCAATAATTTATCTAAGTAGAAGTGAAGAAGGGCACCTGAGCAGTTCAGCCATCTTCTGTTCTCTTTAGTGAGGTTTATCTGCAAAATTTAGATTTTCAGCAGGTGATTCCTTACACAGACAATTAACTTGAAGTATCTTTCTCAGACGAGAGGCTTCAAAGCTTTCAATTTTTCTGCTCAGAGGGCATGGAAGAGCTTCCCACTTTGTGCAGGCTCAGTGAAAGAGCAGTATCATTTCAAAAAAAGTATTTACAAGGACCTGATGAGCAGACAGATGCAGTTGTAATCACTGCACTCAGATCAGAAATATTTCACTATCACCTTTCTTCTGAAGCACTACCAAACACTGTCTTCTTAAAATAATCTATTTCCTTAAGCTTGTTAATATATAGACATATTTATTACAGAGATCAAATACATGCACATTGAATATAGCTACATGCCCATCCAAACACAAAAGCATTTCTAAACACCAGCATGCACAGATTATCTCAGCCCCACACCAGCTTGAAGGGGATGTGTTGCTGTCAGACTGTCAAATCATCATTTCCTTCCTCTTTCTCTTTTTCAGTACTGTCTGTCACTGCCTAAAGGCCTGATTTTCCAAGGTCATGAGCAGCCAGTATTCATAAACCTGTAAAGGATCCGAGAAAGCAGCGCAAACTCAGCATGGCTACACATGCTGGAAACTCAGACAGTCCACTGTTTAACCGCAAGCTCCAGGGACACAGATCTCCTCTTGATCAGTTTCAATCCTACAGCCTCATATGAACTGTAATTCTTCAGAGTATGAGGTCTGCAACCAGTCTCCAGAAGGAGCTATGGAACACCTAGTATAAATAAACCAATCTTGAGAGTTACTACTACAAAAAATAACTTAAAATTTGGGGAATCAGATGGAGAACCTAAGAACATATACCATTTCTAATGATCCTCCCTCTCAGAAGAAAGAAATGCTGAGAAGTCAAGGAACAATCTGGAGAGCATTTCTGTTCCCAGCTACTAAGCAAAGAGTAAAAAATTGTTAAAACTAGAACTTTGCTAGTATGCTGCCTCCTTTCCCTTGCAAAGACTCATGTTTTTCCTTCTTTCTGTTCTTTGCTTTACTTCTTTACAAGGGCAATTTTCTTTTCTTAATCCCTCACTTCACTGGGTAACAGTATTTCCAGTGAGTACTGGTGTGCTCACAGTACAATTTTTGTGACCTCAGAGGTGCTAAGCTACCAACAGACACATTGAAGTCAGTGGCCTCTACAAGAATATTCTATGTAAATGTGCAACTGCAAAAAGATGTATCCTGTATTATTCCCACCACACTGGAGGGGCTCCATTCCCACTCAGAAATGCAAACGAAGGCTGCTTTTCCCACTGTCAAAACTACCTGTCACAAGGGGCTACACAGGGAGGACAGCTGGCCTTCCAACACCTGTAATCCTGCACTAGCTCCTCCATGGTCTACAGCAGAATTATGTACCAAACAATCTATCTGGAAAGACTTTGACACTGCAGGGAGAGGTGTCTGAAATATGAGACAGATGTATCACGCTGTAAAATAACATCACACTCAAAAGGCAACTGGGAAAAGCAATCAGTTGTAAAACAAGAAATAAACCTGTGTTTCTGGGAACCTTCTGTCACTCACAGCCTCATACTCCCCATCATGTGAGTGCAGGTATTAATCCCAGCTCAGATGCCTGTCTTGTGAACTCTGCCCATGTCATGATGTGGCAATCTCTGTTCCCTTGCGGACCTAGTCCTAGTGAGCTGATGTTACTGCTGGGGAACTGCCACACTTCAGTGCACAAGTAGCCAGAAGAATTTCTTTATGCTGTTTACAGCACAACCTGTCATGCACTTTAAGGTGACTGAGGACTGAAAGTATGGTAAAATGGAAACAACTTACATTCTCATCTATCCCTTCTAAAATAAGGATGAAGATCACTGTGACTGGTGGCAAGGTGTAATACCTGTTCTCAAATGCCTTTGGTTGCCAGCTTGCCCAATGTGTGCATGGCACAGTCCACAGCACCAGCTCCAGTGGAAAGAAGAAAAGCAGCTGTGACTGGGTCTGGGAACAGAAGGACAATTGTGTAGCTCTGGGTTCAATATCCAGCCAAATTAATTGGTGACTGGAAACAGATATTCGTGCAGCCTGCAGTACCTGTGACGTAAAGATGTCCTCATCACTGTGAGATACTCTGCTCTAGGCTCTCTCAGTCTCTGCCATGTGTATCTTAACTGCTTTATTGTATCAGAAGGACCTATGCAAACAAGAGAGTGAAAATTGTCCTTACTTAAAATAAACACAGGAGAAAAACTGGGAAGAATGCTGAGGCCCCCACTCACAGTTACTAAGAGGTAAAACCCCTCTCACAGAGCATGTCCAAAGTGCTTTTCCCTGCTGATCATGTGTCTGAGCAGATACTTGTAAAACTATTTGCTCTTCTGCGAAATACTCTCCATGTGAGGTCTGGAGAGGAGACCGGGATCTGCCAGGCTCAGCATAATGCTGCAGAGACCCTCACTCCCAGCCAGATCCTTCTGCTCAGATGCTGCACACAGGTTCTCCCCTTACTGCTTGTAACTGTTAAATCATGAATTTATATGACCCAAGACCACTCCATTGTGTTTATTTCTCATAAACCATCAGGCGCCAGAATGCAACTTCTCGGACCATACAATGAAGCCACTTCCAGAGCATTATTATAACATGTGGGAGGCAAATGTTTAAAATCCCTCAAAGGAATGATTCAGACTAAAAACCTTTTTTTCCATATACTTAGGAATTCACTTCTACAAAGTACATTTCCCTTTATGAACAACTGAAAAATCAAACTGTCTGAGTTACTGCCTCAGATCAACCATTCCTTCTTGAAAACACCCACATCAAATCAAGGACATCAGTTAATACCTACTTATACAATACCTTGCTATGTGCAAGTCGCTATTTCATTGACACCGTAAATATCCTATTTCAAATGAAGCTGCTCCCTTCTGCTCTCACTGCTCTGGCTCCTCTCTTTGCAAAACTACAGACAAAAGAAAATGCCACTTGTACCAGCTATTTATGTAAGATGCCAGGCTGCTCTCTAGGAGACAAATACAAAAGTAAAATCTGCTCTGGGGCAAACTACATCTGAGATCAGATCTCAGCTGTCGGGCTCTGGAGCAGATGACACTCTTCACCAGGTAAACAGAGAGGATATATAAAAGGTGAGTGGGAGGCAGGAAAAATTAATGTTCATACTTTACACTGGAAACTGTGGGATGGACTGAGCTGTCCAAGGGGATAGAGGCTCCTCCATCAGAGCTCTTAAGTGAAACCTCTAGGGATTTATCTCAGTGCACAACAAAACCACCTTGTTTTCCATGGTACACCCTCTCATTTCCTAAGTCTTCATCACTGCATTATTTTCTATCTGCTCTTTCTCTGCTTCCATGTGGAGATTGCTCTTCTCACCTCAAAACGCAACCTACTCGTGACTCCTCATCCATTATGGATCCCAATGGTCAGCTTGAAAGCCACTATTCAGGAATTTCTCCTTTCCCAACACACCAATTTGCTATCACCACATGGTCAACAGAGGGCAAACATACATTTCATGTGCACTGACGTGGTTAAAGCACAAGTTAATTGCTACATGCAAATTTTGGCTTCATGTTCACTGCAACCTGGAAGGCAAGCTAACTGGTATTTAATAATGGCCATTTTCATTTCAGGAATGGCAGATATTTTAATCAACTGAATCCATTTGTTTGCCTGTGACCAACACAGTCCAAATTAGCTTTTGAGATACTCAGATGTTTTTGGAATATTGCTGGAAGCATTTGAAAGAATTTCTACAACAACCAAGGTGCAGAAGTCAAAGCTCAAGCCAACAGTTACAAAGAGCCCAAAGTTCATCTGTGGGAGAAATAATTCATATTTACACTAAAAATTGTCACCAGATTTTAAAACTGGGTTACAGAAGAAAGCAGACCACTGGCTCTGTGGAATTGCTAGGCTACAAACATCTGCCACTTTAACAGAAATAAGTGGAAATCAACAGTGCTTAAGTTCATCTCCCTGGACTCATTTTTTGCTTTGTTTTTGCATTTGCTTGGATAAAAATCAGCTTTTTTTTTTTTTTTTTTTTTTTTTTTACAGGCATTTGGGGAGAGATTGAGCACTAAAACTATTTGGTTTGCATGATTCAGTTTTGGAGAGGTGATAAAAATGGGATGGAAGACAGTAAACCCAGTCTTTTAGCTGTTACCAACTACTAGGTGGTTGATAAATTTATCAAGCAAATCTGTTGGCTTCCTGTGCCCTTTAGCACCAACTCATGCTTGAAGGGAATGGTGTCTTTGTACCATCAGTCAGCTAGTGTCCTGCCAGGTGAAGCTCAGGAAACCCTTGGGATCTGTTCAGAGTACTTTTCTAAGAGTATAATTATGTTCCCTTGGTTTACTGTGATTATCAACGATTTCTTGTCATGGACAGTCAATGCTGTACAATAGTACAGATAAAATATCATAGCAAAACAAATCAGAAACAAACAAACAAATCTAGATCCTTAAAGGATGTGACCTCATGTACTGCCAATTTCCAAGCTGAAATATTCAGAAAGGAGAAATACAAACCCCTGAGCTTTAGAGAATTGCAGCTGTTTTTAAGCCAGAGTGAGCAATTGCAGTTCCCAGGCCAGCTTAGTAATTGAATTGATCATCTGCATACTCTTCAATAAAATCTAAGCAAAGAAAGCATACAGCCTAACACATGAACTGATGAATTTTAGTTTGGGGGCATGTATTATCTAATAAAGTGCTCTGAACTAGTCCAGTTTATAACAAACATTCATCCAATTCTGCCTAACATCTGTAAGCATGTCAAATTGATTTGCACATGTGAAATGGCACAAAGAGCATAAAACTAGCCTCATAAAATTGAAATGAATTACTGTTCTCCTTAGTAAATATGAATGTTCTGAAAGAGTCTGACAGTAGATTACGAGGAAAAAACTTCCATATGCGTGTTACAGTTATGCATTTGTTTTCTTTTCCACAAAAGCTGATGCTCAGAGAAGTCTTCAGAGTGCTAGCAACATCTGTGTTACAAACAACATATTTTGAGTTTTGTTCAGGGAGACTTTTCCTTCAGGGTAAACTCATGATCCCCAGCCAGCAGTTTTGAAAAGTGACAGACATCCTTCAACCTGAAGATGTGCTTATTCACTGCCATCTCTGGATATTGGCACCTCCTTATCTGATTCCCTTTGTTGCATTCATGGCTTTTCTAACTCCCCATAAAGTCACAGAAATATGGTTTGAGCAGAAACCATGTGCCTTGGGTTTTGTGGAGACAACCTAATCCCTTTTATTCACTCCTTAATCTATCTCCTACTCATACACAGAAAGTCTCTGAATTTACTCTCACACTAATCAATGATTTTCATCTCCACTGGCCCAGGTTTCCTAGATTCCATGATTATTATTCCATATTATCACTCTTGAAAACCACAGCAAAATAATCATCACTTATTATGGTATCAGTATATGATCAGCCCTGCCTCTCTCTGCAGGGCACCCCACCTTTTCTTTCCATTTCATTTTATGCTTTCTACAGCTTTCTACAATTATTCATTTTAATTGCCTGTACAAGACCTAATTCTCCCAGGAGACTGTCAATTGTCACTTTATCTGATGTTTCCTAATCTTTAAGATATAAATTTCTCTGTAGAAAAGTTACATTTGTTTTTTTTTTTCCTTCTTCTTTGTGGGAAATTAGGGCAATAATTGCAACTCCTAATTGTCTAATAACTTCATAGAGCTGTCTTGTCATACCCAGTGACTCCATTGCCTGCTCCTGACATTATCATCCCTTTTACCCTCCCTTCCCCCTAGGAATATTGACCCTCTTACCTCACCTATTCAGGTAAGACAGCAGTTCACCATCACATGCAGTGCTAACCCCACAACTTTACCTTCACATGCTCTGCTGCAGATTGCTATGGGCCCTCCACAACCCTATTTCCAGTCCTTTTAACGTTACCATGCAAACGTTTCCATGGCATTTCAGTGCTCACAGACAATTTCCAAGCTACATCAGACACACTCCTTCACCCCCTGAATCATATGGCAGCAATTTTCTTCAAAACAAGCATTTTATTCCTTCTTCCCATCTATAATCCTCCCTCCCATGGTATTTATGTATCCTGCATTTCAAGATCACAGAATCACAGAATATTCTGAGTTGGAAGGGACCCACAAGGATTATCGAGTCCAACCCTTAAGTGAATGGTCCATATAGGGAATTCTATCCTTCTTCACTTGCTTTCATTTACTCCTGTGCCTTCATGAAGGCATATATATGATGACTCCTTCCTCAGCTTCTCCCCACATTTCCCCATGAAAGGCTCCTGCCATCACAGACAGTGGCTGAGGGAGAATTCAACCCACCAACAACCACCTCGTACTTGCCAAGGTCTCCTACAGGGCCAGCATTGTACCCAGCACCATTGCTTATTGAACTGATTTAATGCCACTGGGGGAAGACTCAATGCCTTAAGAATTCCAGAAAAACTGCTGGTGATCACCTTCCTGGGCTCACTGCAAACCTGTTTGGTTTGGCAGAGCTGCCCAGAAGCACTGCTTGGACATCACAAGGATTTTGCTGCTCCACAGTTACCTCACTAACCAGAGCTAAAAGCACATTTTCTAGTGAAGATACAAACTGTGAAATCCAGCCGTAAGACATAACATTTCAGTCAAATGCCTGAAGAAAAAATAAATTATGAAGACAGAGTATATCAGGCTAACCTGAAACAAACTGTTCAGTTTATCTTACTTCCTTTTATAAAAGCAAATGAATACTGGACCAAGAAATTCTCCAGTTGATTTCTGGGGCTTGTCTGGAAATCACTGTTGACAGTGATTTTTCAAGATTAAAATGTTATTTCAAGACTCAATATTGAAATATAGAATTATGAAAACAGTGAAAGAAAACAGTCACAGTTGAAAAACTGAAACACTTTTGGCAAACTTTAGCTAAATTCACAGATCATCGCTCCTTCTCCAAGCTGATTCCTCACCTGAAGATCCAACAACTATATTTCTGAAAGAATGCACATAATGCTATTTGTCCAGAATATTTTCTTTGTTTTAATTCCTTTTAACCTCTCCCTCTTGGAGAATTTCCATCCCACAATCCAGCATGAAGAAGCTCTTGCAAAATTTCTGACTTATTTTCCACACATACAAAATGACAGTACAGCCATTACACCCCATCCACCCCACTCCTATTCCAGAGCTGGCACAGTCTGCAGGATGCACTCTCACAGTTATGCATGGAAGCAGTAAATCAAGGCTCTGTTTGATGACTGAGCTCGTTTTAAAATAGCACAATTATTGCTGTCTGCACCAATTCAGGAAAGTTCTGTGCATGTTTAAGTATGTTCCATATCACGACAGCATTTAAATATTAATTTCATCTAAAAAAGTATTTATATCTTACTGAAGGCAATGGGATGTACAGATAAGCGTATCAGTAGTCCCAAATCCGGGGCACAGGCTAAGGTTCAAAAACTACGCTCCACATAACAACAAAATACATTCCAATAGCAAAAAACCCACTACTTTCCATCTGTCCCAGTGGAATGAACAGCAAAGGAGATTTCCTGAAACTAACCCTAGATCATCCACTCTAGCTGTCATTGCTAGACAAAATCAAGAGGGAACCAGATCGAGAGTCAATGCTCACTTCCACCAAGGTACATAAACTGAAAAGGTTTTCCCTTCAATAAATTCTTCATATATTTTGTCATGACAAATGCCCATTAGGCTTGTGATTTCTTTGTGAATTATTTTGATACCCTGATGTAAAAGAACTAAAGAGCTGAATCTTGCCACCAGAGCTTCAGCCAACTCCTTTACAAGCAAAAGACAAATTTCACTCTCACCTACCTCAAGGAAAAGCTTTAACACCTTGGCTATCACTAAAGCTAATCTGAATGAACAGATCATAGAATGTGGCCTCAGATGGTTTAGATAGAAACACAAGAGGCTCTTCTGAAGCTACAAATTCAGAGTATAAACAAGAATCACGCAGAGGACCACTTTCACTGCCAGTCAGGGCACTGCAACCTTGCTGAAGCCACAGGATTCACATGGAGAAAAAGGTCCAGCATGTACTGTTGGATGTTAACTGCAGCTGCAGCCCCTGTTGCCAAACATTCCTCAACCCCATGAAGAAGGGGCCCTGAGCCATTGGTTCCCAAAGTTTTCTGCTCTCCCCATATCCTATCTTCCCATAGGACTGCTTTTCTTCCTCTTCCTCCTCATCTTTCTCCCTTCCCCACCTGACATTCTAGTCACAAACAAACTTGGTCCTGCTAGGATCCTGGGGATGAGACAGAGGATGGTCTTTCAGGGAAACTGGATCCTAAAAATGGCACACAGCCACTGTGGTTGACAAAGCTGGACTGTCTGAAGGCACACAGGCACTGACTTCAGGCAATGACCACCTCACAGCTTCCCCAGCAGAGACGCTGCACCAGTAAAACTCCGGCTGTAAGCCATGGCATTGCAGAGATGCCTGACTGCAACTGCATTGTGCTATTACTGGTACTTGAGACCTTTTGAGGAGGGGTCAGGGGGCACCCAAAAATGCAGTGAGTTTTTTGGCTCTCTTCACTTTATGCAGGGTGATTTTCCTCTTCTTCTTTGACCTCTCATTAAACTCCCAGGATGCGTGTCTGTCATACTTCAGCACCTTCCTTTTGCCATGTAACACCTTGTTGTAGCATCAATGCATTTTCACTAGGTTTTAACATTTTAACTTATGCCAGAGGTTGCTTTATCTCTTCCTTACCTGATGGTAATGTCTTGGTTTTGCACTGGTTTGGCTAGAAACAGGTAGTGGTGTTCATACATCTACTTGTCCAGTTTCAATCTGTTAACCAATCTGGTAAACAATACAGGGGTGACTCTCCTAAACTCAAGGATTTCTCATCCTATTAACAGACTCATTCATCTCTCTTCAGCTTCTGCCTCCTTCAGCATCAAAGTTTAAAGCAATACTTGGTGAGAATGTTATTGTAAACCTTTCTACATCTTCTCTGTACTGCTGTAGGGAACTATCAAACCCTTTCTACACAATAATAGAAATTGCAGCTTACATCAACTGAAATGTCATCAACAGCACCAATCCTGCTCAAAGGAATCTGGGACTGATCCCGGGTCTGTCTGGGACCTGGTTATTAGAGCAAAAAGGTTCCTCTCCACCCCGTGCTCACTACAGTCCCACAGTTCCTGGTACTGTAACAGCTGTGACTTTAAAAATGTCTTAGTTTCCAAGTACAGATGTAGTCCAGTGATCAGAGCCAAAGCCTGGATAATTCACAACAGCATTCATTCCTACCCACCACAGGATAGTACTAGGAAGGCACATAGCTAAACTCCTTACACTTCTGAAAGCTAGGTGAGCAGAAAAACGACAGGATGTGCTCAAATTATCCTAGAATTTGAAACAGAGAAGAAAGGGTCACTACTGCCTGTTATTTCAGTTCTGTAACTCTTTTTCATGAAGTAAGCAAGGGGGTGAGCGGTATGGGGAAGAAAAAGGTCCAAAGAGGCAGGAAAATGAGTTATGCTCAGGAAGAAGTCGATGGATTCGTGCAGAAAGGGCCCCACAAAGCTGTGCACACTCTGCTCCAGCCTGGGCAAAGTCATATTACCTGCCCCTTTACTCTGTGTCCACAGAAGACACAAAGCACCCAGACAGAGGTTGCCATAGCCACCCTTTTATGTTCCAGGGTCAAGTTTCCCTCTGCACAGAAAGATTATTTATAAGGTGGCTTAGGTGTGCCTTGCAGCAGACAGTTAAAAATGGGAAGTCCCATCCCAGGGGAGCTTATGGCCCAAATTAGACATAACAGTGTAAGAAGGTACAATAAACACAGAGTCAGGGTAAGATGTTGAGATGCTGCATATATGCTCTGTCAGCTCTTTTATTCTTCCTATTAAACCCTGCCAGGGCTCTGCATCCCTGAGCATTTTTTAAAGAGTCCTGCTGGTCTGCTAACACTGCAGCCACTTGGGAATGGCACAGCCCTGGCTGGGACGGGTTCCATAGCCTCCCCAGGCCAAGATGAAACCTCCACCCTGGAGCTAACAGCCCTCTTGAGGACTTGCCAAGCCCGTGAAATCCCTCCTGGTCGAGTATTTTTCCCTCCACTAGGTTGTGGGGTTGCACAGGCAGGTCCTGCTCCATGCTGCCGTGCTGCCAACAATGGGCTGTTCTTGGCAGTCCAACAGGGCCTGGCACCTAGTGGGAAATAGGGACAGCATTTAGTCCCTGCCTGAACTGGCATGGAGAAATTATGGGGCTCATCAGGACTGCTGGAATAGGCATGAGTTTGTCCTGAGAGCAACAGAACTTAATAGAAAAGAGACACCTGAGTTATGCAGACCCCAAGTTTCTGCAGCCTTCTCCCTACACCCAAAATACCACAGTCTCTGTTTGCCAGCTTGCTGACAGCCAGTGCAGTGCATCCTGAAATACTGTATCCCACTGGGGAGAGGTGAGGGTCACCCTCCCATGTCCCTGGCTCTGCCCCCTGGCTCTGCCACATCAGCTCTGCCTCGCTGGCTGCCTCACAGCTGAAAGAAGTGCCCACAGCAGAAAAATTGCCCAGTCTGCACAGAAATGAACAGAGACTGCCACCATGGCACAAATCTGCAGGAATGGTGACAAATGACAACTTTGCTATCCGCTGCATTTCACTAATTCATCCTGCCAGAAGCGTTTCACTCAGGTCTGTCGAAGCCACTGCAGTCGCACGTCCTCTCACAGGCTCAGGAAATGGCTCAGGCAATTCTTTCCCTAGTGAGTTTTGCAGTACTTTGAAAATTCTTATTTATGATCAACATGAAGCAAACAACATTTAGTAAGGAGAAAAATAACAGGTTGGTTGCTCGGTTCACTTTCACATCTACAATAAGCAAAACATCCGTGGGGTTAGCAGAGTTTTTAACCACAGTGAAGCTGCTGCAGAGCTAAAGGTGCCACATGGCAGGTTCGCCTGGGGTCCAGACAGTGGCAGCACCTACGGGGTGCAAGTTAGAGGACAGCATGGCTTGTGTACCTGCTTCACACTGCCCACTGCTACAGGAACCCTGAAAGAAGCTCACTAAAGGCTGCTCATTAGAAGGCATCATCCTTCAGCTCTCTCCCCAGGAGGACAGTCACCTCCACATTCACATCATCGTGTCAGTAGTTGCCCATGCCCCAGAGCCCAGTTCTAGGGCCTGAGTCCCAGCTCTGAGTGTCAGGGTAGTCCTTTCTAGAGGCACCAGTGCTGTGACAGGGTTCATGGTCCATTTGAAATTAGCCATCCCAAAGAAACCTCCAGAGTCCACTTTCTCCACCTCTCTGCCCTCTGGGAAACCCTCTTCTCCCTGAAAAATTTGACATTTCTTAATCTTGGCTTGTTTTCCAGGTCAGCAGCCTTGTTCCCCAGCACTCCCAGCCACTCAGCAAAGGCGTGTCAAATGCTGTCACTGTCTCTGTGCCTTCACCATCCTGCTGAGCGTGCCTGCTCCATGGGTGGCTGGAGGCAGAGCTGTGGGAGCCAGCTCCTTCCACAACAGCTACACATGCACTTAGAGTATGCTCTGCTGCTGTGGTACCTGCTAAACCACCTCAAAGCCATCACCAGGACACATACTGCTGACACCAGAAATTGGAAGGAGGGGAATGATTCAAGGGACGGACACCAGCAAGAGAGGCATGGCCAGGATTAGCCACTGAGACCTGCAGGCTCCACCTATTTACCTCCCTGGTCATCCTGTTGCCATGCCTGTGGCCATTCACTGCCTGCCTGTCTGCACTGCACAGACACATCTGCTTGGTTGGAGCTTGCAGCCCCCACAGCACCATCACGGAAAAGGATCAGGATGGTGCCATACAACACATGCTGCAAAAATTGACACTGCTGCAACAAGAGTACCCAAACCTCAACCTGCTAGGTCAGGGGCAGGGCTGCCCTGAGATTGACTGCTATCTCAAAACTGCAAAAATAGTTATTTTGCCATAAATTAACTATAGTTAACACTGGCACCATCAGCCCAGGCAAACCTTGTGGTGTCAGGCCACTTAACTCTGCCCTGCTGTAGACCAAGGGCACTCTCCTGCCCCTAAAACAAGATGCTTCTTGGTGGACATCTTGGGTAATTAAATAAGGGTCACTTTTTCCCAAAAAAGAACAAGGCACATGTGAATGCATGTGCCTAAGCACCTCCCATCATCAAATTTCATTTCAACCCTAGACTGAAAGCTCAGCTTAGGCTGCAATTTAAAGCAAGTACCATTTCTGTCTTCCAGGAGCTCAGCAGCATCATCAGTTTTCCCCCATGCACATGTGAGTGTAAATGCTCATAACTACTCAGCTGGTTCTGTGGTTTTACATTGAAAATATGTTGCTATGGAGAGCTCAGCACGGGAACGTGCAGCCACCACAAGGCACCATGACACAAGAAGCCCACAGCTTCCGCTGGTATTTTCAGGCTCTCCGCTGCCATCCACACAAAGGCTGAAAATAGACTTAAAGCTCAAATGAAGCATCTGTAATACTTCATTTCTGCCTGTCCCTCCCCAAGGCACTGAGACTTTTCACAAAAATCCTACCAAGCATCCCACATACGCTCTGACGTCACCTTGCTGATTTCTAATTCCTCACTGCACACATGCCTTGAAAAGGAAATTCCCTCCAGCCCCATTTTCATTGTATGTCCTATATCTGGGAAGCAGGTTTCCCTCTAGAGCCACCCTTCCGCCAGTACCCAGAGATGCTGCTCAGTCCTTATTAAATTTTAGGCACAACATAAAGCAAATCCCTCATGCTGCTCCACTTGCTGCTCTGCTGACTGGGAAGGATTTGATTTCTGTCATTTAAAGCTGACCTTGGCAAAGGTCATTCAGCAGCAGCAAACTGATCTGCAAATACCTATGCTGTGCAGGGGAAACTTGCCTGTGCCATTTAAACCCCAGCCCTCACACTCTCCAGAACGCACAGGCTGGGTCCTGAAAGATGCCGAGCATTTCCTGATCTCACTGACTTGACACGACCTGGGAGAGCACAGCCAAGTCAGTGCAGACTTGAGCCCACAGCACTGTGACTGAAGAATCCCTTTGGGGTTTCTCTTTCCTATGAATTTTTAAAATATCTGAAATACTGTTTGTTTTCTTTCTCATATTCTGGAGGAACTGATAAATCCTCAACTGCACTATAAACATGCAGCCATCAGCCCTTGATTTCTAAAAATGTGTTTGTATTAAGCTATGAAATTATTTACAGTGGCCATAAACATCCTCCCAGCATCTGGCAGCTGGGAGAGGGCCTTGGAACTCACTAATTTACTTACACTGTAAACCACTTTCTAATAAATAAATAAGCTCTTAATATCTCACCCACAAGAAGAGGCACATTGCGTACAATACTATATTTGGGGTCCTTTGAAGGTCAAGGATTCAGCAGCTGACTTTCTCCGAGGACCCTTCTTTGGTGACTGTATATTTATGTCCAAATGAATTGTCAGCCAAATGTCTTTATTCTGAAGTTGGTTTAAAATTCTCACATTGCTCTGAATGTTGGAGAAGCAGTTGCTTGTTTCTTGTTTTGCCTGAACCAGGGTCAGATTCTGATCTAAGGGGCCCAAAGGGGCACTCAAAAATCCGAGTAAATGTTTGCTGACTCTTTAGTAGTGATCTTCCTCAGTGGGCCTACTGAGTCCCCAAGGCTGGTTCCTGGGGTGGTGATGCTCTCCAGGCCAGGAGAATGCCCAATCCCAGAGTCCATGAAGAAAGGAGAAGGTCACGTAGCATTGCAAAGAGGTGAAAAATGCCAGGTGATGTAGAGGTGGGAGAAGGGAAAACAAGTATCTCACACATCCCACTGGGTCCTGCGCAAAGGAAGAGCCATGTTAGGGCCCTTACTGGCTGCAGAGAGTACTGAAACTGATGGAAATATGATTTTCAATGATTATGAAATCCACCGCGGTGCCCTTGAAGATAAAGGAGAGTGAGTGGTTTAAAGCAATCCTGGATTGAAAACAATATTGGCAGATCAAACTTGTTCCAAAATTTGTATTTTGCAAAGAATAGTAATAGCCTTTCACAAAAGTTAAGGTAAACAAGGACTGTTTTCACATACTGCTTTACTTAAATCAAAATCAAAATCAAAATCAAACTCTCCCCTAATTTCCACCAGAGCTGGTTAAATGAGAAAGTTAATTGGTAA
>JAYRBT010000178.1:23674902-23783038 GCA_036023395.1 Myiotriccus ornatus | reverse complement strand
AAATCAAAATCAAAATCAAAATCAAACTCTCCCCTAATTTCCACCAGAGCTGGTTAAATGAGAAAGTTAATTGGTAAATATGAGGAAAAAAAATGTTTCATTCGCTCTCCCTGCCCCAGACACGAAAGAGAAGAAAGAATGAATCAACTATTAAAATCGGTCATGTTTTAATCATGTGAGGTTGTACTCATAGACAGCTAGAGATTTGAATGAAGAATTTTAAAACAGGAACCTCAGTGTAACCAGGTCCTACTTGTATCACCAGTGCTCTGTGGACAAGCTTCATGTGAGGGTCTAATTACTCCATTTATCCACCTTTGCAGAGGGCTCCAGAGATCTCTGACTAACTGAAGAGCAGAAGAGGCCCCTCTCCTCTCTCCCCTGCAGCCCCCATCCGCCCTATTGGAAAGGATGAAGCTGCACCAAGACAAAAATGGACCGTGCAGAGTCCCCCTCTGTGCATGGCATGGGCCCTTGGCACCCCCTGGGGTGCTCTGAAGAAGCTGTTCCTGAGCAGAGTCGTGACGGGCTCTCTCACCCAGGGGTGAAAAGAGCAGGCCATGAGGATGCTGGTCGCAACCTCAGTGGGCCATAAAGACATAACCAGAATGCAAAATTGCTTCTCCTGATGCTACCCCAGTTCCTGTGAGTTGTCTCCCATGTATGTTCCCTGCTCAGTCAGTGCAGAAGCTCTGCAGAAATTCTCAAACACAGTGAGCCACATCTAGCTACATTTTTTTTATAGATAATAATTTCCAGGCAGTAGCAGACTATTTCAGTAAAACTAAGCAGAATCCATTATTTTCTTAAGAAAGATAAACAAAAGGCAAATGCAATGGGATTGCTGCTGTGATTTTACATATCCTTATTGCAATAGCTGAAGTAGCCCAGACTGCTTATTGCTGATCCGATAGATCTCAGGGGACGTGGAATGAAAGCACTGCTCTGTGCCATCAGAGGCAGTGGCCTGTTCACTCCTGTTGTAACACTGCTTCCTTCACCCCAAACAGGAACTTAGCCCTACAGTTCTGAAACTATGCATGGACAGCATGAATAAATCTCATCACCGAAGGCTTCCTGACATTCCTGCTGAATATCCAGTCCTATTAGTCAATGTCAGGCCCTGGGCAACATGAAAAACTGCAGAAATCCATCCCTGCTGTCACTGGAAATCAAAGGTCAATCTCAAAAACTGAGAGACTCCTTCCAGCCTTGGAAGGCATTCACATTTCGTGATTACAAAGTGCAATTGTCAAACCTCTGCACATTCATGTGAAACAGGAAGGAAAAATAAGATCCTGGACAATAGGACCCTGGTGGAGTGCTGGAGGAATCAGGCTTTTCCCAGGAAGCCATTTGCCAAAATGTTAAAATAGAAGCTATTTACACAATAGGTTGGAAAAAGTTAACATGTTAGACAACAGGATTTCAGATTACAAACACTGGGCAGGTTGTCTCATGAGGGTGCTCTAAAAAAATGTATATATTCTCCAAACTAAGCAAAAAAGTATTTTCTATAATGGCCCTTTTGGTGGGGTTTCTATCTCTGCTTTTGCTGTTCAGGTTCCCTGCACTCCATGCCCCCAACCCCCTGCCTCTGTCTCATCCCATTCTCCAGTCTCTCACTCCTCCTTATCCCACTCCTGTCCAAAGCTTCCCTTCTGCTCCTCTCCCACCACATCTATAGTCATCAACTGCACCATGTGAACAGGTTGTGTTTTAGTTGTGCTTGAGAATAACAGGCAGAAAGTCAGGCTTCCCAGTTTCTATTCCCATCTCTCGTCCTCCCTGCAGAGCCTTAAGGAGGTCATTTAATCTCTATGATGTGTGACCCGAGTTCTCCTCCTGCAAGCAGCTTGTGATGCCCTGAATACCCCCAGGTGTCTGCAGGGAGTGAGTTCCCCGAGCCCTTCGTGACAGACCCCACGCTCACCTTGTTAAATGTTGAAACATTTTAGGTGTTAAAAAAGACCCTTCTAAGCATTTCTCTGGGGAGCAGTTGGCCAGCAGCTGACCTTCTCCTGGAAATCTATGTAAGTGGGAAACACAGCCTATGAAACTTTAAATAAATCTATTGTAGTCTGTATAGTAACCAGTGGCAGTCATTTACAATCCACCCTGTCCTTGCTGTTTCCACAGCCTTCCTGTTGCAGAGCATGAAGTGCTTTCAACCTACCTGTGAGCCTTCCCAGGGCAGCAGGGGACTCTAATCCCTACTTCTGGAGGAAATGCTGGGATCAACGCTCCATCTCCAGCCAGCTCTCTGCTTTGAAGCTTCCACAGTGGCCAAATTTGTCATCACCATCCAGTGTCTAAGTAAAACAATTAGACTTCATTTCTGATGGCTCAAATCCTCAGACCTAAGTTTCCACTGTCAGCAAAGGTATCTCCTGGCTCCCCAAATAGAAACATAAAGCAATGGCTTAAACATATTGCTGCTCAGGGAAGATGATGCCAACAGACAGAGAAGCAGACATTTGGAATAGCATTTAAGTGCTTCTTCATTAAGGGCATCTGTCACCCTATACTGCAACACTGCAAATGTGCTTCCCAACATGAGGCTCTACCTGAATGTTTTCCTGGTAGATCATTTAGCAATAGGTGATGGACTTCATGCTGGCAGGCAGGTGCTTACCCACATTAAAAATAAAGTAGCTATGATCTACAAAACTCTAAGATGCCTTGAATTCAAGCACATCACATCCTGCTCTCATTCTTGCACCCTGCATTGCATGTGTTCCACTGAAAAGGTTTCATCACGTGCCTGAAGGTAAAAGAGAGAACAGAGTCCGTAAGATGTTTGTCTTCACACTTGCTTTAAGAGTCACCCAGGTGGGAAGAGCCTGAGTATTTCTGTTTGGCTCCTGCTCTGTTCAGGTTCTCTTGGCAATGCTCGGTATCTTCCCTCCTGGGGAAGTGGGGAGAGGAAGGAAAGAACAAGAGCATGCCAGTGCATGTCCAAAGGGAGGAATCAAGAGATCTTTAAGTGTTCAAGAGACTTGCCACACTTCCCCCTACAGAGAAGTTGCATCTTGTGCTTGTTGTGCAACACAGGAAAGCACAGGAAGACAGTCCCAAGACTACAGAAACAATAAATTCCCCTCTTCTCCTTTATTCAGATCCCCAAAGTATTGTGAATACATAACCTATAAGAGTTAAACTTCTTTCATGGTTTTACTTCACTTTCAACACGGATAATTCTCTGTTTTTCAGGGAAGCAGAGATGAGGCCCATTCTCCTGTCTCATTTGTATTTGCTGGATATGCTGAAGGTTCCAGCTGACCTCCTCCCCTCTCCCATAGACTGAGCAGTAGGAACAGCTGACAGTCCCTTTCAAGTGCAGCACCTCTTCTGAGATGTACTGCCCAGGTGGACAGTGGACAGCTTCCTCTACATTCTCCAAAGCTTTTCAACAATCCCTCCTCACTGTCTGCATGTGATCTGCAGTCCAAGGCGAATTCCCTTTTCATCCAGACACACTGTGTTATTTCAGTATAGCACTGTCCAGACAACTGAAAAAAGTGCGAACAATTTAATATAATTACTTTCTCCGAACTTTCCATGAAAATGGTGAAAGTCTGGAAGACTTCTCATCTTTGTGTAGTGTTTGGAGTTGTTCTATTTGCTTTTATACTTACAAATGTACATATCTAGAGAGAAATCACCATAAATATTTACAGAGAGAGCTTCAAAAAGCCACTATTTCAAGTTAGTGAGAGGGCTTTGTCTCATCATCAAGATTTCTAAAATGTTCCATAATTTATCTTAATTCAGACCATTCTGTGAATAAAACAGCCACTGTCCTTCCAGATGGAAAGCAGACACTATCCTGCCTCCCCTTGTAAAGCAACCAACATGCCTCAGAAACAAGCAGCAGCAGTTATTAAGAGAACCACCCCTTTCACCCACTGAACTCCATCCAGCCTCAACACTTCCCAAAACTGAAAAAAAAAAAAAAAAAAAGATGACACTGCAAAATGTCTTACGTAAATTTTGCTGTCCCAGGAGCCTCCACAGCCAATCCAAAGGGTCAAAGTACTTAAAGAAACCAGATTCTTGAGGGATTTCCAGCTCCCACTTCCAGATCTCAGCGATTACACAGAAGGCAGCCAGCATCACCCTTGATAAGCCCCCACCGCTGCAGCCATTAAATGTCCAAATTTGTTTGAGTGCCTGAGCCTCTTGCAGAAGTCTGGATAGGAAAAAGCCAGCCAGCAGCAACAGAATGAAAGCAACCCTAATCTATTCAACTTCCGTTATTTATTTTTTTTTAAGAACATTTTCTAGCATTTTCCCACTAAATACTGGAGATTAAGTAAGCAAAACTTCTTGATGTCTGCATGAAAATACGTGGAGAAGAGCAGAAACCCATGAGCATTCCCAAGTCTTGAAGCCATCAGCAAACCAGCATCTTCAGTGCCAATGTTAAGCCCTGCTCCGTGCTGGCTGGCTGGGGACTGGCAGCTCAGCTCAGCACGGGCCTCTCCAAGAAACATACAACATGGAACAAGGAATTTTTCTCTCAACACTTGGCAGAGCAGTATACTAGCTATCTAAACTTAGACAATAAATACAGAACAAATTAACTTCTGCTCCACTGGAATCCCAGAGGTGCTTTTCGGAGGCCAGAGTGCCGGCACAGGCAGGGATGCACAGCGTGAGCCATGGGCCAACGTGCTGCTGCCATGGCGGGCAGCTGGGCAAGCACTCGAGTACACAAATGCTTTTCTCCTCCGCGTCCACGTCGACTTGTGGTGGGAGCTCCAAAGGTTCATGTTTCCCGCTGGTATCTCTGCTTCTCCCTGTTTCCATCAGGGCCAGGAATAACAGGAGAGCGGGCTGTCCCCCAGCCCCTCCTCTTCTGGTCCTGGACATGGCCAGCAGTATGAAGAGCGGGGGCTGAGGAGCACGGTTGAGTTACAGAAGCAAATGTTTTTTGGTGCCTCTGGATGTTCCAAGTTAAGTTCAGATCGCACTGCACTTAGCTTGCATGCTATCCAAACTAGTCCAGCAGGGCCTAATCCTGATGAATAGCTGGGTAGCTATTAAAATTGTTTTCCTTGAACAGCTAAATGGAAATGTGAGGACTTGATGCTTGAGCTAGCATTTAAAGTGGGCTCAGGTAATCAAAACACCAGATCAGAGAGCACTGGGGGTTTTGGAGGAGCTGAGATTCCATTTAGCTTTGAATCTTTAGTTTTTTATAGCAAACAATTCCCATCCCTAACAAATGACACTAGCCACAGCTCCTTACAGAGACTGACTGGACCCGATCACATGGTCTCACTCTAGCTGCTTATACCTTTTAGGCCAGCAATGCTTCTCGTGCAACTTAACACCATCTGTCATTCTGTCGTGTCACCTCGGGATGCCACTCGGGAAGAAACACGTCACTGGTCATCTCTCACTGAAGACACCTGAGATGCCAGCATCCGGTATCGCAGCCTTCTCTCTGTCTGGGCACCAAACACCATGTACAAATTTAGAGCAACAAACAGCATGAATGCAGCTCCAGTGTCTCCAAGTTATTTTCCTGCATCCACGGCCAAGCTGCAAGCCCGTATCAGAGAAAACTGGTAAATAGGATATTCTGTGTAGAGGATGTAGGTAGCTTTTAACTGTCACACACTAGCAATGTAGACACACAGCAGAGCAATGGATTAAATATATGAAATTTTTCTGCTATTCTAACATGTTCCAGGGCCTCTGGCATAAGTGATGGTGATGCATGCAGGAGAAGCCAGCTTGTGGATGGAGAGCCTGTGGATCCCGGATGGGCCTTGGTCCCCTCCTCAACCTGATACTGGTGTATGTGAGGACACCCTAACCATTCAAAGTGGGAGGATGAATGGAGGGAAGGTGACCTCAGAGGAGCTCAATTCCTGAGTGTGGTAGAGCCATATGGCTCCTCAGGCAGAGCTTCTCCCCCAGCACCACTGTGCAGGTGGGACAGGCAGCTCCAGCAAGCTGAGCAGGCATCAAGCCACATGCCAGGGCATGTTTATGTCTAGAAAACCACCACCAGAAGAACCTGACTTATTATATCCAAGCAGAGAAATGAAGAACAGAAACACAGTTTGGGCATTCCAAGCAAGTAAATGGGCCTGTATAGTCACGTGTGGAGGCAGTTGTGCTGAATGAAGAAAAGGCCCCAGCCTCACCAGTTTGATTTCCTGAGCAGGTTGAGAGCAAGCTATAATGGACTCCTCTCCAAGCCATATCCCCTACAAGGAAGCCTGCATTAAAAAAGGAGGAAGAAACCATGTTTTGAGCTCAGCCAACGTAATGCACACTTCACTAATCGCAGGTATTCTTAAACACACAATTGTGGGCCCAACCTCGCTGGGCTGCAGAGGCAGGAAACCAGCAGTGCTCCTTTGTGGGAGCCCTGGGTGGCTGCAGATGCTAATGTTCTCATGCACAGAGAGGGGGGAAGGTTTGCTTGCATAACCACAGCCTTGTAAAACAATTTGGTACCAAGTGTGGACCCTGCTAAGGGTATAACTTTCATGCTTTCTCTAAAAAATAAAATAACAGCAATTTTCAATGCTCAGAATGCATACACTTCAGAAAACTTGGGGTTGTATAGTATGAGGATAGCAGCAGTGCTGCTGCAGGGGCTGGACACAGGTAATGCAGCAGTTAACTGAGAGCAAAGGGGTAAGAGCTCCAGGAGGAATCTCAATAGCATTTGGATAGACCTGATATTTGAATAAGCACTGTGACTCAGTCATCACCTAGGGATCTAAGATAATGCAAAGATGCACTAAAAGCTTCTAATTTCTCCTTATTTAATCCTCACTTGCTGTATCAGGACAGTGCACACAAGCTAAGGATGCTTTGTGTGCCCAAGGGAAACAAAGCCTGATGTGGGGCTCCCCATCATGCATTAGGAAATTTGGAAGCTATGTGGAATATCCCATTAGGTTGCAGAGCACTGTGCAGAGGCCTTTGGCATCCAATGCCAGCTATGGGGATGAACCTTCCCTCTTTCCTGGTGGGTGGTATGAGACTCCAGGCCTTCGTGAGAGCCTCCGAAAGTCAGAGGGGCTCCTTGATGTGAAGCCACATGTCAGACATAGCAAAGCAAGGAGGGACCTTTCAGTTCTCCCTGCTCAGAAGCTGCAGTGTCAGCCCCACACCACAGCCCATCACCCCCACAACAGCTCCCTGAGGGACACCCTGAGCGCCCACAGCCAGCATGGCAGCTCCCATCGGCAGCAGAGCCACCCAGCTGTGTGGCACACGAGTTTGGCAGCACAGCCACCCAGCTGTGTGGCACATGGCTTGGGCACGCCGTGGCTTGGGCACGCCGTGGCTCGGGGGGAGCATACGGCGCAAGCCAATTGCGTAGCCTGACGTTCAATGAGACTTGACAGGTCCCACTGAGGTCTGCATGCAGAGAGAGAGCCAGGGGCCCCCAAGCTGGCGACAGCGCCTTGACTCTGCTCAGCCCCAGCACGCCTGGGGCACGCAGGATTCAGCATTTGGATCATCTCATGGGAGGCTGGCAGGGACCCAACGACGCGAACATCATCCCATCTGCAGGAGCACAGGGCTGGATTGCAATGCACTTTTACCCTTGGAGTGGGGGTAGGAGGGGGGATGCACATGCACAGACATTCTTCACTTGTCACCCCCAGCCTTAGGCTGTTTCTTTCATTGCAATCACCTAAAGGTGAGGAGGAGCTGAAAAACATTACACTGACAGAGCTGTCGGAGCTGCGGATATAGGGCCTTCCGCTCCACGCCAAGCAAACCCTCTGGAATGGTTTGGACATGATAGGTAAACAGTGTTGGGCTTGCTCAGCAGGGAGACATTTGTATTTAGATGTTATAGATAAGTGGTGCATATTTGAGACATCTGAAAGTTATTATTCCAGGCAGTTTCTAAACAGAGAATCACAGTTGCGTAGCCCCTTAACTCCGAGCTGACAGGCAGGATAATGATTTAAATTATTGTTAAACATAGACTCTGTTTTAAGTGGATGGAATTCAACATCATGGTAGGTTTGGGGGAATGGGGGTGTATTACAAAACACAACATTTCCAATTTCTGGAGCGCTGATCTGCCAACACCAAGCATCGCTATTCACGCTATGAAAATGGCAGCTGGAGAGATCCTCAAAAGGCAACATCACTCAGCTGCTTTCTGGCTCATTACCACTCCCTCTAATTGCAACAACTTCGATTAAGGGAAATGCCTGTATAAAAGCTAAACATTAAAAGTTTTCACAGACTGTAAAACAGAGTTCAGCAATGAATCATAACGATTTTTTATAATGTTTTTGATTTAAAAGTGATTTATGCCTCCTGGAGTTCACCAGGGTTATGTTTATTATGTTATCACTCTGCTTTTAAAGAAGAATATACTGATTTGTTCTCCATTATAAGCTATTTGAAGATCAACTTTTAGGTTGTATTAAATCAGTGTCCTAGAGTTGTCTCATCTGTGAGGAGTTTGTTTTCCAGTGTTTCCACATTTAGCTGGTTGGCTCCCCCTGACTCCCTCAGTGCTGCAGGCAGGGTCAGCAGATACCACCATCAGAGAAGGCTTTTAGAACCCACCATAAGATGCTTTCTGACATACCAAAGGTTAAGTGTGACGGCAAACACTGGCTCCACACTGCAGCCTTTACACAGGCAAAGCTCCAGCAAAAACAAACCCGCCTCTTATGCGGAAAGGAGAAAGCGAAGGAAGAATTAATTTCTTGCTTATTCAGCATCTGATTGTCTCTGTGTCACAAGCAAGCTCCCAGGCAGTATCTCCAACCTATAGCATACCCATTTCCCAAATGGGTAACTCACAATAATGCAGCCGAGAGGCTCTCATCTCTGCTTGTAGCATGAAGATGCAATTGGGCTTAAAACAAAAGCAATCACACCTTGCCACTTAAGGGAAATTACATGGCTGATTAATAATGGATGAGCCTCACAAAGGCCACACATTCTGCTCAGCATGCCAGCATCTTATCCTAATTCTCCTCACCAATAAAGCCTAGAATTGTTTGGAAACTTTAGGGAAATTGAGATCACTCACCTAAGCTTTAATAACTGTTGTGTTTAGCAGGGCAGCAGCAGCACAGCGCAGCCTTTGGCATATGCAACACAACATAAAATCAAACCATGAAATAATAACTAGTTTCTGCCAGAAACACACTCACAAGGCACATGAGTCAAACCAAGATAAGGCACTTCTGTCAGACAGGCAGTTTGGCTTGCCTACTTTAGCACACAAGGAGTCCAGCAACTCAGAGCAATTGAAACCCACAGTCCCCTGTCAGGGAGAAAAATGGTATCTCCATCCTGCAGAAACCAGGCACTTGTGTGATATGTCTTCGGAAAATGAGAAATCTGAGCCTGAATCAGGAGCTGAATCCTTTACCATTAAAATTAAGGAGGGCTTTTTGTCCCTTTCTGTTAACCACTGGTCACGGATCTGAGGTACCCACACCAGCGTGTAAAGGCTTTCTCCTGCAGGCAGAGCTTGGTTGCTTTTCCTGCACAATTAAATTCTAATAAATATTCTTCCCTCATAAAAATAATGGACCGATCTCTCTCTGGGCATTGTTTTTCTCTTTTCATATGAAAAAAAATATATTCATAGAAGGAAACAAACAAGCAAGTAAAAACCTCAAATGGCTATTAAAACTACCAATGCCCTATCTGAAGCACTCAAGAGAAGCACAAAAGGAAAGTGCGCAATCAACAGAAAACATGGAAATGTTTCCTTAGCCCTCAAGCTGGACATTGAATTTGTGCAGTGACAAACCCCACAGGGCAGGCTCAGGGGTCTCGCCTGTTCTTTCCTGCAGCCCTTACAGCTACTGCTCAGCAGACAGCACAGCCTACAGGATAAGGAGAGGGACAAAGGCAAGTCGAAGCCAGATTTCCTCCTGCCAGAGGCTCTGTGTAAGGAAAGGGAAGCCTCCTCGTGCCTCCAAACCCCTCCTGGTCACAGCCCAGCCCAATGCTGAACAGACTGACAGCACTCCACCCTTCCAATGAGCAGCCCAAGCGGTCCTGGCCTTTAGACATAAAATTTGAGAGACAAACACATGTTGGAGAGATAAAATTAATGACAAGGGCCCCGAAGAGAGTATTTCCCACTGACTTTTCATTCTGATCTACTTTTAGTAACTTCAGATAAGCTACTCGTTTAACCACTTGAACCTCAAAAGGTTTCATCTATGTGAAACATATCATGACAATCTGCTTTGGCAGATCTCAGCACAATATGTCCAATTCTAAAACCTGTCATTACCTTATTCTCATGTCCTGGCATAAGCTGATAAAGCCACTTGGGCCCCATCCCCACCTGCGACCCAAGATTTCTTAGTTTCCAGAGTAATAAATCCTGTTAGGTTCTGTAGTCATTGCTGTGCTGTAGAGCCAGTGTGTACTCAACTCCCTAAGGATGCAGAACCGCAACACTAAAACTGCTGTGGGATATTCTTTGGTGTCACCTTTTCCACCTGTGGCATCAAATGCCAGAACAACAGCCAGATCTCCAAACAGCTTCCACTGCTTGGCTCCACCGCAGTCAGAAAAAAGGATATTAAATATGGAGACAGGGTTGCAATCAGCCTTTCTGAGGAAATAATAACCTGGGAAATTCTGACTCATGCTGATTTGTGATCAAGGACTGTGACTGAGATACCAAAAAAAGGAATTGAATCAGATTTTCATGGCTGTGTCAGAATGAATTAATTCTCCTCATATAACTGGAAAAGATTTAACATCACAGAAGCATTTTTAGCATGACAGCAGGATATGGAGGCTGCAGTAAAGAAGAAAACATGATTATTGGTCTGGAGAGACTGACAGTAAGGAAAGATAAAAAAGAACTAAATATACCATAAAATAATAGCTTGGTCAAAGAGTTGCCACCAGAAACATCCCGAGGAGGGGACAGCAATTGTAAGTATCTGGCACTACTGGCTGCAAAAATGCCCCAGGAAATGGTTATGCCAGAATAACCAACAGTGACATATGCTCATGAGAGATGATAAAGTTACCTTTAAGTCTACCCAGAAGAGTTTAAGAAGCTCCCACCAAGGTCCTACTAGAAAAACCTACTGCTGGTTTTCCCCCTTCTACTAAAGATACAAGAGATAGCAGTCTGGCCTTCCCCAGTGGCCACCATTCACCCCTGTGTCTGTCTCAGAGAGGGGTTAAGACCTTCCTTCTCCTTTTTTGTGGTTGTCAGCAAAACTCTTAAAGCAAATCAGATGTCACTCTGAATCTAGCTAAACCAAAGTCAGGTTATTTCAATTCTAAATGCTTGCCCATAGCAACTATTCAGGTTAGCATAACTAGTTCTTTTTAAAGCCATGTTTGCAATTAATTTGCACTAATTTTCTAGGTTGTCCATTGTAATTAAGTCCTCTGCAGGAAAAGTATTTCACTCAATACATATTTCAAAGACGGTTGTTTGGTTTTCTTTCCCAGCCAAGCAAGCTAGAGATGCTGCTAAGTGCAGGATTAGACTCTGAAGTGCAACTCAACAGGCAAGAGTTTATCTGGCAGCAAATTCCACAGACTGAGGAGTGTGAAATCCCCACTGCAAAGCACTGACAAACAAAGGAGTATCTCCCCTCTCCTCACACAGCCTGCTCACCTTCCTCCAAAACACCTCTTTGATACTTAGTTCTGCCAATGTTTGTTATTAGAAAAAGACTTTCATAGTAAATTAACTATACAATGAAAAGAGCCATTCCATGAAGAGGAATAGGTGTTATCAAGAGCAGAACTAAAAGCCACCAATCTAATTCAGGACATAAGAAACAAATCTCACTCAGATTGTTCCCCATGTGTTGTTTTTTTCCTGTATCTTCAAGATCCCTATGATAGATAGACTGTCATTAGTATGTACTTGACCTGATAAAAGAGCTCACTTATCTTCAAGGAACATGCCAGATATCCATGGTGACCCATACAAAATAACTCGAACACACCTAACACCCTGTGCTGTCCAGATAAGGGTGGAGGGGAAAAAAAAGAAAAAAGGACCAAAGCCTTTGGGTTATGAATTGTCAATACAGAGTCAAAATGAGCCAGTGATTTACAAGTGTAAATCTAACCTTAGCAGGAGTAAAGAAGCCAGGCAAGAAAGGGATGGTATCTTAGTCACTGAGCTGTCCTTGCATCACCCACCAACATAACCCGATCTCTCTTTGCCAAACCTGTCCTCCTTTCACAGCTTTCAGACAGCAGTTCACCCTATTTTCATGCTTTCATCTTCCTGATCCCCTATGTCAGGCATCTGGATCCCTCCTGCACAGAAACCTGCCATGTTTTCCAAGAAAAGCAAGCACTACTTGGAGGCAATGTTCCTACCTCCCCTCCAACTTCAACAGTGTGCTCAGCCCCCCCTGCTCATGTTCATCTCTCTCTTCCTCCTTTTAAAAGTCTTTGCTTCTCAGAAAAACCATTAAGCACAGAGCCTAATCCCTGCATAACCATTGATTACTGATTAACCACAGACTGCAGGTTTTGACCTAGCAAGCCCTGCACAGAACCCAGTAACAAGCAGATGGCAAAAAGATCTAGCAAAGCCCTTAAGCACATGTCTATCTTTAGGAATGTGAATTAACATACTTATTCAAGCATACACCTGATTTCTGGCAACTGCATATGCATAGAGGTGGGTAGGTAGTTAACCATCCTGCTGAATTTGGGCCCTGCAGCCTGTGCAGTCTTCTTTTCTGACCAACTGAAGATGGGTTCCAACTGTCCAATTGGAAACTACACAACTTTAAAAAAATAGTATTTTACTTCCCACTTGAATTTTTCCTCCACCAGCTTTCACCCCTTAGCCTGCCAACACAGAGCACCCTCTGACTCATCATTAGATTGTTACTTTGATTTTTCATAGCTCATCTGTTTTTTATGGAGCACTGGTCTTTTAGGTCTCACATCTAAAAACGAAGCCTTGGAAATTATCATACAAATAGTCATAATAGTGATTATGGCCTAAAACCAAATTATTTATGTATTTCTCTTGAGTGGGCAATTAGGCTGAGTTGAAATTGTCAGTCCTTGCAGCTCCACAGAGAAATTCTCCATCAATTCAGTTTTCTTTCCAACTGTTTCTAGCTCTGACCTTCAGCATGAAGCCAATTTCCTTCCACCTGGCAAAGTAGTGTTATAGACAAGGTTTGAAGACTCTACCATGTTAGGAAAGAAGCAATAAAGAACTGTTTCGACAAATGTATGCAGCATCAAGACTCACCTGACACAAGCATACACATTCCAGTGTATGGAATAATTCAATCAGATCTATCTAGAACAAACAAGGCCTAGAAACAGGGTCAGAAACCAAAAGGACTGCTGTTTTTGTCAGAAAGATGCTCTCACAAAAGCCATGCTGGGATAACAGCAGTTTGCTGATGCCTGTGAAAGGCTCAGGATAGTGATGGCTGCTGCCTACAAACACCAGAGAGGGCAACGAAAATCAACTGGGGAAACACCACTGGAGAATGAGGAGAAAATGTAAATGTCTGTGGAAACACACTGAACAATTTATCACCAGTCTTCTGGTTCAAGTGAACACCTATGGGGCTCTGAGATGCTGGAGTCCTCTGGTCTTGGGCAGGCAGAAGAAGAGGAAACACTCTGCATTAAATATGTTAGAGGCTTCAGATCTTTCCATGCAAGTGGTGCAGTACTTACTGGCACAGTACCAGCATGGGAATAGGATTATTGGATTCAAAAAGCTTTTTCCCTGGAGTGGTCTTTATCCTCTTAAAAAGATAGAGCAATTAAACATTTTTTTTTCCTAAAGAGAATTAATTGTCTGGGAAGGGTCACACCGGTAGCCAGATGCATCACAAGAGATTTTAATCTTCTTAAACACACCAGCCACAGCCACTGGCCAGCAATCTGTTTTATCAATCTTTTATACCCAGCTACAGACTAAAAATTTACCAATACCAAATAAGTTTCATTTCAAAATCTAATTCAAGAAGATGGAATGGATTTTTTTTTTTTTTAATATATATTTTGTAAAGGGCTTTAACATCAAAATGACGCTAATGTCAGAGAATCTAAACTAGTGACTGGACATACTGTTGTAGCCTATAAACATGGAGTGCTTCGTACAAATTTCACAAAGTTATGCCAACATTACCTGCTATAGTTCCCAAGACAGCAGGAAGAAGCATTTAGCTAGTGCATGTCAGTACAAGGCATGATATTTTCACCAAATGCCACAACATAGGGGAAAGATGTAAAAAATACTGTCAGTACAACATATTATGAAAATGCAATTAAGTGAGAGTCACAGAAGAATGAAAGATCCAGATTTTCCTAAATGTCTGAACAGGAGAGAAGAGTCCAGCATTTCACTGAGCCCTGCACCTTGCAGGAGCAGCTGCATCATAAGCAAGAGCTGATCTGCACCAAAATCAGGACTTGATTCCAACACAAGTAAATTACCTTAGAGAATAGAAGTAGTAGCTCAGTTTGACTAAAGATGATATAGTGAATGGCATCCCTGCCCATGGCAAGGGGTTTGGAACTAGATGATCTTTAAGGTCCCTTCAAACCCAAACCATTTTATGATTCTATGCTTCTGTGAAGGAGAGATTCTGGTTTGATTCAGCACAGCTTCCCTGAGTCAAAATGTTTTGTTTTCTTTAGGACAAAGCAGGCAAGGTCTGAAGGAGCTTCTGCCACTCAATATTTGGCCAAAAAGAAGGAATGAATGAGCAAAAAACCAGGGCTGTATTCTGCTCACAGTGTAAAAACAGAGCAACTCCACAGGTGGCTGCAAGTTTAGGCTGGTAAAACTGAGAGCAGAGTTGGGCTACTGATTAGGATTTCTAGTCTGAACCCAACAGCAAAAGTTCTGCTTACACAGCTTGATCAAAAAAAAAAAAAAAAAGAGAGACTTTGTACTACAGAGAAATCTCATTTTTATCTCTGTTGCCGATATGGATGGAAAAGCTAATTTTATTTTATTAAAGGTGTCAAACTTTTTTAATAACCTAGACACCTACAGGGATAAAAAATCACATCCTCTGTACAGTAAATTGCACATTCAGCAGCTGTGATGCCAATTAGACATTGAAATGACAAAGTGCTATCTCACGCCAGCAGAGACATACTGTACAGGGACGGTGTTTAGCTTTATCATGTAAGCACTGTTTAGCCATCATCTGTCATACAGGCTTAGGGGAAAGGGTCTCCACAGCTGGAACAGCTGGAATAGCAAGATCAGCACAATAAATGGTTATACTTTCACCAGATCACTCAATTCACATCCAAAACTTACCTCCAGCTCCAACTTACACAGGACTAAATGCACTCTTTTTGTCAAGCTATAGCTTTATGAATGAAGAGGAATTAGCTTTCAGCATTACAGCCTAAGGTTTGAACAGTATAAATTATTTAGCTGATAATTTTTGAGAAAAGCATTGAGAAAAGTGCAAAGATTAATTTCCTCTACCAACATATTCTCCATATTCTCTCTACCCTTCTTTTTTTTTTAAGACACTTATTACCTACAGATTTACAACAGGAATTACATTAGACAAACTAAGGAAAATACAATTATATGTGGCATTATCAGTTAAGAGAATGTCTCAAAAAAAAAAATCCCAATTGTTTAAATCAAAAATCCAAAACCTTTGCTAACATAAGGAATTATTTTTAAAATCTCTCTAAAGAATATACTGCTCCATAAGTGGTGGGTTATTACACTCTAAGGCCCTGTCTATGCTAGAAACTTCTGTAACAAACTATAGCTGTGTAATAAATTCAGTATACATTCAATTATTCAGGTAGTTTATACCTTTATTAGAAGTAAAAGAAAGTCAAAAACCTTTTAATTGGAACCACTGTTTCCAGACTACACTCTCCACACTTCCAGCACTCAGTAAAGGCAAGATGAACTTCTTAGTCTAAACCAGCGACATGTACCTCCTTAAAGCAACAGCCAAATCAATCATCACAACAGATATTTAATGTGAGGACACCACCTTTTTTTTAATAGAGGGGCCTACCTTTGCAGTGTCAGCATCTGAACTACAGCATACCCATACCCGTAACATAAACACCACTTAGAATTGTCAGAGTTTTCATATTTCCTTGGGGTTTTATGGGTAACATGGAAAATATTACTATATAGACCTTCTTGCCTGTGTTAGCAACAATATTTTAGCTTAACAGAACTAAAGGAACTTTAAAGCACAGAACGGATTTTTCCACTGGTCATTCTGTCTTGTTACAGTCTTCATTTTTCTCAGCCTGGGCAATAAAAGCCAGACTAATCCCTTTCGAATTTATTCCTACCCAGGTACGCTTGCAGGCTCTCCTGATGCCGATGTGGACATATTATGGATATAATGTGTCCAACAGCACATTATATGTGCCAGATCTTGTTCTTTCTGTTCACCTGCGGCAATGTCTGCACTCACCAAGCAGTCCTGCTAAGGCAAAGGTGGTTTGGGTGAAAGCAACAGGTTATACCGTGAGCAAGGCTGAGAAAATACATGTAGCATGCATAGCCTCTGTGCAACTTTGTAATTCAACACCTCTTCGAGTCCCAGTGAAGCCTGAAATGCTGATCCCTCAGAGACCTTATTTTACTTGGCATCTCTCTGTTCTGACTTACTTGCCATTCAGCTGCTCGGCCCAAACGCCCCACACTGATCATCCTGGCAGCAGGAGGGCAGGACAGTGGGATGATGCCTTCCCCAGGCTTATGGGCACAAAGTCTCCACTGTTTACAGTCAAACACACAAAGAAGAAAAAACCCCACTGCCTTCACACGGCCAAGACGAGCTCTGACCTGCTTGAAAGTGCAGTGTCCAGCAGTCTTATCACAACCAAGGCAGGCAGACCTGGAGAACAGAGAGACTGTCAAGCACAAGGAGCTGCCCTGGGGCTGTGGGCTAACTTTTGAGTGCCCATTGCATCTGGAAAAATACCTCCCTCCAGAGGTGCTAAGGTAAAGCAGGGATTAATTAAAATGCCAAGATATTAGTTATTTATTAAACTGTTTTCATATTTGTAGCTGTGTTAGAGAGCTTCCTGCAGCTGCCATAGAGACAACAGCTACAGACAATAAAACTTTATGAGCAATTTAAATTCTCTCTCCCCTTAGGAGATGCAGAAAAACAAGGACAACTGACTGTTTGCAGGTCTTGTGTATCTTGCCTTCATTAAGTAGGACTCTGTTTAAGCACTTATGCTTTTCCATCAGATAGTCAGAGACTTCCACAGAAAGGATAAATAGTTTATAGCTTCCACTTTCAACAATACCCTATAAAAACACACTGCAGTCATATCTGATTATCCAATTTTGTTTAGTGCAAAGCTCTCTCAGCAGATCAGTCTGCTTATTTGCACGTGTCAGAAGAGCAACAGAAATGGATTCCCGTGGGCAATGGAAAATAAGCTTTGCACTTGGAAAATAAAATAGTAATAACCACACGGTAAAACTGCAGATGCAGGTGATAAATTAGATTTATCATCAGTCTTATACCATTCACACTTGAAATTTGCCCATAAATCTACCTTATTTGAGGTTTATTTAATGTTTCTTCTAAAGGTGGCCTGGAGCTAGAGATTCAATCTATGTAAGAACTGACAGGAGTGAAGAAAGAAAAACAAACATTTCTTTCTTTCCCCACAAAATGTGCAGCTTCCTTGTCAAACAGACACCAGCTTGAGTCTCAAGATGGGTACATTTCCATCCAGGATCAGTTCACATTTTAACTTTTGATACATTGCAAACATAAAGCAATAAGAAGCTAGGAAGGGGATAAGAAAGATAGAAAGAAGAGATTTCTCAAATATCTAATATAATATACAGCACTGCCAGTGAATTCTACTAGGACCTGTATATACATTTATATACATTTATGACTGTATATACATTTATGACTGAAGTATATATTTATACTACTACTACTTCTACTTCAGGTAAATCTAATACATGCGCATTTAATACATATGCATTTAAAATCTTCTCATTTTGCAAGGTTTTACTAGGGTTTTTTACGTATTTTATATTTACAAGGTGTGGTGAGACTTAGCTTTCAACAGGTGCCTCTCACTGTGCCAACCTAAATAAAATTATCCTTGGTTTTCAAAGCCTGTGTTGGTAAAAAAAACAAGAATACTTCGAAATACTGCATCAATGAAAATACAGAATAGATGGGAGAAGAGTGTGAACAGAGTAATAAATGGTAAAGGCATTTGGTTGTTGACCATACTAGCAATGAATGGGACTAAGGAAAATGAGTAGACCATTCCTCACATTACCACACTGGAAACACAGGGTGAGTAGAGAGGTATGCTGCAATTATAATTGCTTTGCAGTCCCATTTTTCTGTACTTTTAGAGAACGTGCATTGTGCTTTGAAAGAAAAGACACTAGGTGGTAGGGCTAGACGATCTTCTCAGGGCCTTTCCGATCTTAACCATTCTGAAATCCTGTGCTGCAATGTCACTGCCAAAAAAATAGAGTGATTTTCAAAAAGGCACCATGTGACAGGCAAACCTGGAATTCCCCACCAAAAGGTAAAGGAAAATCCTGTAAACACTCATTATGCTCTAATGTACACATCATTGAGGGAAGTTGTCACCCTTGCTGTTCTTCAGTGAATCCACAAAAACTGTATATGCCAGGCTCACTAGCCAAGAGCTTGAAAGAAGCAGATTAATGTAAGGCAACACCATTTGGTTCCCACGAGCTGCCATGCTTCCTCCAGGGCTCTGAAGACTCCAGGATTTAAACAGCTGGGCCTTTCCTTTTCTTTTTTTGATGCTTTATTATAGCAGCAAGGCAGCAGATTGCTTATATTCCATTTATCTCGGACTCTTTTTAAAAAGTGTGAATGAGCATGTGTGTATGTTGAAGTGATAACATAAGGACAAGCCACATTTCTAGTAAACATTACTTTAAATTATCCTGGAACGCAAAAGTGACTTGTGCAAAACTAGCTGCCCAAAAAGGGAAGCAGAGCTGTACACCATCCTGCCTGCAAGTTGAGCATGTCAGCAGGAGAGTCACTGTATAAGGGCATGTTTATAGGTCATGTAAACCTGCATCTACACTAAAACCCATGTCCTAAAACACAGAACATGCATGCACTCCATTGCAACAGCCTCCTCTATGCAAGCCCTTACATTGTGACAGAAAACCAGTGAGACTGTGTGGTCAGAGACCAGACTCCTGGGTGAATCTAAGCCTTTTCACCTCTATAATGGGGGTAGAGGAGGGCAAGGAGTAGCCTCTCACCTGTGACTGTGTCAGCACTGTGAACCTCATCGTTGAAGCCACTTCAAGGCAGATTTAAGCCAGTCCCTCAATTTGACTCACTCCAGCAACAAAGCAAACAGTAACGAGCAAACCGTGGCCCAACTGAAATTCAAACTCCCCTTGGCTGTGATGCAGTGGACCATGCAAGCCCTTTTCACCTGTTTTATTTCAAAATTCAGCCAGCAAAGAAGTTCCTTAAAGGGCTCTGCCTCTAAACATACAGCAAGGGAAGTCAGACTCAGGAACATCTGTGACAGCCATATACACCTGGGCACTGACAGTATTAGTGACATGTGGGTAATTATCAGTAAGGCTGATGTTGTGAGTAAAGCCATAAGCAGGAGGAAATGAAAAATTAAGGTACCAACCAGCTGTTTTTTAATGATGCCGGAGTGTTATGCAACGCCTGTGATGCAGATAGAGACAGAGGCAGGGCTGAGTTGGGCAACAAGACCTGAGTCGGGTGTCACTGCTGTACAACCTTTGGCAAATCATATAACTCTCACAGGCTTTGCCCCCCCCCACTTTGTTCAAGTCTCTCTTCATTAAATCTGTAAGACAGGAACAATGTCACTAGACTTGGACATCTCCCTGCTTTACTGGGTTCCACATTTTAGCTGGAACTGATTTACCAGTGTAATGCAGGTAAGAAAAACAAAAATGTGCAGTTTTGGAAGTTGTTGCTTTTGGGAACATAAATGTACACTGTCCACGCCGCTGCAGAGCTGGGATCTTGCAGTGGCACAGGACTTACTGCTGCAGATCTTTTCTTTGGGCAAGTCTCATTTTGGAAGTCAAGTTACATTACTGGGAGTGGGGAGGGAGCAATTCTGCAATAAACAGAAAGACAGACACCAGAAACGGTAAAGCTTTTGGTCAGACTCTTGGGTGACATACACATAAAAGCAAATGGAGGCAGTGCAGAGGTGCAGTATGACCCTGTAACCCTACAGGCATTAGAAAAAAGTGAGGTTTAAGAACAAGGAACATGTTTGGGGTTAGGGGGCAATAAATCACCGAACTGGAAACTGAAATGCTAGGCTTTTCTGTTCAACATACCACTCGAGCATCCCCAGCCTCTATTAGATGCCCTGCATGCCATACCAGGCTGAATTCAACCATATGTTTGTAACTAAGCTATGAAATTCATTTGTCAAGTCCCAGGCGTTTTTGGCAAGTTGTCCTGTGCTATATGTGTGGTCTGCTACACTAAAACAGGCATGCAGAACGTTGTAGTGAGTGTGTCTATAGGATCCAGGGGCAGCACAGCCAACAATTTCCCTTCTCTGACTTTTAGTGCTGTTTAATAATGAATGGAGATAGAGAGGACTTGGGGTCGAAGATGTTTCAGCACAGTTGCTAGGCTTAAAGCCTGCTGAAGGCTCCTGGAACAAGCTATAAACACGTATCTGAGCTCCACGCCAACTGTGTAAACTCAGAAGCTGCTTGCTTCATTCAGGAACTTCATGCCCACCAGAGTCGGGAGCCTTTTGGACTGGAGGTAAGTCAGAGGCTGGCAAAAGTCACATTTCCCTTGTGAAAGGGGATGTGGAAGATGCTCAGACAACGTAGGGGCAGATGACAGACAGGAAATGATTTCTCCGGTGTTTTGAAAGGAAACACATAATGCAGAGTTATGGACCCTCATTAATCAGGCAGAGCAGTCTGGAGGTGCCAAATCTCACAAGAACAGACAGAGGACTCGTAGTCATTTGTAAGCTCTTCCTAACTGAACCTTTTGTGTGACATCTGCCCGAATTCTACATCCCAATTCAAATATCACCACCTTGGCCTATGAATAGTTGCTTAGTGGCTCTGATTCAAACTGATTCACAACAAAAGATAAATCTTTCTGCACCTAAGAAAAGAAAAAGCTGCTGAGAAATTCTTCAATTCCTCTGCCTTGTGCAATCTTGGGACAGGAGTTTTTGCAATAAAGTCAGTCTCATTTCTTCATCTCCAGAACCCACATCCCTCTTCCTTGCCATGTAGGTAGCCACAGGCAGTCCTGCCACCAGATTTTTTTAATACAGCACAGAGTGCAGAAAGGAGGCAGAACTGTCAGAAAGAAGTTTCAATAAAGTTTTTCATATGTACCATAAAGTTGTCACTTTAACTGAGATTATCAGGCTGCACAACAGGAAATAGCCAAGATCTCTCAACTTCAGAAGGAACTTCAGCTTCTGAAGATCAGCAGGGTACCATCTAACCTTCTCCATGCTGAAAACAAGAGCCATGAAATTACTGTTACATGGAGAAGTGCTGTGATTTGCCTCCCAGTGAATCTAAGGCTGCATACTGACAAATCAAACTCCTCTGTGAAAGCAGTATTCTGGAAAAACCAGCCACAGATTTGCTCAGGTAATATGGAAGATAGCCATGTTTCAAATCTGTCCATTAAACCAGCCAGAAAATCGGAACAGTGCCATCCAGGAAGAATTTATCCATAGCACGTAAAATGCACTTCCCTGCTTTGGCATGGGGAAAGCAGAAAATGAGATAAAGTCTTACAAGGTGTATGACACACTCCAGGCTCTGAGCTCTGACAGAGCAACACCTCTGAGCAGAAATCCACTAACTTAGAGATGGCTTCCAGTGCTATACTGCAGCAGCTGTTTCCCACCTCCCATTGGTGTTATATTTACCTGCTGCATTTCAAACACCCACTGACCCAGGCTGAGGTTGTGAGATGCTCTAGGGAGGAGCAAGAGCTGCTTCCCTGCACCTGTCCCAGCCCAGCGAGGGGACAGGTCCTGTCAGGCTCAGCACATTTGGACCCAGGTACTCACCTAAGAGCTGCACTCCACGGGTGAGTCCATAGACATCGATCAAAGCCCACAGGGGCTCTGCCGTCCTCACCCCACTGAAGAAGAGCATCGCAGTGGAGTCGTTCACCCGATAGAAAACCCGTCCCTTCTTGTCCACCCAGAAGGCTATGATGTTTCCCTCATTTGCAAACTCTTCTGGCAGAGCCTTGGCCCAAAACCCACTTTGGGAAACCAAGTCAGGGCACGCATACTTCGGCAGAGTCTCAGGGTTAATCCTCGATGGATCCTTGGAAGTAAAGCCAAGTCGAAGAGCCCCACTCCAGCAACACTGTTTTTTAGTGATCTGCAAAGATAACAGCAGCAATAACAGCATTTGGCACTTGAACATCTACTTTAATACTACAGGCTCTATTTTTCAAACACTGGCCGCCAGCACGCAGATGACCCCACCAGATTTAGGAAACATTTTACACACCAAACAATGCTGCAGTTTTTTCAACTGCAAGCAGCAATGCTGCATACTTAGGATACAATGCCCATATTTAAAACCAAATAAATCAAATTAAATCTATGTGGAAAGGTGAAATGTAATTACAGCTGCATGATGATTCACTTCTATTTCTAGGGTAATTCCTTTTGGCTTAAGAATCATCCTCTCCCAAAATGTGCCAAAAATGGCCCTAAGACCTTTTATCTCAGCACCTGCAGCAGCACAGCTCTCCCCATATAGTTCTTAGATGATGGGGTCTCTCATGACCTGAAGGAAAAGCACAGACTCCAGAATCGCAGTTACCACCATGTGGTTTTCTGGCTTTCCTAGACAACTTAAAGACAGTCTTTCCCATGTTTTGCTTGTCATACTGGATGAAATCACAGTCTTGCAGCAGAGAACTTGTGTGTGGGAAAGCACGATTTAAAGTATTTAACTTTATTAAATACACAATTCGGAGGCAAAAATAGATGTTGTCTTATGATTGGGGAAAACCTATTTATTTCAACTGTGAGTGGTGTTTTTCAAAACACGTTGTGCACAACTACACTCCACCTGTCAGTATGCAACTACTCAGTGGTCTGGGGTCAGGAACAGACTCTGCTTTAGTTTTTGGAATGGTTCACGTCTCATATCCACCCTTCTGCACCAGAGAGATAGCAAGACAATGGATCGCAGATGCCTCCAGAGCCATCAGTTTCTTCTCACAAGAACTAAGCCCTGGACTGTAGGGGATATGAGGGGAGCAGGCAGCAGGCCCTAAACACATGCAGGACATCCAAAACACTACTCAGTTTCAAGGTCACTTTTTCCCATGGAAGCAAGGAATCTTCCAGAGTTAGTATGGTCCCCAGATGGAGATGATGTCCTTGGGGAATTCTTTCATGTCATTTTATTGTTTGAGTATGAACCTGCTGGGATTTGTTCCTCTCAAAGAGATTCAGCCTGTCAGCATCCAGACTAGGAAATGAAAGGCCTAAGAATGCAGGATCCAACCCTGATGTGGAGCCAAGACAGTTCCTGCATGCCAGCTGACACATAACTGGTGTATCTGTTCATGCACTGGACCTGCAGCAAACATGGCAGCACCTGAGATAGTCCTCTTCCATCAATGCCTTGGTAGCCCCAAGCAATTCCATTGTTGGCTGCAGGACAAGAGTAGAAACATGGACAGGTACTACCCACCAGATGTCACAAAAACTTGCTGCTTTTCTGTAATTTCTTGCTCTGCCAAACAGTAACGGCTCAGATGAATGGCAACACCAGAGGCTGAACTGTCCAGGACTGCAGGACTTTGTCCTAAAAAGCCTGGCAGCAACCACTCGTGTTCCAACTTGAAAGCATAGGCTTTTCACCAAAGGATTCTACAAGACATCTTCTTTGGGCTTCTGGATTCTCTTCTAATCACATTTGTAAATACTGTATTTTTCTTTCACATGCTCCTCTTCAAGGCAAATCTGAAACGTGTGCCCTTGGGGGCACAACCATCTCACAACAAAGACATTGTTCAAAGCCTAGAGAATTCTGTTTTATAATTGAAGTATCAGAGAAAATAACTTAGGGCTCAGAAAAAAAGTTATCAACACACAATTTTTCAGTTAAGGGAGTGCTGCTCTTTATCCCTATTCAGTCCAGCCAGGCACCTAAACTGTTTATATGAAACACTTGAGCACTGACCTCTGTCCCAGGAACCACACAAAGCTCTTGCTTGTGGGATGGACACTGGGGTGGCACTAAAAAGGACCGAAGTAGATTTGCTATTTTTTATACCTGACCAGGGTAGAATGGAATCGTGAGTGTCCCAAGTAGAACTGGGGTGAACAGGGCATGCATATGACAAAACGGGGAAACATAATACACACTCTCCAAGAAGAAGCCTGGATTATTTATTGCAGAAAATTTACCACAAGCCCTAAAAGCTTTTGGGTCTAAGATAAATACAGCCTCATTGTCATTTGTACAATTTAGTCTCTTGCCAATACTTCACAGCAATCACAGGCCGCGTGAAGTAAATATTCATATGGTAATTGAGGCTGCACATGTTCCATGTATTAATCAGCACCTATAAACAGTTCTTAATACAGTCTGACCACAGGCAAACTAATATCCAAATTCAAATCAAGTATAAAGCCTGCCAAGAATTAGACACAGCTGGACAAAGGAAACACAGTTTTGCTAAAAAAGGCAATGGTTAATGATGGACCAAATTCTCTCTTCAGCAGCCACTGCTAGCAGAAAAGCTTGGGAGGTCCACTGGGTACCAGAAGGAAGGAAGGAAGGAGAAAAACACAGAATCAACACTCAAACTGCTAAGCCATGCCTGCTTCCACAGATTCAGGCTCCTGATCTTTACTGCCTTGTGCCATCTTTGAAAACCTCACTCCGCTCCCTAGCAATGCCCTGAATTACACAGAAGAAGCCATACCGAGACATATGTCTCTGAGGCTGTTTGACAGCCATATTCCCATATTCCCAAAGCTGCTAAAAAAACTCAGAACAAAATGTAAGATACAACACCTAATAAATAGAATGAAATCTCCTTACTTCTTTCTTCTATTTTCCAAACAGAGTTTAGACTTTACAGGACCTAAATGACTGGGTTCATGGTTAGCATTTAGCTGGTAAGAAGATTTAAGACGCTGTTTTCCACGGGCACACACAATAGCGAGGCAATTACAGGATGGACTTATCATAAAAGCAAAGATGTTCTCACATTTTCATCCATCCCTAGAGTACAAGCTCTGCTGAAGCCTGTTGATTACTTCCATGAGACCTTCCCACTGGAGTCAGCGGGAGCTCTGCTTATAAATCTCTTGTGCAGATTTGCATGCATATTCTTCACATATGTTATGCAAGCTAAAATCCTAAAATACACAGTCATAAACAAGTGTGAATTTCCAGAGATGGCTACCTTGTTTCAGAATGAGGAAGAAATAAATAACCCAGAACCTTTGCCTAAACCACTAAATCCACTCAAATCTCTGATGGTGTCTTCAAAAGCAAAGTGATGCATTCATCTCCTCCCAGATTATTTTTGCATTTGGTTGCCCAAACTGCTGGCCAAAATGGAAAAAAAAATCTCATTAGGCAATGTGAGTGAGTCCTCTGGGCTTCCACTGTGAATGGAAGCAGAATAGCTCCACAGGAAACATAAAAAACCTGTAGGAGGGATTTTCTACTGATGGGCCTGAACCAGAAAACACTGAAATCTCTGTAGATTTCCAAAAGGAGGCATATGCCTTATTCCTTGCTCCTTTTCTGGCTCTAAGGGAAGAGGCAGGGAAGGCTGACTTGCTGCTGTAGGTCTTAGCACTCTGGGACCTCTAGCAATGGGCAACAGCAAAATCATTCAGGCTCAGTAGCTGTATGATGAAAAACCTCCTGGAAAACTCCTGCATAAATGAAGGATTTACAGATAGATCATTCACGCGTGCCATAAACTGAAGTGGCCAAATAAGATGACCTACTTTGTGCCAATGTAAGGCATGAAATCAGCTAAGAACAGAAAAATGCAGTCCCATAAATTAGAGAGCATAAAGATTGGGAAGTATCTGTGCATGGAGTTCAAAGGGCCCCAAGATCCTTAAGGTTAAAAAGTACTTCAGTTCTTAAGGAGACTGAGGAGTTTCTTCATGAGAAAGCAGCTCCTGATGCACATGGAGGCACGGTGTCTTAGAGGAGCTGAATTTCCTGTGCCAGCTGCAGCACCAGGAGTATGAATTCCATCCTCTGGGCTACCACAGTCAGGTGACTGATTCAACAAAGCAGTCAGCAGACAGTAAGTGTGACTGCACTCACTGCTCCTTTCATCCTTTCATCCAAACCCTTCTGTTTTCCCAGCCAAGCACACAAGCAAGCACCTTCACTTCCAGGTCCTTTTCATGTCTTGGCTGTGGAGAGGCTGACTCTCACCTCCACGAGACTAGCCCTCACTGCTGCTTTGTTTACAGGAACAAAAGTGCTCCTCGGGGAATGAAATGCCTTCACTAACTCCTCAACCTCCCTCAGCCTGCCGGTAAAACTCCTCTGCAGGAAGGGAGCAAAGCCTAGAGGACATGTCGGCCAGGGAGATATTGAGGCTGCTGCCTTTCTAACTAATCAAGTTTTTTTTTTACAGCCCTTTTTTCTTGCTTTTTCCAAGCAATCTCAATTTGATCTCTTGTTCTTGTCTAACATCAAGACAAGTGTCTTTGGAACACGGATTTCCCTTTTGTTCCCAGTTTCTACAGCAGTCTGTACCTATGGCTCCAAGAACCGCAGTGACAAAAGCAGAAGTACCAATTAAGATCGCAGATCTTTAAGGCCAAGATCTGACTACTGTGCTTTTCAAGGAAGGGCTAGAGATCTGCTGCAAGCACCAAAGCCTGGTACACCCCAGCATTCACTCACAGCAGCTCCCATAGCAAAAAGGGAAGGTATAACACACTCACCTTCAGCCTGACTTGTTCATAAATAACAATGGGCCTGTTGCTGAAGGTAATGGCATTGCAGAAGCTAGCCTGGCGCTTCACCGCCTTCTGTGTGGTGTCCATGATGATCTGGGATCCCTTCGTGTGAGGATGGAAAAGCAGAGGGCTGATGGACAGAGTTCCACACTGTGGGATGGGGAGACAGTGCTTCTGCTTGTGGTGGCATCGGTGGGAGGAAGTTGAAAATGACCCACCAATGGAATCTGAAAGCAGAATGAGGAAAAAAGGGTTTCAAATTTGCTATGAGTAACAAGGTAATTTTCAATGCAAGAAAAAAAAAAAAAAAAAAAAGCAGAGATACTTCAGAGAGAAATTATAGATCAAAGCAAAAAAGCTATCCAAATCCTTACTCTGTAAATCACTGAGGGTTTCTAGAGCATCTTGAGCAATAAAAGACTACAAAGATATTGAAGACTTCCATCTGGACAATCTGATAGTACAGAGCAAGACACTGAAATCACAGGCTGTCTTGAGGTCACAGACCAGGAAAGAACAAAAGAATTGGTTCCACAACTGGAGCAAAGCACACATGAAGTTGCTGTATCAAAGCTGTCACACTTAAGGAACAATTTTCCACTTCCAGAGGAATCCTACACAACTTGATCATTTCTCTCACACCTCCTTTGCAACATCCAGTGATCTTTGCCTCCATGTGACTCTGGACGCTGCCCTATTCACCCATGCTAAGTGCCAGTTCCAACACACACATTGCTAATTTATACTCAAGCTCTACTCAGCAGTAACCCACCTGGAATTCTCCACCAACCCCCATCCATTCTTCTCTCTCCTCCACTGATGGGAACCTCAGCTGAGATCCCACTTGTCATGAAGGCGTTGATCGGCACACTATGGTTGCAGTGAGGAAAGCAAAGAGGGAGAAAGGCTATGAAGAAGGGAGATTATGTCTTTCTCTAACCAAGACCCTACACAAAGCCTGTAGGGTGGTCTGCACAATCAACACAACTATGACAGCAGCTTTGTTAAAGAACAAATAGGCACACACATTTCTTTTCAACAGGGAGCCTGCAGCAGTTCCAGCCCAAAACAACCATTATACTGAACACAAGTCATCTGCTTCCTTTTCCTTGTGTGCACACACACACTACAGTATGCACATATGTTCAGGAGGAAATACTCCTAGATTTGGAAACAGAGTACCAACAGAATAAAGGACTACTCTGTGATAGACTCAATGATGCAACTAAAGCAAATATGACCTTAACAATGTGCCAGTTTGTGCTGTAAAGATGCATGACTAAACACTATCCTTCGAACACACAAATGATAGAAACTAATTATGTATATTCTTCATGCAAATTAATTGCTCAGTGTTATGTCTTTCTATAGCTACCTTAACATAATGCTTACAAAAGCCTGGACCCTATTCCTCCCAGCCTTTTGGGTGGTCTTAGCTTGTAGCTACACAAAGTTGTAATGGCACATCATCAGAATGAATGTGAATACCTACTAGCAGAACCTAAAATGTTGGTTTATGATGGGAACATTATAACTCAACTTCAGCATCTGTCACTCTGGCCTTCTCCTCTTGTCTCCTTGTTTGTTTCTTTTTTCTCCCATTTTCAGCAACAGTTCTGGACTTTAAAAGCAGAGCAGGGAGGTCATGCAGCAGGGCTATTACCTTTAAACACTTTCATTAATGCTTTATGGGAGAGATGAACCAAATGAGAGTTATTTGATGTTAAAAATGATGTGGAATATGTCGACTTCCTTCTCCTGTTCCTCACATATGGAGTAGGAGAAATAAGGTGCAGAGTACCAAGAAAAAGTAGAGGTTAACCTGAGCAGGCAGGTCACAAAGGGAAACCTTTAGAAGAAACAGACTGCATGAAAGGGGAGTTTGACAAGGGGAAGGTCAGGATGCAGAAGCTCATATGAGCCTGACCTTTTCCCTTTGGAAAGGTCACTGCTGACCCGGGACAGTGCACCCTGACTTTCCCTGCAGACCAGACTAGGTGGTCAGAAGACAATACAAGCTGCAGCAGCCTCACAGACAGAATCTTCTGAGGTTACTAAGATGTGTTTAATTTGAGGTAGTCTTATGCCTCCAAGAACAGGAGGTTGAATCCTTTCCAGTACCACTAGCTTTTTTGCAAGCCAAGTACGTTCTTTACTACCACCCTGCGATGTTAAGCAGTTCAACCTCTCTGTCCCACTCCTAAGAGCATCTTTTTTGGAGCCCTGTTTGAGAAAGCAGTGTCCCAAAAGTGGCACAATTATCCCTCCATGCGCATCTCCCTCCCTCTTGGTGTCCTGGATCTCAAGGCCTAAACAACATCCTATATACAACACACAATATACAAGGCAGCAATGGAAGTTCACAGCTTAGAAAAATGCATCTCAAAGCCTGTTAGGGGTTTTCACCAGAAGTGTTCGTGCTCTGCAAACATTAGGTACAATCTTAAAGGCTTGGGATTTCTTAAACGCTGCAAGAAATGACTGGATTTAATTTTTTTAAAATACATTTTTGCCAGTTGAAAATATCTTGATAGGCACCTATGAGAATACCATAAAAATAATTTCAGACTGAAAACTAACTGCAAGGTATTTAAGATAAACTTCTTACAGCATGTGAAATAAGTGGCATTCAGAATTGAAAGAAACAGAAAAGAAGGCTTTAAGGCAGAGCCCAAAGACTGACACACAGTAGCTAATAGGAAGGACATAGCCTTGTCTGCCTGGGAAGGCGGAGAGGAGAGGTCTGGGATGGTGACAGAGGTACCTGTGCTGCAGGCAATTGGCAGAGAAGAGAGTGGACAGGGCAAACACCACACTGTGAATGGAGAAGAGGGTTTCAAAGTTATTACATGATCAAATAAGGCTGACAGACAGTGTTTTACCTGGCAGGTGGCCTTACTGTATAAGCATTTAAGGGGAAGGATTTCACACTATGTGTGAGTGTGGGGAATGCAAGGGAAGCCCTGTCCCAGGGATGCATGGATGGTGCAGCAGAAAAGGCCTCGCCCTGAAAGAGTACCCACACAGACCTTCCGAAGCTGGATAATTACTAGCAGCACAGAGAGAAAAAAATCAACTGAGAAGAATGCTTGTAATCCTTACTGCTTCTTGAGCTGGACCCAGACTTCTGAAAATTATCAGTGAAATACAGTGTAACTAGTTACACTGATCCTTTATATTTGTTAAGAAAATTCAAAAGGAGAAAAGATAATGAAATTCTTGTGCCAGGCTTTGAAAAAGGATTCTTAAAAGGACATTCTGAGATAGAGTTTACTAAAAATAAATATTAGCTTAACACCAGTGGAAACTGGAAGGGGGTTGCAAATCTTGTTTTCTCACATGCAGCCTGACCCAGGGCATGTGCACAGAAGAGAACCATAAATTAATGCAAATTTTCACTGCCTTTATAAACATGTTTGCTGTTCTTGAAGGAGTAAGTAGAAATGTATCTCCAGTCTATATTCAACTCTCCCTGTGCCGGTTATGATGACAACGACCCTGTCAGATTGCTGTCCCCACAGTCGAGTACTCATCTCTGTATTGCAAGATAACCAAGAAGCAAAAGAAAAGCTTTATTTCACAAACTATAGCCTTACGGGTGTTGGGGCATTAGATAGAAATTAAAAGGGTTAATTCAAGAGCATTAAATCCAAATTATGGAGCATCTTGGGTTAAACTTTAGTGAATTATGGAAGTATCTACAAGGTGGATCTCAGCCAGCAGGTCAGATCTAGCACTCCCATCCAAGACTCCAAAAGAAGTCAATGCCAAAACATAACTTATTTTCATCTGTGCTATTTTAGCAATGAAAAGATGTATCAAGAGAGTAGGTTCACACATAGTGTAAGATTTTCCATTTAAATTGCAAACTACGAGACAAGAGGCAGGTGCAGACAGACCACACGCACATGAAAGGAGATAGTACCAGTCCCTTTCCCTTTTTTTAAATGACTGAAACGCAAAGCTATCTCTGAAGTAACGGATCTGAAAGACAAGGGTAGTTTTATAGGCACCTGTGATTAGCCCTCCCCCCACACCACCACCACCACCACCACACACACCCCCTCACCCAGTATAAAACGCTGGAGTTGACTGCAGGATGATTTGCAATGGATCCAGCTCTCAATGAGTGCTGGGAAGGGAGTGGTTAATTTGTGAGGAGCCCTCTAACTGAAGAAGCTGAAATTTCATTTCATTAAGAAAAATAAAATTAATGAGATAAAAAAAATGACAGTAAGGACAAAGGACAGGAAAACAGGCCCAACAGCTGATACCTGGAATAAATACAAGCATGACAGTTTGTCAATGGCAGAAGACTTCCAGTGTTGTGGGAAGGAAAAGGAAAAGAAAGAGGAAGAGGGAGGGAATTTAGGCAGATGGGCTGAAAGACAGACTTGCTGGGATGTGCATTTGCTATCACTTGCAGTGATTCACTGAGGAGCAGAGATGTGTCCTGTCCAACAGTCACTCCTCGTACAGAGACAACAACCTCTGCAGGAGAACCAAGCAATTACCTGAGAGTGGGGCTATTTTAGCCACATGGCTGAACATGGTCGACTTAAAAGTCTCCAGTTACAACCCCGACATGAGGCTTTACAAAAGCTCAGAAGGCAATGCTGAGGCTGAGCATCAATAAGAGTCATGAGTGAGGCAACTTTTATAAAGATTGAGAAAAGCAGATAAAAGAGCTGAGGAGCAACAGGACAATAAGACCTCTGCTTCAGTTATAATAAACCTGAATTGTTTCTAATATTTTTTAAAAAGGCAAAAAAATTCAGAGCAAAAATTTAGGCTGGCCAAAGGAAATATAAGCACTACAGACAAGAGGTGGATCTGTTAATCTACTATAGGAAGGATATGGCTGAACTAATGTCTGTTGTTGAAATATCCCAGAGAGAGATAAGAAGAGCCTAGAGAAGACTCTGCCAGATGAGAGAAGGAAGGTGAGGAAGACCCTTGAAATGCAGGAGAGGTAGAAGGAGAGGACAGCAGGGCAGGACTGAGCTGGGGAAGCAAACCCTCACACACACACCATCCCTGTGAGGAACAATCGATCTGACAGCACTGCGAGCACCTAAAAATACTATGCACAACAAAGGTGGCTGATCAGGCCCATTTTTTTGCTAAAGAATAGATGATATGAGAAAAGGGGTGTAAATATAGTTCTATATTCACATAAGGCTGCTGAGAAAAAATTCCTTCCCCTTATAAATGAATTTTTAAATTTCACATCTTCAGTAATGATGCTGTGTAATCATTAACCATCTCCTGGTCCCTAATTAGGCACTGTTCACTCAACGTCTCTCAATCATTTGCAGAAATTCACTTACTGACGTGGCACACCACAGAGGATGGCCATGAGACCCCTGGCACTGTTTCATTTCCCATGGGTGCAGCCCACCCTGTATAGGCTCCCTCCTTGCCTTCTCCCCAGGGAAATCCCCACAAGCCCCTGCCATAAGTCCTCTAAGCACATAAGGACAGTGAGAGCATAAGTAAGCAGCCATATGCTCTCTTCTGCCAGGTGAGGAGGGGCGGGGGAGCAGCCCCCCTGAAAGATGCTGGGCAGGATGAACTACCTCAGGAGCTGTGTCCCCCAAAGTCCAGCCAGGTCGAGGGAAAGGGGAGTGACATCCCTCCATCAGCAGCAGCCACTGCTACCCACACTAGCTTCTAGCAGCTCCTCTGATTCACAAACAGCAGCAATTTGCATATGCCATATAATTACTTGGTTTTGAGAGCAGCAAGGCACTTCTGCCTTTATTCTCTTTGCATCTTGGGGATTTTGCATCTTTACTGTTCTTACTCTGGCTTACATAGACTAACTTAGTACTGTAAGTTAGATATTGTGAGTAGGAAATGAGAAGATCAAAGTGAAAAATGGTGCTCTGGAAGCACCTAAGATCTCTTTCTTGATTTAGAGCATTTTTGCTCTGCTGTGATTAGGTTGGCTCTGTCAGCAGTCTAACAAGAAATGTAGAAATATATTTATGTCTTTTAACAAAAGAAAGCAAGATTAAGTCCAGTTCAGTTTAAGATTTAGGGATGTTTCAAAAATTCTGTTTATCTTTCTCTTGCAAATGTGCAGTCTAGGAATCTTCTCCTTTGCTAATATCTGATGCTTCAGGAGGAGGAGAAACAGCTTGCCCAGGGTAATGGCTGATCTGTCTGTGCTGCAGATGGTGGGACAGAAGGAAGAAAAAAAACCTGAAACTTTCCATGCCCCGTCCTCTTGATAATGCTTATCTTCTCAAAGACAAGCTGATACAGTGTTTGCTGTAAGGTGATGTATACTTTATAAGTTATGTTTGCTTTTCTGACTCACTGCGTTCATGAACCAGTTCCTTGCCATAGGTCCTTTTCCAGAAATTGTCCATTGGGATAAGTCATTGAATTGTCCCACCTCCCATAATCCCAGATACTCATTTTCTTAGTATATATAGATCAGAACTATGCACATAACATGTTACACCTGTGTTAACATTACAGAGTTCCTCCTAATTTTTAATCATGTAAACTAAGCCTGAGTAGTTATTGGAGACATTGAACTAAGAGCAGTGCTGCTGAGATTAGGGCCAACAGTCCCTCATTCCTCTCTAAACAGGTCCAAGGGTACAGTACAAATACAAACCTTGGATCCTCTTTGAACCAAAGCCTCATACTAACAAACTGAGGGTTCCCACTGTAGTGCTAAATGCACGTTGCTTTTTTCCTTCCCCTCCCGCAATCCCGGGCACAGCTGAGATGAACAGCAAAGCTGCTGCCCCAGAGGCAGCCGTGTCTCACTGCACAGCCCACAGTCAGCAGAGCAGCCACTCTCAGAGGGTTCATGACAGTTCATACTGCAAAAAAGTAGCAACATAAAAGCAGAGTCTAACTGCAAATATTTTATGGCTGTGTCTTATTTCCATGCACTACAAATCAATGTAAAAGATGTTTTCTTCAAGGGGCCTCATATAGAGTGTGTTTTTAAAATGCATTCCCTCTGCTAAATATAAATCAGCAGGAGTTTTTGTTCTTCCAAAAGATTAACTAGCCTCAGTATTTTGGGATCTAATTCTGGAATACTTGTTGAGGTGCCAGCATTCTCTTCCAATTTAAATACAGTTTAATGGAAAGTCTATCCTGGGCACATTTTCCATATACAGTGTAATAGCTTAAAAGCCTGAATATTGAGAGTTCACCAGAAACAGAAGTAACCTGTCAAGGTTAAACTTTATATATAATTTGTCAGGATGAGAAATAATGGGGGAGCAATGGAGAGCAGGAAAACGCAAACGTAAGAGTGGTAGAGACAAGCAAATGGATCTACAGAACCAAAATCCAAGAGATGGTATAGCCTACTGACAAAGCCATGCCAAGAAAATGCAAGTTAGAGAAGCTGTGGTTCTGAGCTCAAGGCCTTGAATTTTCTTTGAGTTATATCCGCGTAAAATCAAAAATGTGCCTCTTGACTCAAGATGCTGAATTAGGCCCACATCAGGTTATTCCCACTGTATATTTACAATATAATCAGCTAAATCAGGATGCTGTTCTTTACAGTCCCTCTATCACCAGTGGAAAAAGGCAGGAATTACATAGAGCATCTCTGAACTGTGCTTCTCATCTCAACGAGCAAACGGAGGATACTGTCCTACTGCTCTACCATTCATTCCAGTGCATGAGACTATGCACTGGGGATGCAGAACACAGTGGTCAACAATCCCCTGTTGTTTCTGACCTCCCATATCCAAAGTGTCTTGTTTAGACAGCTCCCTAATCAGAGACCACCTCTAATCGGGAAAGAAAATGACCCAGGGAGGAGACACCATCCTACCTTGCTCTTTCCAGAAACTTCGGCTCTGCCGAGTACTCTGGGAATAAGGCAAGTGAACAGTAACACTTTGGAACAGTAAAGGCTCCCCAGCGTAGAACTGAAAGCAGGAACATCTCTGCAGTGACAGCATTTGCAAGAAAGTGGTGTGGGTGCTGGACTTGTATTTGCAGGTCCAGGACAGAGAACAAGAACTGCTGCAGGGATGCCTGCAGAAGGAGCCTGGAAAACGCTTCAAGGCAGGGAGAGCACCATTCATCTCACAGCAAACTCTAAAGCTGCACTAAAATATGAAAATTAAATATCCTTGAGATTACAGCTCTTTAACCCTCAAATACCATCAGCTTCTCAAAGCCACAAAAGGTTTAGAGACCAGCATGCTCCGTGAGCTTTGATCAGAGCAAACAGCAAAGAACTCCTTCCTCAAGAGCTTGTGGACTCACCCACACTGGGGATTCAACATCCACATCTGCCTTCACACCTTAACAAATACCCATATCTATGCCCAGCATAGCTATACCCAACACAGCCCTGATGTCCTCCTGCTTTATAGCAGTGCATGTTAGTAAGGCATAATATTCCTCTCAGTTCAGAAACATTGTTGACAATTTTGGGTTGCAGTTGTAAAATCTCCAGGAACTTTGTTGTCTCTTCTGCATGCTTGAATTTATTGCAAATATCACATGTGTATGCCCTCGCTTTGATTTAGTATTTGAACAGGTCAGGATATTCCAGAGGCTGTTCTTCTTCTCTTACCCAGCTGAAGAGTGTAGATTATGTTTATCATTCAGGACAATATACCATGAAGTTTTATGCTGTAATGCCATTTCTAAAGAATCTCATAAGATAGAAAAAGATAGTTTTTTCTTCTATCATACATAAGATTTGCACTTGGAGTGTGCACTTTTTCTGATATAAAACATCCATTTAGAGTCACTTAGAGAGACCATAAAGTTGGGTCATTTAGTGCATAGTCTTGTTTAAAAACACTGTGTTCAAACCTTGCTTGTTTCACACTCTTCCTCCTGTAGTCCCCTGTTATTTTTCCTTGCAGGGTCTCTTGAGAGCATGCCTGCCAGGAGCAGCTCCTTACACAGATTTAAAACTTAACAAGCACTTGTGAGTTGTAGTGATCATTTTCTGGAGCCCAAGCAGCGCTTTGTCCAAACGCTCCCATTCCCTCCTCCCAGTGGTGTAGGTGTCCCTCCTCTGCTGATGGCTGCCAACAAGCACCTGTGAAAGTTTACCTCCAAACCCAAGAGCTAGCACGGCCCTTCTCATGGAGCAGCCAGGGGACAAGTGACAAGTGACAGCACGGGTGAAGGACAATTCCCAGCTACAGATGCCCTTGTGATGGAGATCTTCCACTTCACACTGGGAGACACCGGGAATGGCCAGACTTAGTCCTGTCTCTCTTAGGACAACACTGCTCAGCTGTGTGAGCAGGTCCCTGAATCTTTTGCCAAAATTTTCTAGTGTTGATGTCTCCAGATTTAAGTAATTGCTTTTCCCTTCGTGTAGACTGGTGGCTGTGGAAGGACTGTCATCCTGTGCATCTTTTCTGTGGTGGGTTTTTGGTGGTTTTTTTTTTACTACTTTAATTTATTTCTGATCAACTGAAAACTCTTTTTCAGCATGAGAAAATTGCACTGCTCGCTTTACTTTTAGATGGAACAGTCTCCAAACTATTTCCATCCACACTGGTTACTCAAATATCAAAGATTTTCATTCAATATAAAGTCCAAAAGCAATCCTAAAGGGAATCTCTTTAAACATATATCTGCAGAGGGTCACCTGGCTACAGGGTTTATGCTGCTGTGAAATGGAATATGAAAGTTCTTTGCTTACAAGAGGAAAAATGCACCTGAAATTCTAGTCTTGCTCCACACGGAGTAAACCCAAATGATATTGATTCCAGTGGGTTTTTTCCTGCTTTTGGCAGCAAATAAATTCTTACAGTGGAGGGTTATTAGAACTAGCAATTATTCATGCAGGTTAAAATTTACTATTCATTTTGTTATTTGGCCACATTTAACATCCTCTTAAATGTTTCAGGATTACAGGAGTCATGTATTTTCTTTTAATTCCTTCTTTCCTCTCTCTCTCCCCCTCTCTCTGTTTCTCCTTGAAGAAAACTCACAGAACACATAACCTTCCTCTCTGCTTCCTTTGCCATTCCTTCCTCTCAAAAACATCTTCCTCCTCCTCCTCTTCCCTTGTCACAAGTATTAAACTTTCTCAGCCACTTCTCTCTTCAGGTCTTCCACTTCCTTCACTGGCCTCATTTTACCCAGAATATTTCTCTCTCACTTAGGTCTATTCCTTTCTTTTATTTTAAATCTCTTGCACTCTCCTGGTTTGTTCTCCTCAAGACAGATATGTTTCATATCTTCTCATTAAAAAAAAAAAACCAACAACTACCCATCTCCTGACACATGGCAGGTCCTAATGATGAGCAGAGGCTCTCCAATCTCACAGTTATAAAAAGACGGATTTATTTTGGTAGCCCACTAGGCAATCTGTCATGTATTCCTGCAAAGTAACTTGCACTGGGTACTAAATGAGGCTGCTGTTTGCCATCAAAACAGCATTTTTTTCACGTGCATTGCTGGGATGAAAGCACGGGAGCTCCATCCATGACTGCCACCATCAGCCTGTTAAACTTCCAATCCACCCAGCAGAGCCAGCACAAGGGCCCAGACCCAAAGCTCCCAGCCCAGAGCAGGGCATCAGCCCTGCTCTCCAGCAACTTCTCGATCCACAAGTAGAAATTATAAGCAAGAACTTTTGCCCAGACCACAGAGGACGCTGGAAGTGTTAACCACTACACCATTAAAATATTATTTTTTTTCCAGGCAAATAATTTAAGTACTGCTGAGGCAAAACCAGGAGAAAGGGCAACACTTCTCCCTTTACGCAAGAATTTGGCCCTCTACGCGCACATTCCTTTATTAATCTGCACTTTCTGTACCACAGTCACAAGTGGAATCTAAATTACTGACTTTCCCACTCTCATCTGGCTCTGCAGCACATTGCTTGCACTGGTTTCAACACCCTTTACCAGTAAATAACTCTGTTTCTTTAGGAGACCAGCACTTGAACCTGGACCACTAAATTAAAATAAGAAACTACATCATCCAGTCAAACCATAAAGTTACAGTTTATTTTAACAACGATAAACAGCATCTCTCGTGCTTATTCAAAAAAGAGTGTGAATACTATTCCACCATCCTTTCTAGCAATTCCCACGCCAGACCCACAAAATTATCACTTAACATTTTGCTATAAACAACAGCTGGATTAGTCCATACAGGAACTTGTTTTCCTTAGCATTTGCTGCAACAGGTCAGCCAATAAAAGGCTAAGGGTGTTGAGTCCTTATTGCCTGAGGACCAGAGCACATAGACTTGCTTTACTTCAAAATAGATCCTGCCTGCTAGCCACCTCCATCGTGCTGAATCTCATCAAGACAGAAAGAAGAGATGGGTCTTGCCCAGAACTGTTTACAAGCTGCATATAAGCAAAGAAACAGCAAATAAATGGGAAAAAGAGGAAGATAGCTTTGTAAGTAACAGTGTGTTTCATCTGAATTTCAGTTATTTGAATGAATCTGTCAGGACATCTGCTATTCCATACTCATGGACAACGCAATTCCTTGCACCTGAGGACACTGGGAGGCGACTCCCCACCTCTTCTGTCACCACTAGCACATGAAAGAAGAACTCCAGCTCTTTGTGACTTGCATGGGCAAAAATACACTTCAAACCAGAAGCTCAAAGCCCTTTCATTACAAGCCCTCACAGAACCCCTCCAAACCTTCATGATTATTTTCTTATTACTTGGGTAACAGAGGCAACTCCACAAGATATTTTGCAAAGGAGGATACCTCAATATTTCATGTGAGAGCATACCAAGGAAGCTTTGAAATTGTGTTAACATCAGTGCGTACAAACAACAGAAAACTTCCCAGTTATTCAGTTTTCAATAATTTTATAATGCTGCAGACTTACTCACGTGACCTCTCCTGACATAAACGACCAGTTGCCACGTACTGAAGTTGGGTAATGTATGACAGGTGACACGAGAGGAACATCATGAAGATGAAAAGATGACTCATTTCTAAATAGCTGGAGGAAGAGAGATATGCTTGAAAAGCAAGACGGCTTGGAATAGGAACAACATGCTGCTTCACAATTCATGCAAAAGGGCATTTCTGCGTATTGATGTATTGATAAGAGTGAAAAGAGGAAGAAATTCGATGTTACATGAGTCAGAGCATTGTTGAATGAAGCCACATTCATGGCATGACTGCCTTGAAGGTCACGTGGGAACAGCAAACAAGCCTAAAGGGCTCAGGGGACTTTATTCTCTTGGTGAAAAGACACATACACTATTTCAGAAAAACAAGGAGCAATCAGGTGTGGAGGTCAACTCATTCATTTGGTTTCCTTGCTTTTATTAGTTTAAAAAATTGTGGGAAATCCTTTAGTCTTTCTTCCAATAAGGGGTACTTCTTCTGATAAGAAATACCACTGGATTTTTCATTAAAAAATTAGTATATAAGTGCACTTGTTTTTCTAAGCCACAGTTCTAAATTGTAATGTAATAAGGACCACACTGCATCCCTGACAGATGCTCCTTCCTGACATCACAGAAAGATGCAGCTGGTGAACTGGAGTCTGCAAATCCAGACCTCTGGGTCACGAAACATTTCCCTCATTAGTTTTCTGCACCCAAAAGCAGATCTTAATGCATAATCTGAACCTACATGTAAGTACAGTACATGGAGGAAAAATATAAAATATTTGTCCTCAAACTGAAGTTATGCAAATCCCAAACTTCTACCAACCTGTATTTTTTTCCCAGAGGGTGCACTGCAAAATCTCTGGAGTACTGAAGGGTATTTAGGGTAACTTGCCCACACTTAAGCTTTATGACAGCTGCTCACACAGTACAACACACCTCCCTGTGCATCATCTGAGCCAGCAGTACTGGCCATGTATGTATCACAAAACTACAGCTTCTGCCACACCACTAAAGACAAAACTCATACCAAGTCATAACCCGAGGGTTAAAGCACAGATTTTCCAAAGCACGGGATTAAGAGAAGATGGAAAGCATGTACTGTCTTGTATATATAGCCATTAAACCACAAAATATTCCAGTTATCATATGCTAAAGATCTTCTCAGTCTCCGAGCAATTGCCTGTACACTGGTCAGTTTGAAGCTGCCATCACCTTGGGATGAGGCATGCCCTGGAGTCCTCAGGGAACAGCTTTGCTGTGTGAGGGTTCAGAGCAGAAAGGTCTCCAAGGGATAACTCGTGAGTGGGTAAAGAGAGCTCAGGTAGCCACTTTACAGATAAGGAGACAGAAACATCTTCCAGCAAAATGGTTGAGGTTGCCAGATCTCTGCTGAAGAGCGTTGCAAGAGCTGCAGTCAGCTCTTGCAAACATGCTGAATTACTTTAGCACTCTTTCAAATCTATCTGTAGTATATTTGAAGGATATTTCACTGCATTTTGTTCTTTCTGCCATGGGTACAGACAGCCTGAACGTTTCATCCTTTGTATGATAAATGCCATGGCACACCTGCACAGGAAGGATGCAAGGAGCTGCAATCACTGCATCTTCATTTCAGGAATGAATTTCTAACATCATGCAAGATCTTCTATTGCATTCCAAAGACAGCACAGCCCACTTTCCTACCTAAGCCTCACTTCTAGAAGCTATGCACAGAATAGCTGTGTATACTCTCCTTACCAAGGAGAGTAAGATCATTTTACAGTTAGTAACCATCCAAAATCCAAGCAATGAGATACAAAGACACAGTATCTCCCACCTTTGCTCAAGCATTAGAACCTTCGGCTGGTCAGAAAGGAGACAAGTTTGTCCAGGAACCTTCTCAGAGCCATATTACTTGATCAAGGTCTCTTTGGCCAATTTTGCAAAGCCACTGATGGAGAGATGGATTAAGAGTAGAAGAACAGCAACTCCTACTGTGCTGCAGTTCCAGTTCCACGTGAGGTGGACCAGCATCCATCAGGACTCCCAGACTTGCATTCCTTCCAAACAGAAAGCTTCACTCAGAGTCATAAGACAAGAAGGCAACATGAGTTATAATCTTTTACACTTCAGAGATGAAAAAAAACAGAGGGTAGCATTGAACCGGTTTAGGATAATGAGAAAATAAATTGAGCAATTCTCCTTTTCCAAATTGCAAGAAATTCATAGCATTGATGATTCCTTTGTAAAAGGGATTAATTTTTAAAGGTCTATTTTATATTTCATAATGTGATTCTATTTGGTGTGCAAAGACAGAAGTCATTTTGATCTGGGATGCTTCAGCACATTATAGGCACCCATATTTCCATCTTCCAGAGAGACTTTTTTCTTTTAACTTTTTTTTTAACCTCAGACTCTTTGTAAGATGCCATTCTTAACCTTTGAAAAATACAAATTCTTAACAACCCTTATGTCTTCAGTCAGTCTCCAAACAGCCTTAGAGAAAAGTAAGGTTTTATTTAAAGTACTTTTAGCTGAGGGAGCGAATATTAGAGATAGACAGATCAGAGATGAAGCTGTAGCTTTCAAAACTCTCCCCCAAAAGCCCTTTCGCTTCTCTCCCCACAAAAGCTAAAGTAAATGAAACATTTCTGTATTTCTTCTGACCGAAAGCCTCATCTGTGGAACAGAATATAAAATCCAGGATTTATTTCATTCCAATAAAGTATTCCAAACATCCTTGCCACCAAGTTGCCACTTGTCCAGTTTTCTAACATTTAATTTTTCCAAGGCAGAAAAAGTGAAATCATGGAGACATCTTCCTTAGGCAAAATACGTTTACCGGAAATCTTTACTTTGCAGCAGGAACCAACTCACAGCACGGACTGCATTTACACCAGAGCTGTGACGAATGCCTGCTGAACTGCAGCACTTAAACCACTTGCATTTTGAACAGCAGTTTGTCAAGTGATACTAATTATTCAGGAGGTCTCTGCTCCCAGAAACATAAACATTTCTTTCTATACCAATCACATTTTCTTTTCCCTGTGGTGCTTCGAGCAGAGACTGATATTAAAATGGTTTCTCTGTGGGCCATGGTGTGGTTTATTGCTCAAATCCCCCTCCACTCTCACAAGTAGGGGATAACATCACACCTGGGCTCTGCACAGCAACTCCCATCCTTGCTTTGTAGGCAGAAACCTCCGCTCTGCAGGTAGGAGAGCTCTCCCAGGCTCAAACCCATCCACCCTTCTCACGGCTGCGCAGTTTCCCTGTGGCAGATAACACCAGGTCCGGGACTTGCAGGAGCCTCAGGATCACTTGACCTTGGTAAGGCAAGCTAAAGGGAGCTGTTGCTAGGGAGCACCACGGGGAAGAGAAAAACAGGCTTTTGCAGGAGTCCAAGTCAGAAAAAAATCACAACCAATCTCCAGACCTGCCAAGGTGCAACTCAGACACAGACACATCCTTCCTTCAAACTCCCTCCTGCTTCAATGGGCACTGCCTGGGCTCTGCTTAAGCCAGGCCACAAGCCCCAGAATTTCTTGAAAAACACAATTTCAGTCCCACCCTGGTATCTCACAGCAGGTCCTGCTTTTGCTGACAAGTCTACTGGCCAAAAACTTCCAGTGTTGTATCCACATGACGCCATGTGGCTGTACAGCAAGGCCTATCACAAAGAAAATCTGGCAGTATCAGCCAGAAAAAATTTCATGAAATTGCAGGAAGCAACCCAATGTCTTTGCCAGCAGCAAGAATAAATCTGCATTTTGAGCCACACTGAGCCACCTGCAAGTCACTTGTGAGAACTTTTTTGTTAGGGCAATCAAAGATGGGAACAGCCTCTGCTAGCCAGAAAACTGAACCACAAAAAGAAGGTGATTTTCATAGCAAGGGCCCTTGGTTTATCTCAAAGGGTTCTCATTAAATAAATGATTTTAACTTGATGGAGAGGGCAAGAATTTCAGATTTCTGCTGATACTGTCTGTTGGGAAGGCAACAATCAGGAGCACACTCCTTATATTCTGTATCATGTTCATGAATGTATATGTCTTTTAGTATATACCCATTTTACTATTTTCCCTTCTTCCTTAAAATAAAAGTAATATCAAAGTTTCTAATGAGGAAAATATGTTCATGCACGCGCTCAGTGATCACATCTCTCTTTGAACCCACCCCTTTCCTGTGTTATCAGGCCCATGGTATATCTCAGATAAACCAAAGGACTCCTCTTCATAGCCCCATCAACTGCAGCCACCTTGAATGTTTTTTTTAATGCCAACGAATTACAGTATCCCTTCAAGAGACAATGACGGACAGAGTCAAGAAACAGGAATGCTGGTGAGACTAACTCCACAAGAGCTACAGAGAGAAGGTATCTCTGACTCATTTTGGACTCATTTGGACTCAGATAAATATATCTTCAAAGTAAAACACTGATTTAGAAGGGAGTAGACAGGAAGAAATAATAGAGATCAACTCCAGAGCAAAGTACAGCGATCCACAGGGCTGCAGCATATGCTCCAGCTGTGGGCATGTGCTGCCAGCCACACTCCTGTAGCCTCGGGGAAGCTGACCTCCAGCTTGGTACCCTGCTGTGTCATCAGTGATCCCTGACCGTTACTGAGAGCAAAAAATAAATCCATTCTTTGGTTTGCTTTCACTTTCCATGAAACTCGCTTTCCTTCAGGATTAACAATTTTTTAGACTGATCTCGATGCAACCCTCTGCATATATGGACATCACTATTGAAAAATTCTTTATTAAAACTAAAGCAGCCCTATCAGTTTCGAGATTATATGTCTAGAGATCACCTCTTCTTAATTCCTGCTAGATGTCAGCAATGGTAATTATATTTGTTTAGAAAATGTATTTTATACCATTAACAATATGAATCTTCTGGCTGGGGGAGTACTTGTTTTGATTAAGTATGCAAATGATTCCCTAGGACATGTCAGGGGATCCTACAAATCTTCCTGAAGAGACACCTGCTGCCTCTAAATTAACTGAATGATAGCTAAACATATCACCCATAATTCTTAAGAAAACAAGCAAGGAAGAGGTGAAGAAGGATCAGAGGTAAGAATGCATTCACATAGAGGAGGGAAAGAGCAGTCAAAGAGGAGACAAATAAGATAACAAAATCTGACAAACAACATTCAGTCCCCAGCTTCCATCAGAACAGAGCATCAAGTTGACATGAAAGTTAATGGGAAAACATCACAAAAGTAAAGGACAAAATGAGAACAGGAATGTTCCTTGCTCTCACCACTGTACCAAGATCCCTACACTCAAAAACTGCCAAAACTAATGAAAAACTCATTTGCCTTTCACAATAAATAGAACAGTTTTCAAGTATAAATATGGTTACCCATAAAATCTTTATACACAGAAGTCCTACACACTTCCTCTTCAGAAGTATCATCAGCAGTTGATGTACTTTATTATCAGTCACCCTGGGACACTGTCAGGTGACCCACAGGTCAAAGGACCAGAAATAATCTCTGAAAGTCCCACTTTCAGCAAATGCCAACACTGCTTTGGCACCCTGCCCAAGTTCTTCTGCACCAGTTAATCCAATCCTGGACAGGATTAATTCCTCATACACACATACACAGACTCTTTTGCTTTCAGTGCTATACAGCAATTGTGCTGAAAGCGGGGAGAGCTTAGAAATCACCTTTTCTCCCCAGTCCTGTATTAGTATTCAACAAGCAACTGTCTGCAGAATATGGGAGATGTTGACCCCACAGTGGGGCTGATCCCATCATCAGTCACTCAATCAAATGAGAAGTTACCCCAAAATCTAGGCAATAACAGAGATAAGAATACAAAGCCATAATAATTTGCACAGAAATCTCACTAGCAGGTGATGTTTTCAGGTCTTCATTTTTTCACTGTTGTTGTTTCTTATTTATTCTTGGATATTTGAAGTTTTAATTAGGTATAATATTTATATTATTAAATGATAATATGTGTACAACAGTGTGCATTAGAGAACAATGCTGTTTAATGGTATTAACTGCAAGGGTAAACTGTGGTATTTGGAGTGGCTGTTGGAGTACAGGCAACAAATATACTTAACGAGAAACAAACGGTGCAGCTGATTTCAGCACTTCCATGTAGATATATCATTCACCACTCTACAAGGAACTAAGAAGAAGATAAAAAGAGAACTCTGTAGTGCAAAGTAAAAGAAGTTGCACACTGTAGCCATTTTTCCCTAGGGAAATGGCCTCCACCATCTGCTGTTCCCCAAAGTACTACAGCTCAGCAGCTCTCACTGGGGCTGAGGGCTTGCACACAGCACCCAAGTGTCCCGAATCTCCTGCCAACACATGTGAACAAGACCCAAAAATTATTCTCCAGGAGAACAAAATGCGGAGAAAGAACCATGTCAGAGCTTCACATCTCTTTTGCACAGGAATAAATGACCAGCCAGGTACAGGAAAGTCCATGGAAAACAAGATCCCAAGGAAATGGGAAATTAATCCAAACAGCCATCTATGCCATGCAGCATGGATGGAGTCCTGCTATACTCTAACTCTTGCTTCCTTCTTCCTTTTTGCAGCACATAACTGTGGCTACATTGCTCATCAGATCTATATACAGGTGATCATGCAGAATACTTATGTGATCTTCTGAATACATCACACAAAGACACAGGAGCCATTCTTTATATTGTATTCACAACTTACAGAGCATCACCTGCAAAAAGGTTTAAAACTCAGACATTTAAACTGAAAATCACATCTGTCAATCAGTACCACCTTCAGGGCTAAAAAGCCGACATGCTCTCACTGGGGACTTCTTTGCAATTACATTGATGCCATACAATTACAGTTTGGAAAATGTGATACGAGATACCTTTTCCCCTGCTCCTTGTAAGAATGATTCCACAGCAAAACTCTGGTGAATGTCTGTGATGTGAGTAATTAAAACAAAACTGAAACAAAGCCCTGCCACGAATGACTTATTAGTAATTACGACTTGTAGTAAAGACAACCATTGAGGAAATGTAGTAATTAAAGCAAAAGTGAAACGAAGTCCTGCAATGAGTGACTTATTAGTAATTATGACTTGTAGTAAGGACAGTTACTGAGACAATGTGCAGATATGCAGCCTCATGCCACCTGCATATGAATTAATCTACACTGTACACACTAGCTAGTCAAAAGCCCTCTGAAGAGATGTGTACATATTAATCACTATCCTCTATACATCTACATACACTGAATCCCTCTCTCAGCACAACGCAGCAGCTTCCTTGGCTGAACCATCACTTTGTGTTAGTTTGGTTTGGAGTGAAAGAGAAATAAAAAATACTCAGGTGTTGGGTTTTTTCCTTAGACAGAATCTCTTAGATTTGACCACCTAAAATTAAGAGTAGAACCTTCCACAAATAGCAGCACACTCATGGCAATAAGGAGGAACTAAAAACTACTGCAGCAGATCACAGCTGTGTCAAACACATAAGAACAACATAGGTATTATGACATATGCATCTATTAGAGATTTGTTTCAAGTATAATTAGCTAGCAAGTAGTCTAATATAATTACTTAGTAAACTCTGCCCATAAGTATACAGTCATTCTTGTAGAAACCAGCTTCAGATAAACTACAAGCAATCACATTAACACTTCCTGTTTAAAACAGCATTAAACACCTCACGTATAGATATCACATTTTGAATAGCAAGTAAACATCCTGTCCATTAGGGCTGTGTTTCCTTTTTTGAATTTCCTGGTTCGATTTTTCTTCTCTCTGCATAGAGTGCTCTGGAAAACCCACCACGTACTTCTTTGGAGGTGGTGGGAAAGTGAGAGGGAATGGGAAAGAGGAGCAGAGACAGTCACAGTGCCAAGCACATGGACACAGACGGAGACTGCATGAGTGCACTTTAACCCTGCGCAGAGAAGAAGAGTCCCATGTCCCAACACATCAAGCCATCACAGGTCTCCTTTCAAAAACAAAGGTGCTGCCTTTCGTGATGCAGGCACACTGGAGTTTGTTTGGTAGTGAGGAATGAAGTCAGAGGTGGGTTTCTCCTGGGAAGCTCAGAAAACTGATGCTTCAGTGACCCTAGGTGAAATATTACTTTTCCTCCTAATTCCATCAGTGGGAAACTTCGCTTCAGGTGACTCAGGGGCCATTCAGCACCCACCAACTCCATCATTAGGACAGACAGCATAGCTCTCCTCCCATATGTCAATGGGAAAGCAGCATTTTCACTTAAGGAGATGCCTGCCCCATGCGAGAGCACACGTACCTCAAACAGGATCAGCACAGCACCAGCTAGCAGGACTTCACACAACAGACCTGAGCATCAGTCAAGTCCAGGGACATCCAGCATCACCACCACTGACCACTCAACCCCGAGCATGATGCATCACCCACCCACAGCTTTCCTTGTGCCAAAGGATGTTGAGACTCCTCTGTCCAGCAGGAATGCTGCATGACTTGAGTTTGCTGCTTGAAAGCAGATTTGTGAGTGGAACAGGGTAAAATGATGGCAGGTGTTCCTCATCATGACAGTATAGGTATGGTTGCACTTGACTACTACACACCTAGAATCATACAATTTAAGATTGGAAAAGACCTCTAAGATTAAGTCCAACCATTAACCACCACTGCCAAGTCCACCACTAAACCATGGCCTTAAGCACCACTTTTACACGCTTTTTGAGCACTTCCCAGGGACACTGATTCTGCCACTTCCCTGAGTAGTCAGTTCCAACGTCCAACTGCCCTTTCAATTACGAAGTTTTTCCTAATACCCAATCTAAACCTACCCGGGTGCAACTTGAGATCATTTCATCTTGTCCTATCACTTGCTACTTGGGAGAAGAGGCTGACCCCCACCTCACTACAACCTTCTTTCAGGTGATTGTAGAGAGCAACAAGGTCTCCCCTGAGCCTCCTTTTCTCCAGGCCAAACAACCCCAGCTCCCTCAGCCACTCCTCATATGACTTATTCTCCAGACCCTTCAACAGCTCCATTGCTCTTGTCTGGACACAATCCAGCACCTCAATATCCCTCTTGTAGTGAGGGGCCCAGAACTAGACACAGCACTTGAGGTGTGGCCTCACCAGTGCCAAGCACAGGGGGACAATTGCTGCCCTGGTTCTGCTGGCCACATTACTTCTGATACAAGCCAGGATGCCATCAGCCTTCTTGGTCACCTGGGAACAGTGCTGGCTCATGTTCAGCTGGCTGTCAGCTAACACCCAACCTCTGTCCTTACATCAGGGCACACATAGCTTTTAAAAATCAACAACCTGGTTTTAGGTTTGTGTTTTGTTTTTTTTTTTAAAGGGTGCCTCCCTCAAGACCCACTTCAGGAGCTTTAATCTCAATTAACTTTTCTGACCCTGTCAAGGCCAGGGTGTGCCCCGGCAGAGGCAGGGACCCCAGCACACTGTTCTGGGCACATGTCTCAGGGAAACCTGCTGTTTCCCCAAGACCAGCTCAGCAGAGCCTCAAGCAGCCAGCATGTGCAGTTATCTCCCCATCTGAGCTAATTTTCAGTGAGTAATTATGTGCTTGCGAAAATCCCAGCCCATCCTTGACTCATGGAGGATATGGATTGATTATTTACCTGTGATTTCTAAAAACAAAGGTTGTCAACCCCGAAGGTTATCAACACAACTCCTTTCAGTATCATTACATTCATTTTCACAATTACACTTCTAAAAAACAAATACAGTTTCTGTTCTCTTTCCACAGCTATTTTCTGAAACAAATATTCAACAGAAAGATGGAACTGAGGGACAGTAGCCACAGACAAACCACAAGTGCAGATGTAGTCTATTTTTGTTAAATGCGCTCTTGTAGCGTGATTATTTTTTTAATATAATGCAGGTCCCTTTTTTCTTTTTTTTAAAGCATCACTGTGCTGAACAGAGAAGTGCATCACCTCTGTATATAACACAGCCTGTAGCCCCTCTGTATGAAGAAGAAAATTTGAGTTAATTACCCACATCACCTCATTAGTCTCCCTCTCCCAACAAACAAAAATTAAAGAGAAGCATGCTTGCTGGAGTAGAATCGCTGAAAGGCAGAAGTTGCAAGATTATTGTGCAGTGCACTGCCAGCTGCAGGCAGGAGAAAGCCCCAGCAATGCCAAGCCCCTGGCACACACAGGAAACATATAGAGCTATTATTCTTTCACAGACATTTCTTTTTTTTCAAATTCATTCACATAATGTTTCAAACAGGAAAAGGCACTTACAATCAGAGCTCTTTTTTTTTTTTTTTCATTGACCCAACAGTACAATTCTGCATATTGCACATATATCACAAGATTAGGGAAGTAACAAGACCAGGCCACAGAAACTTCAGAACACAAATGATGAACAAATAAAAATCTCTATTGAAACAACCTACTAAATATCTTTAGTAAGAGTCATCTACTTCCTAACTATGTCCATTTGTTCCTTAAACTATAGGGTTTGGACTCAGTGGAAAATATGGCAAGAATCAGGGCCGTAACATGATATTCACAGAGTAAATGTATATACCTCATGTATCTCTGTTCAAAGAAAGGATACGAGATACTCCAAACCCACGTGATGCTTTACCTACGTCTTTCATATCTGTGTTTACTATTGTGACAAGGAAAGGTCTCTGAAAATACACTCATACCTGACTAAACATGAAGAACATTTACGATGTCCAAACTTAAACAGAACACATCAGAGCAATAAGCAAGTTTAATATTGAGTGCAGTATTCTCGCAGAAGTATTTGTGGTATTGGACTTGCTCAGGCAGGGACATAGATAATATGGCACGTTGTCTATAGCTTCAAATTCTTTTTTAACGTTGGCCTATGCAGGGTATTCCAGTCCCTCTCCAGCTCCTTCCTCTCCCCCGCTGTACATCACGCAGCAAACCCGGGGCTTGGGCTGCACTGAATGGCCTCAGCTTCATCAATTCAAACCAACGTTCATTCCAAACCTTATCAATTCAGTTAAGAAGAAACTGCTGCTGGAAAGGAGAAATAAGGTGACTGTTCTGAGACCCCGCTCAGCCGCCTGGCAGTAACCTTGCCCATCGCGGGCCTGGTGTTCCCGGCGGGGGCTGTCAGACAGCGCACACGGACACAGTTACTTTCTCTTCGACCCTGACATCTTCCCAGCACGCCCGTGAGCGCTGCCCGGGCAGGTATTTGTGCCTTATCCCCGTGGTGCAGCCAGAAGAGCGCATCCCCAGCCCGGGCTACGTCCCCGGCCAGCGCCGCTCCGGGAGCGGGATGCTGCTGGAGGACGAGTCGGGCAAGAACACGCATCCCCGGCATCTCCCGCCGCACCTTCCCAGCCGCCTCCCGCAGCGTAGGGCGGGCCGGTCCTTACCGTAGAGCAGGCTTCTCGTCACCTGCCCCCCCATGGCGGCACAGCCCCCGCCCGGCTCCGGCCCCGGCTCCCGCTCCGCTCCGCAGTCCCCGGCCCACGCGGGACGCGGCTGCCCCGCGCCGGCAGCCTCCGCCCACCCCCGCGCCTCCCGCCGCGGCACCGGCGCTCCGAGCTGTCATCTTTATTTACATAAGAAGGAGGAGACTTCGCGGCTTCCTGAAATAGCTGCCGGCGTTTCATGGATGCAGCGTGTCCCCCCTTCCCCACGCACACACCACAGTCCCACGGTGGAGAAGGCAGCGGGCAAAGGCATCCACGCGCGGTGCTACCGGCGCTCCGCGCGGCTGGTCGGGATGATACCCGGCGGTAGCCGGCGAAACCCGGCAACGTTAGGAACAAAGCGGGAGGCACCGCAGACTCCACCGAAGAAAAAAAGAACATTTATAAAATCAAACGACTTTGGCCATTTGAAACTTTCGCTCCCCAGTGGTTGGTGCCCTAGTGCAAAGCCCTGGAATAAATTAGCATAGGGAAAAAAAAAAGTTTTAAAAAAATTTATTAGAAGGCATCACCACTCCAGTTTTCAAACGGTCTTTGCAGGTTAATTATTAATTATTTAATAGCAAAGAAGTGCTCGAAACGTAGAATGGGTCGCCACAGACTGAAATGATAAAAACATTACCCCCAGTAAACTCTTTCGTGCAGGGCTCGCATGTTCAGCCCGGGCACAAGGTTTTCTGCACTCCAGTTCACTAACTCTGCTGATAGATAATGGCCAGCGTTAGAAAAAGCAGGGGGATGCCGACAGCGGTTCAGGGAGGTGCTCAGGGGACCGCAGCCAGGGTCGGACCCTCTCTCTGCATCCCACAGTCCATGCAGGACCTTGCTCGTTCCCTCTTCTGAATCTCCAGCACCGCACGCCCCTCCTTACACACTCATTCCTTGCATCTCTCCTGTCCACTGCTCTGAGAGTAAATTAACACAGCAAGCACCGAGCTGCCACAGCCAGCCACCACATCTCCCAGCTGGCTCGTTTAAAACTAGCTCATGCATCTTTATGCTGCACCGCAGTCGCTCTCCTCTCTGGAGAGGAGCAAGAGTAAAACTTACGCAGCTGCGAGTGCAGCTCTACCTCTCAACTCTTACCATGGTGTTGGGCAAATCCTGCCATTCCACCGCCTCGACTCTGCCACCGGAAAAATGGGAAATAAGATTTTCTCCTGCCTGTGTTGTAAGGATTATTGCTTAGGACGTCTGTGTGCTGAGGTCTCAGCACTTCTGGAAAGGAGGGGGAAAAAAAAAAAAAAAAAGGCAGTGCAAAAAAAAAGCCAAAAAGCATAGTCAGGGTGTTTGCACTATTGCTGCATGCTTGAGGAAAGCTGTGTCCAGCATTTTCAACCTGCAAGAGGAGCCTCTCCCAAGCCCCCAGCAGCAGCCAGTCACCACTGCAGGCTCACCCAGTGGCTCCCACCTGCCCACCCAAGGAGACTTGCACCCAGAGCCAAGCAGCAGCTCTTCTTTAGCTGAGCAGCACACAGGCAGCACTCTGCTCATCCCTGCCCATAGTCACACTCTGCAGAGCTCGTGGCAGCTTCATGGCAGAATAATCTCCCTCCCCCCCCCCTTTTTTTTCCCCTTCTATTTTTTTCCCCTCCCCAGATGATGCTGCGTTTAGAACAGCAGCGGGTGGGGTGAGGACTCGTCCCCAGGAGCACCGCGGTGTGGCCCCCACACTCCAGTGGGTGCAGGACATCTCCCAGGTCACACCAACCCATCACAGCACCCTGCTCTGCTCCCTGGCTCCTGGGGACCCATAGACGCCACAAGGACACTGCTGGTTTCATGTCCTGGGGGTAGCCCACCCTCTCAGGCTGACAGCAAAGGGTCCAAGAATTTACACCATCAACTACCACATTTCACTTGGAGGAATGAAGATTAATTTGGATGTTCAATCCCAAATTTTCTCCCTCAGTTTCTCATTTCAGATCTGCTTTCAATCCTTACCTTAATCTTGCTACAGCTCTGTGAATAATTGACTTCTTGGTTCACTGCCTCAACCAAGAGATTGCTAGAAAAAAATATAATTTCATGTTGGCCCCAAAATGAATGCTTTGTGCGTCTCGCTGAACAAAATGTTTCTTTAACTCAAAATGAAGCATTTTATTTTCAGAGTTATTTTTACCTCATTTTTTCAAGTTATGGTCATTCAAACCAGCCCTGAAATGATGTCCTAAAAAAAAAAAAATAAACCATTTGTTTTGAATATACCAAAAGGAAAATTTTTATTATCTTTTCTGATTATTTTATTTTTTTGCAACTTATTGGCTTTGTTTGTTTGTCTGAGGGGGAAGATGGAGAGGGCAGACTGCCAAAGTGAGTCATCCTGTTTGGCGGAAAATTATAAACAATTTCAATTGATTTTAAAATTCCATTTTTTTTCAGAAAAAATCCAGCATCCCCTCCCACCCATGAACTTTCCCCAGTGCTGTGGAGCAGCTCCTAGGGGACACAGCCCCTCACAGCCATTCATGGCAGTAAAATGGCCTGTCCGCCCTGCTCTGTGATAAATCTTTGAGGATTATTTGCCATATGGCAAATCTTTCCTTCAGTCATGTCACACTGAAACTTATTGCTGACCTGTTCTTGCCGCTTTTCAGACCTTACTCTTTTCCAAATTACTCCTCAGTCTTTCATGTTTCAGGTTCTCCTTTAGACATAAGGAAAACCTACCTATAGCTCTGTTCCTATTTCACAGTTCTCTCTGCCAATACCTTCTAGGTCCCTTTGGGGTATTTCTTTGCCCTTGTCAATATGGGTAAGGCCTTCCATTTTGGCATCAAGTATAAAAGTCAGTGTCATCACCATTTGTGCTCCCTTCTAAATCACTGACAAAGGTATTAGGTTGGACCCAGCAGAAACCCAGCCCCTAAATCCATTCCCATTCATGAACAACATCCAGCAAGCTCCAGCCAAGCAGCAGTGCTGCTGTCCAAGCCGGGAGGAATCTGCAGCAGCAGTATTTTGAGGCAGTGTCTGATCTTGCTAAATATACTCATTAACCACAAGAGTAGGATGCTGAGGCTGCAGAGCACTCCTGAAGACAGATTCATGTCATCAAGGCTGTGTATTAGCTAAAACCTTGGATCTTTCCAAGCAGCCTTGAGCAGACAATGGGGCATCTCTCTTATTCCTCCAGGGATAAAAACCCTAACCCTGAGCACCAGGCAGCGGGTTTGGGTATGAAATCGAGGGATTATGAACATCTGCATTGTTTCTCTGGTGTCCTGGTCAGAAGGCTGGCAACCAGCAAGGAGGATGCTAGAAATCCACCAAGGTCTGGGAAAAGACATCCCAACATGGCCAAAGAGCCCATTCCACCCTGACTGGGAGAAAGCAGCAGAGATACCTGCAGGGAACCACAACAGGGAAAACCAGCTCTGCAGAGACCTGTCTGGCCCAGGAGGAGACACAGAAAAAGATACAAAGAGGGAAGAAGGAGAGGATGAAAAATCCAACTAATGAAGATCAAGGATAAGATTATCCTTATGCACAGGCCAGGCCAGAAAAATGAAAATCCAGTTCATGCAAGCCTCATGCAGCTAAAACTCTTGGTACTGGATTTGGCTCTGTGGAAAACTGGAATTTACTCTTCATAAGCAAGGCAAAAGAAGGAAGAAGGGGAACCTCTTTAGACTGAGGTTTTCATCCACTTTAACTGTGCTGCAGGTAGAGACATCCAGCCAAGAACCAGACCAAAAAGTTTCCTTGAATATCAGCATGGGTTAAAGGTGGAAACTAAGGAAATCAATCTAGTATTTTCCAGGAACGTGCAATCTTCTCTTAATGATTTTTATATTTAAAAGCTGCAATCACTTTTCTATTAGCACTTGCATTTGACTCTACGGTAACCAACAGATTGACTAGAAATTGCCCTTTTTCACTCAACACAGTAGCTCTCAGCAAACAGCTAAAGTTCATCTAGGAAGATGGGGTAATTTAGGGGAACACGTTCTCAGGTCTTTTTTTCAGCTCAAGTCTGTGACTCGTGAGGGGAAACTTCACCTGTACAGTAAGCAGATTTCCTTCAGGAACTTCTGCTACTGTAACTCTATAGCAAAAACAATGTTCTCAACAGGAAAGCATCCCAGAAAAAAGTATCACCAGTATGTGCTAGTGCGCAAGAAACAGGGATCAGAGCTAGGAAACTTTGTCCTCTAAGCATCCTTTTAGCAATAATTTATTGCCATTAATAGAGGGAACTTAGACAAAAGGTGTGTCTCTGCTTTCAGTTCTTTCTCTGTAATACAAAGATACAGATGCTGCCCCAGCAAGCTGTATGCTGATTAGTTGACGTTTACGCAGCCATTTGGGAATATAATGAGTTATGTCATTATTAAGCATTATTATAAAGCTGCAGCTCTGGATGAAAGCCAAGTCTCAATGTGTAAGTGAAAGGAAATTCAACATTTTGGTTCAAATTCTTAAAATCAAAATCTCTGTTCATACCTACAAACTATGGCACAGTGACCACTAACCCAGGTGTTCAATTATCCCAATACAATTATCTGCAGGTATGGCAGGAAGGGGAATTTAAGGACAGGAAAAATCTTTAGGCTGACTATCCACCTTACATTTGCACTCAGTGTAAATGAGACATCATTTGTGTTTGCTTTAGTGACAGGAGCTGCTGTGGCACAGTGGTAAAGGCTGCCTCTGGTAGGGCAATGAAGACATCAGGGAGGTGTTGCAATGGATGTCCAGGATGCGGATTGATTCGGTGAAGGAGAGCCAGAGGCATCATGTCACTGCTCAAAGGCTGTCACGCCTGTTCATACAATGCCAAAGCTGCCAAGGGACACCCCAGTCTTAACCCTGACCCTGCCAGCAGCCAGAGTTTTATTGTAACCCTCCTGCATGACTGTCTGCAGGAGTGGAAGAGGAAAACAGCAGTGCTGGAGAGGGGCAAGAGGCTGAGCAAGGAGATGGATTTCCAGGGCAAGAAACTGAACTGACCTCAGGCCAAGTTGCACAACGTTTTTCCATCAGCATGCAAATGCTCAAGAGCCCTCACTGGATGCTGGGTTTATCTTCAAAGAGAGTGACTCAGTGCATTAAGGTGTCAGGAAAGAAATTAATGCCCCAAAAGCCAGGAGTGCTCCCTTCTCCTTGAATACTTTTGGGATAATAGATTCAGAAAATCCTGTGGGACAGTAAGAGAAAGTAGCGACTGGAAATCACAGAATTCAGTGTAAGCTGTGCCTGGCAATTAAACATTGCATTGAGCTAATCAGGAGCTTTTAGATGATACAGAAAACCTTTGTCTGTCTGGGGCAAGATACCCTGGAATCTACCAACACCCCCTTCATGAGGGCAAGTGTCTGCACAGCATGTCACTGACTAGGCCTTCAAATGCCTCCAGCTCTCACCTTCATTTATATGCTAAATTAATAGCTGACTCACTGCCATTTCAGATTAATGCTTCAAGCACAACAAGATTCAAAAGAATCTTAGGCCTATCCAAATGTAATGGAAAATGAAGAAAAAAACATCTCACCAGAACCATTGTAATTTAAAAAAAAAAAGAAATGCTGATTTATAACACTCACCTAGTGAAGCTGACTTGTGCTTTCAGAACAAGTGTACAAACTAGAGAGAAAACGAGGTTTCTATCTTAAAGCAAATATTTTCTTTAGTCTCGTGAATATCTTTATTTTTACTCTGATTGAAGGAACAGCACGACGACAACATGGCAGGACTTGTTACTTCAAGTTCAGTTCTGTGGCCATTAAATGTTTGGAAACTTTAAACAGTATCATCCCATGTGATAAGGCACTATGACAGGTTTTAGCAACGGAAGTATAACACAGTTTTCCACACAGGATTATAGGGAATGCTGGTACAATATATATATTTATACTATATAAGTAGCTTGTTCACACTTTATCACAGGCAACATCCAAATTCTGCACTGCAAAAACCAAATTATCAGCTGTAATCATCAGCATTTTTATGGCATTTTTTCCTTTAACATTTGACTGAGCAAAAACTACATTTGTTTTCACAATATTCCTGTAGGAAGAGGTGATGCCTCTCTGCCTGAGCTAAAGTATATTTTGAGTTTTTGCAAAAATTTAAAGGAGGACCTTTCAAGCAACAGATTAATTCACTTTAACAATCTTCATTCCATGCCCTCTGGAAAGGGCATAGGCAGGAATAATCCTGAGAAACCAAAGAGGTAAATAAGGTAATCAGAAAGCACCAGCACCAGGGTACAAATGAAGGTTAGATAGACAGCTTCCCCTCCAGAATGTGCAAGCTTTTGAGACCTTGAATTTGTAATCTTAATACCATTCCCTTGGCATAGAAGTGTAGTTTCTAGAGATTTTTCTTAGTAGATACGGTGATAGGAGAGAATAACCTTTCTGTTTCCTGTGCCACCCTTTCCAAGAAAAGCCTCTCACTTACATGAACCGATGTTTGTAACCAAGCAAAGGCGCACTCTATGTTTGTGATGTAAATATTAACCCAGCAGAGAAACACCTTTTTATTACCCTGTCGAAAGTCCTTCAGAGAGGACAGCAAAGGGCAACAGGATCCAAAAGAAACCTTCTGGGCTGGCAAGACAGGCAGCAGGCTCACACCACATGTCCTCTTCCAGGACTGGCTCCCTATGCACTCTCTCACCCCAAAACTTCCCTGCCTCCTGCTACAGGGCCATGCTAGAGGAAATGGGATTTATTTACAAAACTTGCCATTAACAAGGCTGCTTTCACAAGCTCTTTCACGTTAGACTCCAGGGAACCAAAGGAGCTGGAGGTCAAATACTTCAAGGGCAAAACGCATGGCAATGGTGAGTTTTCCAGCCCTGATGAGAAGAATCTTGCAGGTGTAAATACCAAACAAATCATGTCATGCCTGTTACAGTTGTTGCCCATTCCCACTCCCTCTGTTCATCTGCTACCCTTCTTGGGTCTCCTGCTCTCCCTCACCAGATACTGTTGTCTTATACCTCCCCATCCTGTACTCTTTGTGGCTTTTCAAGTTTTACTTGAAATCTAGCCTTCTTCCCTTGTTATATCCTTTAACTCCTTTCTTCTACTATTCAAATTAAAAGATGTTTTGAATCTAGCCCAATCTCACAGAAGCATCATGAAAGGTCACAAGCCAGATGCAGTAGACTAGGGGTAGCTATTATTGGAATGAGAAATGAGTTTTGGTTCTTCACCTCAGGAAAACAGGATTTAATCAGTACAAAAATCAGAGCTTTACCTTCACCAAATGCCACTTATTTTGTACCTACTTTAGCAAAGCACAAAGCAGATGATCATCAAGTGCAAATACTGTACTGAGTAAAGCAATGCTCATGTTTCCCTCCAGTCACTTCTCCATTCAACATCTCCACTTCCAGGAGGAGGGATCAGAGCTTCGTATTACCAAACACAGAAAAACGTCTGTATCCCTAGGATCTAAACCATGCTAATATATTCACCACTACAGCATCTAGACTGAGTGTCTCTGACCTACCACAGCTTCTTCTGATGTGCCGCAAACTCTCGCAAACCAAAACAACACTCTGCCATTGCGCCTCTTCCTCCCATGCACCATGCCTCCAATCCAAAGGTCTTTTTCACTTCTTTTTCCTTCCTCCCCCAGTTCTTTGTCTCAGCAACCTCTTCTGTGCCGCCCACACACTTGGAGAGCAGAGAGCAGACCAATCTGGCAAGCTCAAATAACAACAAAAAAAGGAAAGAAAAGGAAAATAGAAATTGTTTTCTGGCCTAGAAGACTCTTCTGTATTTTTATCTGGAGGGAGCAATCAAATCTCTTTTCCTTTCACCAGAGACCAAAGGGAATGGCGATGTATCCCAAGCTCTCGCATTCTCACAAATCAGCCCCTGACAAAACCAAGGGGGAAAGGCTGGTATTTCTTCTGGACACACAGGCCCCTTTGAATAGGAACATTAAGCTTATTTTTACCTTCTTTCAGCATCATACACCAGTTAAAAATATCCATTTTTACAAGGTGGCATTTGATTAGTCAGTTTTCTTGTTTGTTTTTCTTAAAAAGGGCTGAGGACAGGCTCTGCTGCCTGGAGGCTGGTTAACCAGCCAGGCAGTTGTTGGCACTTCAGGAACTGGTGTGCTGGCTGGGCACGAGCCCACACACACAGCACAAGAAGGGGGTTTGGAAGGGTGCAGAGCTCCACGTGCAGCACACACCCCCAGAGTGCCCACACGGCACTGACAACATTTACCCATCAAGGTCTCAATTCTGCAATCTCACCAGCACATTCAAAAAATCCACTCTGGCATAAAGCATCTCATGACATTAATGGCACACAGCACAGTGATACAGTCCAGGCATGTGGAAACAATCACAGGCCCAGAACCCAGGACGACTGATTTTTTTCCCATTCAATATATGTTTTACTTAGATGTCTTTTTCTTTCCCTTCTTTCTCAGTCTCCCAAACTATTATTTGATTTTGAGAGAACAAAGGAAAAAACCTTTAAAACAGAAGTGTTATATCACACCTATCTAAGAAACAAAAAATGCTTAACTTAGATATAAACAAGATATTTTATTAAATACACATATTCCTAATAATAGGTAGGATTTGACCCCAGCTCAACTGATCACTGATCAGATAAAATACATCTGAACTCTGTTCAGCATGAGGGGCTAAAAATAATGTTTGTGATTCCTATACAGAATTGAGTTTTAATGAGAAATAAACATTCTTTATTAGGACCAAAGTGTATTTTCCACAGGATGACTCAAAAACCCTAAGCTACTCTGTGCAGCTAGTTGCTTGCTCAAGGTGACCTGTGAGCCATACCTCAGGCTAGTAAAAATCGGCAATTACATCATTTACAACAACAGTCCAAACAGAGTGTCTCTCCCTCCCTATCAGGTCATCTTAGCTCAGCTGTTCTTATGTCCGGGAGATGTTTTATCTGCACAAAAGCATTTTTACTTTTGCAACTTCATGCCAACTATGATGATTCCTGTCACTTTAGCTTTTTGTAGCCACACAGACAAAATGTCCACCTTCAACAGATTTATCAGCACAGTTGTAACCAGAGAGTCTTCATAACGCTGACACAGCCTTTAACCAGGCTTTCACCAAGTATCCACCTAGACTGCTCTGTTGAAAGCAAATTTTCATGTGTGTCTCTGGAGGCAGATCAGCCACCACACTCTTTGCCAGTATTTCTGAAGTGGACATTTTTATGCATCTCCTCCTGCCTTGTAACTTCAGGAATCATCACCAAAGCTTTGGGCAGCAGCATATTCTTGCCCACAGGAGACAGGTGCTCTTCCCACGGGAATCCCCACTGCACTCTTATCTAGCCTTCACCTCCAAGGAGAAAACACAGACAATCAATGCTCAGTGCTCCCCAGTTTCTATCAGATCTTCATCAAATTGCATTGTGACTCACTTCTAACTCACATACAGTGAACTCAGCCCACTGACATTTCCAAGACCTCATTCAAGGTCTGACTGTGGTCTCACTCCCACTTCAGAGACTATTTGCCCTGCAGCTGCAGAGTATGTTTGGAGGACAGAAAAGAAGAATGTTTTTCATTAACATAGAGTAGCTAAGAAATATAAATCTTTTTTCCATCCATCTAGATTAAGATAGGAATATTAGACATGGGCATGGAAAAATAAGTATCTCTACATGTTCCATGCTAGCAGGACAGGTCTGTACATTACATGGACACGATGATCTTTCAGGCAGTGGTCCTTCTAACAGCTTGAAGTCTGTTCAAGATCCATCTCTTAGGAGTTTGTGATCTTCCCACACATTAGTTTTTGCTTCAAGACAAACCCCAATACCACACATCAAGGCAGAGGTTTATTTAAGAGAATTTGTGTGAGATGTGGGCAACCCATTCCACAGTGACCTTAGGAATTCCCCTACAAACTGTCTGCTCCTGCTGGGGAGGGCAGGGAGCCATCTGTCCCTCAAAGATCAGACTTTACTTGCTGGTCAGTCCTTCTGGATATTGTTCACGCTAACCTAAAGCTCAGTAATTATACTTTTTTCCTCACAACTTACAGTATATTGCTGACACCATTTGTCTATCTGCTGCTCTGCAAGTCTCTGAAATGCCTAACAAAACTCAGGCAATGCAGAAAAGCATCTTTATTCAATACCTTAGTCCACCTTCTAGCAAACAGCAGCAGTGTCTCTATCACACAGCAGGGATGGACCCTCAGCTGGGTAAGCCCACAGTCTGAGCCAATACTTGTTGGGATTTAGACAACTTGAGCTGAGGACAGAGACTCAGAAGATGCTGAAACTTGAGTGGGAGAGTTGTGTAAAGACACACAGAAATATTTAAAGGAAATGGCCACAATAAAGAAGACAGACATTTTTGCTGGCTTATGAAAATTGAACATATGCGAGGCTTAATCTGCCACCACTGAAATCAATCTGAATTTTGCCAGTGAAGCAAAACAAAAGCAGAAATGGAAACAACATCTGACATTTGCTATGTTTGATTATTACAAATTGCTGTAGTTAATAGCCTATGAGATGGATAAATAATATACCATAGGCCGTGGATGATTTTAAACTTCCATTTTCACAGTATGAAGGTGTCATAATCTGGAGAGTTTTGAAGCTTGTAAAAGCTGCTTATGCTGAATTCGTATTTAGGGAGGTATTTTGCATTTGGATAGTCATGTTAAATCTATAAAGACACCAAACAAAAGAACATGTAAGATGAAAATAGATTAAAATGCATCATAGAAATAGAAGCTAATTTGGATAAAAATTGTTGTAAATAATTTATTGTTGAAGTAGCCCTCAAACTTAAGTTCTTGGAATATAAAAGGCAAAGTATTTCTGTAAATTATTGTTTGGGAACTGATCGTGTAAGCCTCAGAGGCTTATCCAGTATAAATGAAAGCATCTGGCCTTGTATCTTTAAGACCATAATGAGACGGTCACTGAGCAGTCACTATGGAAAGCGTGGTATTCAGAAATTAATAACTCTGAGCACAGAACATATAATGAAGATAAGGCAGAACAGAAAAACACGACTTGGACTATCACATGAGGCATACTCAGTGGGTTAGCCATGCAGGCAGCAGACCTGCAGTGGGAGACAGCAAAGAATGGGGTAAGGAATCTAATCCCTTTGTGTAAGTAGCGGAGCAGTATCAAGCCAACACAACTAGATCCAGGTCCAGCATTTCAGGGAAATCAAATCTGGGGTTAGGTCCCATTCTGGGAGCTGTTGTTTTTTTAGGGACATTTCCACAACTTCCACAGAATGCAACAGGTTCTGATATCATCATTTTCTAAATACTGTCTGCACAGCAGATGTTTTGCGTGTGCACAATATCCCTCGAGCTTCTGACATCTGGTTTTTTACCTAATAAGTCAGGTGTTCATGTTTTTTAGTCAAAAGAATAAAATGTGGAAGTTTTGCCCTCTAAAGAAGAAAATGTGGGGTGTCTTCAGTTATTCTCGCCACTCTTACAAAACCTTGTTAGAAATCTCTAAAAAAAAAAAAAATTTGGAGCACTGGTGGAATCATTTCCCTTTAGACACATAGGGAAAATTACTGAGTAGGACTGTAAGATGGTGAATTGACAGCACACACAATGGAACCTGACACCACTTGGCTTTCTTCTCCCTTTTTAAATAAGCAAAGAGTAATATGAAGAGGCACCATGGAGACAGAGCTCTGACACCAGGCAAGGTGTGGAGAGGAGGAATAGCGCTGCATGAATGCTGACACCCAAACATGGGCAGCAAGGGTCAGAGATGTCACAGATGGGTCAGACCCTGAGTCCTTTGAGGACCTCAGACTGCCATCCCCGACCAGCCATGGGTCAGACCCCAGATGAGATGGGAGAGACAACCAGAATCAGATGCACAGAACGGCACCACAGCACTTGAGAGCTGCCCGCTCATCTGCCCTCTTCCCACAAGGGATGCAAGCCAAGCAGCGAACAACTTTTTAATGGGCCATCACTGGTAAATGGACCAGCTGTGACACTTGGCAAGTTCCTCATTACCAGCCCAGAAAAATGGCAATCATTGCAAATGTCATGTGGTTTATCTTTTCAGGTTACTGTTCGTGTATAGGAAGCTTCCCTTCTGGAGAAAGTTCTTTTGCTATTTCTTCATATTCGAATAGTATTTATAGCATTAAACTAGGAAAAATTGTTTTAAACCTACTTTAAAGTTAAAAGATGCAAAAATCAAACAGCACAAATGCCTCTCCTCATTGCCCAAGCCTTACAACATAACCGTGATATCACAGTTCTCCCCCAGCCAGACCTGAGATATCACAATGCTCTGAAACACTAATGGCAAATATAAACCCACCATACGTGGAAATAAGTTGTTTTCATCACTGACTGATGCACAGACAAGCAAAACTGTGCTAAGAGAAATATTTGGAGAAAGTATATTTCCCTTCCCAAACCAAACAGCTACAATCACCCAACCAGTAAGAAGAGGCATTATGATGTCCACAGAGTGAACCCAGTCCAAGATGCTAGAGGAGCCCATATGGACCCTTCCCACTGTTCCCAGGCCACCTTCAAAAGGTAACCTTCCGTGCAGCCACCACCATCCTGGACTTTTCTGCTCATGTTCTCAGCAAAAAAGCAATTTCAAGGGTGATTTTTCTTGCCTGTGACGTAAAAAATGAATTGGATCAAAAGCAAAATCTCCTTTCCTAGAGGTCACATATGTAGATACTTTAGTTGACACATGCTATCTTCAGCACCCAGAGGGACTCTGGAGGATGACTGACTTTCAATAGCAACGAAATCTTGAAAAAACCCACAGTTGTAGCAGGGTTTGCTCCACACCCAGTCCACAGAGGATAACATATCCACAACACCCTCTCACACTACAGCTCACTCATTTCACTGTGTTTACACCATCAGCTGTTGGCAAAACATGACTAAAGCACTTTCCTGATTTGAGGCTTAAGAACAAAGTGTCTCATACAGGGCAGAGTCTGTTCTGATTGCAGAGTCTGTTCTGATTGCTGAAAGTCAGACCAAGGCTGTGGATGGAGACCAGGATTTTACTGGTCATTCATTGCTCCTCGCTCCATGTGGAACAGTCTTTCCACATGCCCACCTTCCTTTTGTTCCCCAGACCAGACTTTGCTCATCCATCTGTGGCTTGGGGCAGGGGACAACACAGGGATGCACAGGGTCATCCTTACCGTCCCGATTGCTCTATCCAAATGAGAGCCAAGGAAAAGACATGGAGAGATGGGCATTCTCCTCCGAACAGGATGAGTGGCAGTGGGGCAGCAGCCACTGCCACAGCCCTTTCCTGCTCCTTACACATTTGCTCTTCTCTCTGAGTCAACTCCCTTTTCCCATGTGTGAAGCAGAGCACTGTTTGCTAAGTCATATAAAAAAGGACACTAGGAAACTAAACGACTGTAAGTTATTGTATTATCCAAGGTGGGTGTGAGTTGCACTGCTCCGTGACACAGTCCCTCTGTGCTCATAGGCACATAAATAAGTAATCACAGATAGCCCCAGAGCCTCTATGTAGTCCACGAGCTTTATGTGTCAAAGGGGTCATGAGGAGTTAGAGGGACAGAACAGAGATATACGGCACCAATGGAGAACATCTGCCCTATTTCTAAACTAGAACAGACCCAGGCCATCCTCTGAACCATGAGCTCACCATTTCTCTAAACCATTTCTCACACTTTCATACAACTGAGAAGAACATGTGCCAGAGAGGAAATCAGCCATGTGTTTTGTTAAATTCCACAGGTGCTAAGTGTTTTACAAAATAAGAGGCCAAGGTAGTGAAGACCTTACAAATATATATATGCTGCTGCAGTTGGAAGCAATTAAGACAAAATTCTGCAGTTATAGCACCAAATGTATGGCTTTGGTTGAGCAGGTTTAGCATTGTCCTAAATTTGTTCACTCGTACAACATCTACCTTGAGACAAGCAGGGCAGCAGAAGAAAAACTAAATATAAATATACAAGAGGTTATTTGATCCAGCCCAAGCAGAGTGTGACTTTTAAGAAATGAGGGGGGAAAAAAAACCAAAATAAAATTAAAAAAAAAGGCAAAACAATAGAACCCGAAAGAAAGAATTTTAGGCTACCTGCCACAAAACAGAAAAGGTAACACAATAGGATGGCCAGATTTCCACAAGCTGTCTTTAACACAAGTCGGCTGAGACATCTTTTTTAAAAGCATATCAGACATTTTCACTTTGCTTTAGACTAACAGAACTTTTGGGAATTTTGTCACCTCATTTCAGCAGCAGCTTGCACAAATGCTCTCCAGCATTCAAGTAGTTCCCATTTCAGAATTAGAAAAATATATTCCTAGAGCTGTCACAGAGAAAAAGCAAGAGGTAGGTGCTCTCTCAGACTCCTGGCCACTCTTAGTGGATGGATGCACTGGACCCCTGAGGATTTTTAAAGTTGCCTATTATTTCAATATGACACAGAAGCATTTTGTTGTATTATTCCATAAAAACAAACCTCACCATCTCCAATCAGAGCAAGGCACCCTCCATTTCATAGATGACTTGCCCATTTTAACAAAGGGATCCCATTAAGTTGTCCTCAAGCCCACCAGAGTACACAGTGGGATGAACACAGAGGGGGAGGCAGTGAACTCTACTGCTTTGTGCCATTATACAAATGTCTGGTAAAACAACAATGGCTAAAAAGGCTGAGAATTTAAATGACTTATCATCTAAGTGAATTCACTGGAAGTACTTTAAAATTTTTTTCCTTGATAGCCTGAAGATATGCAGAGACTGGAAAGTGCATTCAAGGTGCTCAATCTGATGTTACTGTCTATTTATGTCAGTACAGTTTCCAAATCAAAATACTGAAGCAAATGGTCTTCCCCAGGGAGCAGATGTTTGAATGCAGCAATGGGGACCAATTTAAGAACAGAGGTACAAATGAAATCTTCACCCAGAGGGAGGTTGGGTGCTGGAACAGGCTCCCCACAGAAGTGGTCAAAGCATCAAGCCTGGCAGAGTTCAAGAAGCATTTGGATTATACTCTCAGGCACATGGTGTGACTTTTGGGGATGGTCTTGTGCAGCGTCAAGGGTTGGACTTGATGATCCTTATGGGTCCCTTCCAACTCAGCGTAATCTGTGATTCTTTGAAATGTTTTTGTTATGTTGCAGTTCCAGCCCTCTCTAACAGAGTTGAACTGTGATTCACAGAAAGGAGATGCCTCCACCAGACACAAATATGAAAAATTAATTCCCTTTTCTCAGTAGTTGACTGTGGCAATTAAGGAGAATGTCTTTCCCAGGGAGATGCTACCTCACCCGGTAAGACAGCATGCGATATTTTTAAAAGGAGATTATTTCCAAGTCAGTAGTGTACACAGAACACAAAGTCTCTGCAGCTCTTCTGCACAAAAAACTGGTTTTCTCTCATACTCGGTAGCAAATTGGGTTTGGAAGGACTTCCCTTCTTCCTAAAAGAGAGTGAAACAGTATGTGTGAATGACTTGAGGAAGCAAGACAACATACCAGGTTCACTGGATGCTGCAATGCGTGAGGATTTTCCATTTGCTTCTTACAAGTTCACTGCCTTTGCATCTAAAAATATATTATTACACTATTTATATTTCAGCAACATCTTGGATCAAAGTAGGATGAAGGTATAATTTTGCCAGGTTCTGTACACAGTTGCAGGTAAATAACCCCCATTCCTTTGGATCCAGCCCTATAGCTGGAGCTGCATTACAGGACAACACTGGCCCACACGGCCCAACCCTTCCCAGAGTGGGTAAGGCACTCCTAAGCTCTGCAATGGTTTACTGCCCCTGCAGGAAAAACAATGTTTTGGGTTACGCTCCGCAAACAGCTTTATATTGTTATGTTGCATGGGTAAACATGAGACCATGGCAGCCTAGCAACTTAACTGCAACAGAAGATAGGTTCAGAAGTAAATTAAGCTAGTTTTTTGCAAGGTCTGAAACCACGATGCAAAAAGCTGGGTTCTATTTCCAGTGCTGGCAGTGGTTTTCTGACCTTGAGTGCCTGTCTGTTTCTAGTTTCTAAATTTACAAGATAGAGATGATAAATTTCCTCCACTTTGGACAGATTTGGAGATCTTCAAATGACAAGTGCTATATAAAAGAGTACAAGCTTCTGCCAGCGTACTACTTAATAGATGGCCTCTTAGACAGCAAAGCAGCAGGCAGAGTAAGCAATGCCTAAGCAAGTCATGTGCCCTCTTCAACCCAAATCAGACAAGAACTCATCTTTAAGATGAAGTCAAAGAGCCCTAGGCAAGGGAGAATGGACTTCATCTATTCCAGCCTTTTTTACCTCAAGGTTTTGACAAGTGTGGATCCATCACTAAATACTTTGTTGAGAGGTATTACTACTGTGATATCACTGATGCTCTGGCTCAGCACAGCCCTCATGTTTTCTTCACTGTCATTCTGAAATTAAGACAGTGACTAGTTTGTCAGTAAGTTGTCTCTGCAACCAAGTCTTCACCACTTTTCGATGTAACTGATTTAACTGCTGTATCTACAGCAGAACAAAGTCTGTGCCTGTGCCATAAATGAAAGCAGGACACAAACTGAAGCTGCACAAAAGGCATGAAATTACAAGTAAATTCTCACCAGGGTTATAAAAGGGCCACCTGAATATGAAACAGAGATAGTGAACAAACCCTGGAATAAGCTTTAAAGAGAGAAGAATCCAGGCCAAATGGAAACACAAAAAGTATAATTTATAGTAAGCAATGTGTAAAAACTTATCCAAATCATGGAGCTCAAAATGAGAATAAACAGTGATCTTCCAATAGGGACAAGTACAGATAAGCTAAGTATCTGCTAAAAGGCTGAACTCTGAGTAACCCCTGGGTGTTACCAATTGCTTCAACAAGTCATCAGTATGTTTCAGTAACGGCCAAAATGACTGTAGCAAAAATAGTGCATACTTCAATATGGCTAACCTGGAACTCAGTACCTGTCATCATGTACAACAGAAAATGACTGTTGCTCTGCAGTTAATTATGTAAAAAATAGACATGCAATCCACCTCCGCCTGCAATGAGCACAGCTGATCCTGCAAGATAACCTATTTGCCCAACAAGATGGAACAATGCCTGCAGTCACTCAAACTACAGCAATAAAGAACAAATGAACAAAAAAGGCTGAGCCTCACTCAGAGCACACATCATATACTCATCTTGATCTGCACGGGCATCAGCAGAGGTCAGCAGGATCACTGTGAAATGTGAAATGCACTGGGTGTAAACAACTGGAACAGTGTCTGCCCACAACAGAAAACAAAAGAAAAAATCTATTTAAAGAATGTTGTACACTTCAAGATGGGTTTAGAGTTGTTAAGGCTTTTTGACAGGCCATTGCACCATTATCTGGTAGAAATAAAAATTAGGCACAGAGGAAAGCTATTCAGGTATCAGAAGGAAGAGTGCAAGGAGGCTCTCAGAGCACTGTTTAACAGCAGTGGAGATTGCAGCCTCAGTGATTGGAAAGATACAGTCTCCAAGTGGAAGCGTCTGGGTATGGGGTAAATTGTTCAACCATGTTTATTTTTAGAGTCATGTCTGCCTTTCAGCAGTGACTTGGCTTCAGAGGACACAGGTCTTGTGTCCTTAGCCTAAGACAGATTTACTTCTTAACTAGGTAGACCCTTAAAACATAAAGTGAATATGGAAACATTTCCCCCTTCCCCAGACCAACGGGAACAGGAACTGTCATCCAGCACTTTGTATCTTCCCTGAGGTGAGTCAAATACTCAGTGAGTGTTGATGACAACATCTGACTGGCAAGCAGTCATTATCCCCACCATGGGAATGAGGAAATGTGCAGACACACTAGAAATATGACCATGTGTCATGCTGGCATCAATCACCTCTCACTGAAGAGAAGGGTCAGCACTGCAGAGAATGAACCATCCAGGGCAACAAGGCTCTTGCTGTGGTCTGTAACTCCACGTTGCTTTTTCCTGAGCCTTCTGGAAGAAAACAGAAGGTGAACCCTAGACAGTCAAAGACACATGAGACTGTCCACTGAAATCCCTAAGCATAACAGCAGAACTTGGCCAGCTCAACAAGTATCTCAAGCGTCTCTTGCCAGGTACTTGAGTTTCCAGCAGAGATGCTGCAGTTTCTTCCAAAAATGTTGTCTTCTTAAACAAACTGGACAGATTGTTGTGGAGATGCTAAGAGAATGTCAATCTGCTAAACGTCAGAAAGATTTTGACTAAACCAGGAAGAAAAATAGTGAGGAATTGCACCTATATAATTAGTAACAAACCTTTAATTCTACATGTTTGGATAGCAAGGCTGATTTAGAATTAATTGCTGAAATGGGGCAGCCAAGAAGACAGATTTAAATCTCCTTTACATCAGTGGAAATGCAGAGTAGCTTCACTAAAGTCAAAACAGTATGTAATGCTGCAATATCCCCACGTCTTACAGCTTGTTAAAGCTAATTTAATGCAAGCACTGCCTTAATTGTTTTCCTTAATCATCTTTTTACCTATTCATAAAATGCACCTAAGCCCAGGAAGACTGAAGTTCCTCAAAGAGAGGGGGTGAGCCAGGAACAGGTCCTGGGGTGACCAAAATTCAAGTCCACTGATTGTTTCAACATTTGAAACACAAGTTTCTTTAAACTCACAGAAGAGCAAGAAAATCACAATCTGTATCTGAAATGTTGTTTTGTGAAGTCACACATCTTACATTTTACACATTATTCTTATATAATCTGTAGGAGAGAGTCAGTAGTTGACTGACACCACGATGCTGAACATCTTCCAGCCTAGAAATGCTTGCAGTGTGCCAGCTCTTCATAAACTGAATCTTGAGTCACAAGGACTAAGTGAGGTGGTGCATGTCACAACAGGAGAGCTGTTGGGTTTTACTGGACATTGGACAAATTGTTATCTTCTCCCCACGGAAGTTGTTACTACCAGCACCTTGAGACCCTGCCATCACCATCTCTTACAAAGGAAGCAAGGCCAGAAATTGTTTCCTTTCTTCTTTTACAACAGATGAGCAAGAGTGGTGAGGAAATTAAAAATAATCTGGAAAACATGGAAATAAAGCTAAGGCCAATTGTTTTGGACGCACAAAAGAAATGTGTTACAGAAACGTACCACATAGTCTTGTATCCTCTTGATACAATCTCCTCTTGATGACTTTAACATGGTAGTCTTGGATGAGCCAGAGGGAGATTCGCCCAAGTAAAAACCTCAGGATTGCACCCTCCAAAATTATCTTCACCAAAATCCAGAGAACTTAACAGCCTTACTGTGTTCCCACAGTGCACTGTGTGTCATTCCAAAGATGAATTTTGGCTTACCAAAATTCTTTGGTCAGTTAAAGCAGGAACAAAAATGGTGATGTCCACTAAACTGAAAGGAAAACAACAATCTCAATGCCATTTGTTTTCACAGTAATTTCAGTTTTATGCTAAAAATATAAAGGTAGCATATTTCATTCATACTGGGTCTCAAGCACAAAATAAAAAGGGCACAAGTTCAAGGTGCAGATTTTGGTGGCTGAATGTGGCAAAAGGAGAAAGGAGAGGGAAGAGGTACTGAAGGGCACTCACAATGACAGCACTGGGATGGAGCTTGGGTTTGACTTTGAGAGTAGTTTTATTAAGCATGAAATAACAGACAATAACACTTTTTAACGGGTCACTACTGCGTTGTACAAGGAGTATCAACTAACACAAGTGGGAGAAATGTCTCAGTGTCAAGTCCTTCTTTCAGACTATTTAGAGAGTTGGGGTCCCTTCCATGTTCCAGAATGAAATATTTTGTCCAATGTAACAGAAAGACTAGGACATAGCAGGGAAACGATGGCAGCTGTCAGACCACCATCCTGCCTCCTGCTCACTCTCCTTCACCACCCTATTCACAATCCAGTCATGAGGAAAAACCTTGTTCTGCAACTGCACAGGCCAGACACATCAATGTAAGGAGCGGATTTACCTGGATAAAGGCAAAGGGAGCTGCAAGATATTCTTTGTGCCAGTTCACCTCACACCATCAAGCTTTTCCTGTACTATCCTATTTGTCCCTCACCTCACACTCTCATCCCTTTTTATTTTGGCTGAATATTTTACTACCCTCTTACTTGCATAAATTCTAGGAAAAGCATTCAGTAATTCTGCAACACCCATAGACTCTGAGGACCTAAAACCTCCCAAGACTGCTCAGCTGTACTCAGCAAAAGGTCTCCCAGTACCATGATGTTATCTGTTTTCCAGGGCTCTTCCCACACACCTGGCAGTGAGGCCGTTTTTAGTGGCTTTCCAGCAGCAGCACAGAGTTTCCTCGGAGCAAAGCAGCTCACAAAGCCAGCGACAGAAGCTGAGGCCACCTGGCCCAGAGCTGTGCCTAATGTCACAAAGTGGATTTTACCCAGGGCGTCCTTAAGAGGATTAGGGAATCATCTACTTGCACAAAACAACAGCCACATCTGCTGCTGCAGCGCAAGTCGTTCTTTTCTGCTCTCACAAAGCTCATTTCTGCTCTGTCTTGACAAATTCTCACATTACAGGGTCTGCCATGTAATGCAGACACTCGTGAAGAACTGGGGGTTGGATACAGGTGGAGGGCAAGCACCAGATCAGGTGTATCCAGAGCTCATCCATCCCACAATACTAAGCAGCACCACACGGAGCAAATAAGCAAAAAGGCCTGTTTTTCAGAGGCTGGATATTCACAGCTAGCTGGATATCACTGAGCAAACTCCTGAGGCTTCAGAGTAGGTTTAGGAGGACTGTGGTGTGTTCAAAAGTTTTGAAAATTTGACTAATTATTTAGCAGTTTAAATGAGTTAAACATTAAAGCTCAGCTCTCAGGTGATATTCCCAATATACTTCATATATAAGAAAGAGAAAAATCTTCATTGTGTCAGATGTACAGAGGTATAAAAAGGTACCAAACTGGTACATCTAAAAGGAAGAGGAAGAGGAAAGGAAAGCCAATTCACTAAGGCAAGATGTAAAACCTGCCTACTTTTCTTAGCTTCTTGAACACTAAGATACATGCAGACCAGCCACCTTGATTTTTCCTCCTTACCACAAGAGATAAAATTAGTAAGGTGTCTATAAATTGCTTTTATGCATTTTACGAAGAGAGGGGGTTTTTCACTTTTTAGATTTTATTACTAGACTTGTAATTTAGATTTCAGCTATGAGTTCCTAAAAGAAATCTGGGATTGCCCATTTGACCCCTGAACAAATTAATCCTAATCCTATAATATAACACTCTTCCACAGGACTGAGCACCCTTTCACCCCCAAGGTGGTCCCACCAGATCAGGATTTCACTATTGTACTCTTGCTCGTCCTGCTGGTGCCACTGCAATATACCTGTTGCATGGATTAGGGATGCACTTTCTCTGCCAGGACTCAGCCTCTGATCATCAGCAGGACCAGCCTGGACGCACAGTGCATGAGGGGATGGATGCGAGGAAGCAGGGACAGAGTGAGCTGCAGCACGTACAACTCCCTCCAACAAAGACATCACCTCCCTAAAGGAAATTAATCCACTTTTTTTCTACAGTTTTCTCATCAGAAACAGCTCCCTCTGTCTCATGGTTCTTGTTCATCTCCTCTGGGTTCTATTAAGTGTTTCCACATCTTTTTCAAAGCATGCTGACCAAAACTGGACATATTATCCCAGTTCACCCCCACCACTGAGGGTAACAACTGTCCCAGCCCAGATTTAGGGCTTCTGCCAGTTCCTCTGAGCATACAAATTCATTCTTTTGCAACAGAATTGCACCACTTCTCATGAGTTTGCCCCCCAGATCCCCACCACACTAATATTCATCTGAATCCTCAAATTCTTATGTCCAAGAACAGAATTTTGTTGTTGTCTCTAATGAGTCACATCTTTCAATTCCAAATTACTTCTCAAACTTTAGGATTGTTTTGAGATTCCAGCAGGTTGTGTTTACAGATCTGGTCTGTTGATAAAACCAATACTGCACTTACCTTTCTAGGGACTGTAGTCAAATGAAGTGCCTCCCTTCAAAAAACTGTAGGAATTTAAGTCAGCCTAAGAGATTAAGCCACTAAAAAGAACACACACAGCAGTATTTTTGAGACAATGTTCTTTGATACAGTTGTTAGTTATAATTTCTTTTAAAATCGGTTTCCCAAAAAATCACCTCACTGAAATCTCCAGCATTCATACCTCATATCTTTGTTTTAGAGCTTAGCTGTTCAGGGCAAGATCAATACCACGGGCAGAGGGGTGCTGCAGGCACTTGATCGATTGAGAGATTTTTCTCTGGCCAGTTCATTGCTTTGAAAACTATTTATTGCACCTCAAATAAGAATAAATATTCCTTTAATGTCACTCTTGACACCAATTCTAAGCTGCTCTTAGCTTGCCATCCTGGAGAACCACCAATGAAAAAGTAGCACTCTCTTGGACTGGAGGGAGTCCAAGATCTCAGCGAAGTCTCATAAAGGAATTAGGAATTGCTCTGCTAGGTCAAGTCATTGACCAAGTTAAAGGATTGGAGACAGGCATGGACCCATAACCAGTTACTTTAACTAATTACCCCCCAGCAAGTGAGCCCCATTAATTGGTGATGTCCAAGCTCTCAGTCTGCTGAAACATGCAGTAAAATGCTATAGCTTCCCTCATCACGGAGGTGAACATACTCCCGAGGAAAGGTTCGTTAGCAACATTCATTTCAGAAACATCACTGCATCAAAAACCTGCATCTAAGTGGCATTGATTATCACACAAAGTGTAATCAATACACAGAGATTGTGACAAGTAGGCTACTTCACCAAATAACACAAATGTTTTAAGGCTCTCCAGAAGAAGAGGCAAAACATAAAGGGGCTTACTGGCTATTTTTGAGCTACTCTGATGCTGTAAGATGCAGCAATGTGTTCTTTGCACTCCAGGTACAACAGCAAGGAAAGCACATGCCAAGTGCTTGGCTCCTCAATCCTGCAGTGAGGATCTCAGATGCTGTCAGCTTGAGAAGTTGTGTGGGGAGAAGACAGAGCAGACACTTTCGCAGGAGAGATTCCAGTAAGGGTCTCTCGGGGGATGGGTGCCTGGCTGGCAGCTGCCTGGAGAACACAGAGCCACAGCACCGAGTGCCTGGCCCAGCAATGCCATCAGCAACAAGCTCCTGTCCACATCTCTGAAGACCCAAGTGTTTAATCTAAACTGAGCTGTAATCTGAACGTTCACCTGAGATCTCCAGTAAGGGGAGAAATGCCACATCAGATCTCATCTTCACACAGAAAGAGGAGTTAAAGAATAAAAATAGTAGCAGCCAGGTGCTCCAGTTCCTCAACTAGATTGCATTTGGCATGTGAAATATAGTAAGTTCAAAACAGTAATTACAGAACAACACATAGGAGAAAAAGACCCAGCTCACAAAAGTGAAAGCAATTACAAGCAAAATTAGCTGGGAAAGAGAATTAATGGAAAAATATGAGCAATGATGGATATATTTTACCAGATGTCAGAAAAGTGACAATTATAGTAAAAAGTCTCCTCAGTAAAAAAGAAGACTTGTTTCATAAAATAAATGAAATCTGCTAAAATCCAAAATTATACGAAAAGTGGATGAAAATTATTTGATAGAATTATTAAATAATTTAATAGTCTGGAATTGTTTTAAAAGCTGATTGCGAGCAGTGCACATTCCATCAGTCAAGTTCATTAACAGACGTAAGTAGCTGAGCTGACAGAAAGAAACCAGCAGCCATGAGGATATTCAGGATAATTCCAGTAATTACACTCTATGAAACAGATGCCTCTGTGTTTGGAAGGAAGTTAGTCAAGATATCCATAGGATCACTTGATGGACAGATGCACATCCAGTCACATCACCCGAAGACAGACACAGCACATTAAGTGAAATGAGAGAATACACTAATTAGGAAATGCAATGACTAGGAAGACTTAATAAATAAACAAGAGGCACTGGGAAGGCTGGCAGAAGTCAGCAGAGGGCAAGAAGACTTCAAGGATGCAAACTTGGTACATCCTGATGGAAATACCCCTAATAAATAAATTACATGAGAAAGGGAAACGTGCCCATTTGAAGAATATTAAGTACTACTAATGAAAAGTAAATTTGATACAGGTAGAAAGAGGTCAGTATGAAATACTGAGTCATTGCAGAGGACAGGGATGATTATATGGTGATTTGTATGATTACAGTCTCTATGATCACGTGTGATATCTAATGATTACACCCAAACTACTATATGCTTAATACAGTGACTTCCAGTCCAGTTCATTCTTATAAGCAGAAGATCTGTAAGAGCATTTATTTTATAAGTAGAACCATTTCTGAAGTCAACTGAAGCAGGCTTTATAAATCTATATCACCCAGCTAACAATCTCCCACACAAGATAAAGCCCTGTTGGGTTACGCATCATATTTCAGGTTCCACAGTCCTCGGACTAAAAACACTATTTTCCAACATGGTGAGCATTTTAGTTCATCACTGGTCTCTGCTCTTAAAAATTATAAAAACACTTGCAACAATCTGAATTAGGCCATTAAGCTGAAGCACTGTTCTCTGGCTGCACTCTAATTGCCATACAAAAAACATTTCAGGCTGCAGATTTAAATATTAACAGCCTTGTAACAGTAAAACATTTAACAGTAAAATATTTACAAGCAAGCAATTATATTAAAGTGTATTACAGTAAAAGACAAAATCCAGAGCCTTGTTGGAGAAAGATGCCTGACACAGGGGGAAGCTCAGCTTTTGCTAGTAAGTAATAATTTTGCTTTATCTCCTCTTTAGGGTTTAATGTAATTAAAACAGTGTCAACCAAAGGTGATACGTTAACTGACAACACTTACTGTTCCCAGATCTGCTTAAAACACCTTTTCTTTGGATGCAGATAAACTAAGATACCCAAAAGAAGCTCTTCTCCACAATATCTATACAAACTTCCCACTATTCATTCATCCTATATAAGGCACACTCAGCTGAAAGAGAAAAGCTCTGGGATGAAACACAACAGTTCACTTCTCTTTTAAATGAACACCTGCTATCCTGAACCTACAACACAATTTGATGTCACCTGGGTAAATGCCAGAGACACCTCCAGTGGGAAGCTGTTGTGAACACAAACTCCATTCACAGACTATAAGCATTCTCCAAGTAGTGATGATGGAGTTCAGCATTAAGCACTGACTTTATCTCAGAATCTGCCATTATTATGAATAGGCAGCAAATGAGAACAAGTGATGATGGCTGCTTGTATTTCTTACACAGCAATTGCTGTGTACTATCTCCAAAGGATAAAAATACATACAAGAATGGGAACCAACTGCAGATAATCAGACCACTGCCTGCTGCAGCCATGAGATAATCACAGAAGTAGGAAACCAGAGAGGGGGAAAAAAGCTTATAGTAAATCCATGACAGTCACTGAAAAGTGCTGCAAAATATTTGTATTAAATAGGAATCAACAGAAATAGTTCCTGTATCAAAGGCATCCTTTCTCTGTAGGGAAGCAAACACGCCAATTAGCAACACATGAAATTTAGGAGAAAGTTCCTAATTTTTGATTGGGAAGGATGCCCAGTGGAGCTTATGCTACTGATATTCAATAATTATGCAAACAAAAAATAGTGTCAGGCAGCATCCACCGATATTACCTAAAAGTACCCAGGAGAAAGAGGGTATCCCTGCACTTGCAATTCACACTTAGACACTGCATGCCCTGTACCCACAGCACAATGCTTTCTGCACTTCAATACAGCAGCTATCCAGGTGTCAAAAAAAGTATCTTGTCTTCTTTTACCTTCTGCCCTTTCCCTCCCTTGCCTTCAGCCAGGTTGTTCCATGGATAAATATGAGCATTGAAGGATATCTTAACAACTACAAACTTGTGTATCAGCACTACCACGGAGCACACACACAGTCCATCCTGCATTTCAGTGTGAGTTCCTCTCCTGCCACTCCCTGGGCTCATTAGGTAAATGTAAAACAGGAGTACCCATAATAATTTTTCTTCTGCTTTATGAATGCCAACCAGTTTAAATACAATTGCTTGTATTGTTCTTCTGTTTATACTATGCTGGCCTGTCCCAGCACAGAGTGGTAAAACAAATTAAGTCAGTCCTAGCCAGGGAATAAACACCTTATGGGTGCTGGTCAAAAACACAGCAGATGTGCACCTAAAACACGTCCCTGCCTGTTAAAGGTGCAAAGCACCAAGAGTTCAAAACCCCTGACAGTCAGGTCTCCAGTCAACTCTCCCTGGCTTTCCAACTTCAGTATCCAAAACGTTTCAGATTTCCAGTCAGAATGAACAATGTATTTCACTTGTGATCTCCAAATCTGTGTGCTGCTGCTCAATTTCAAGCTTATTTATGCAAAATCAAATCGGGATTACTCCACAGAAGTTAATGGCATTTCAAGCAAGCACCAGGCAGGCATCCACTGAGCAAGGAGGTTTTAAGGAATGGAGACAGCCCAGGAGGCTGCCACTGTCTTGCAGCTTGGCTTAGACACGGCAGCATCAAGCCAGTAACATCCCAGGTCACAACAAGAGAGGAAAAGCAGGCATGTGATGGGCTGTATGCACGGTGCAGAGCAGTTCCCAAGTAATACCTATTTCAGTGAGCAGCAGCAGCAAGTGACATCGCTCCCCCGCAGTGGGCAGCACTGCACTGGGCCGACGTCAGGAGGTTCAGGGACAATCTGCTCCAGCTCTGCTCTGACCTCTGCAACCTCCTCATCTACTCTGAACTGACAAGACTCCTGCCAGGTGAAAAGGTGAGGTTTATATCCAACCCTTATTGAGGGGAGATTTTCTTGACCCTTAGTGATTTATTTGTCTGTCAGTGACCCAGGAAAGCCGAGACCCTCATGCCTGATCAGTCTGTCAGCATCCCGTAAGGGGATTCTTCACCAAACAGATTCACTGGATTGGAGAGTGATTTGACTACCCTTCTCAGGGGGAATAAGCCAACAGCATGGAGACCCCTCAGCGAGTCTTCTCAATGTGTTATGCACTGCCAGCAACTCAGTTTGTCGCACGTGGGAAGGAAGTGGTTTTTTTTTTTTGTCAGGCTTCACCATTCTCATGATATTGTCATAGTGTTACAAAGAAATCGTCATTCTTTTGGCAGAGGAGATATAAACCCAAAGATAATTGAGCAGGATAGGTCCTCCAGCTTCCCTGTAGGAGAGGTGACGACAGCCCAGGAAGCTGCACAGCCTGACTCTGTCTGTGCACTGTTCACCTGGGGGATGCTGCACACCCATACCCATGGTGCTGCTGCTGAACACCACTGCAGGAGTAGTGCTACACTTGGGAGGCATACAAAGAGAAATATTTTTGAAAAATATGTGAAATCTACCGAGGATTCTAATGAAAGAAGATTTGAAAATTTGTTAAACACTGAAAAAATGATGAAGTAGTTCATAATACCTTATTAACTCCTGGAAAAAAAAAAAAAAACAACACAATTTATTGCTCCACTAAAAAAAAGAAAATAAATGGAGGGGAAGCTTGTATTAGCACTACAATAGTGAGTGTTTAAGATAACACCACAGCACCAAAAACATGCCCTGAAGGATAACAGGAATTGTGCTTGCTAGAATGATAAAATCTGTCAACTAAAGCCATCATCTGAAAAGCTAGAAACAAAGGCATTGTTTAGGCAAAGCTGGATTAATTTATTGTTTATGCAATATAGCTTCCCATTTGCACTTGGCTACTTTGGAAGTGGCTGTGCAGCCACAGCTCTGAAGTTCACACGACAGCTACACCAACTCCTTCCCCTTTGCTTAAGGTTGGGCTGCAAAACCTTTGGTCATCATGTTTACATCCCTCAGCCCATTCACATATGGGGTCAGTTTGCTGCACAGATACATAATGCACCATCCCATGAGCTGTACACAATCTGGCCCTCACGGTTATGTGCTCAGTTCTTGATAACCACACTGCTCCTGGCCAATAACAGAACACCACAGTGCACCCACCCACTACTGGATGCAGTAGTGTCTTTGAAAGGACTCCGATGGAACAAGGCTAGAAATTACATTAACCTTATGTTTAACCTTTCCCCCCCACATATTGAAGACCCATGCCACACTCCCTCTGACTGGGGAATGCTTATGCCCTTCACGCCCCCGCCAAAATGCCATTTTTAATAGATCCAACTTTCTCAAAAGGTGTTTATTATCTATCTGGTCACTAACTATACTGCCTCTTCATGGGGAAGAGCAAAAGATCATGGCCAGAAATACATTTTACTCTCCTGGACCCAAATGGGGCGCTTACTCCTGGGTACCTGGATCCAGCAAAGCAGGGAACATGCATGATGTGCTCCATCAAACACAACACCAGTCTTTTGCAGCTAAGTTCTTGCACATCAAACAAGATGGAGGTCACAGACAGCAACATGCAAAGCTGCACACTAACCCAAGCAGCTGCGAAACACTATCTGATCCAGCTCAGATTTGCCTCCTGAAGGCCCCAGGGCTCCTAGAAGATAACACGTCTCACAGGAGGTAATGCTGGAGAGCTCAGCGCTGCACACTGATGCACTGCTGACCCCCTGAGCGCTATATTTACGACAGATATCACGCTCAATATCATGCTCCGAGAATGTATCCTTGCTCACTGCTGGCTCTTCTCTAGTCGGAGTTGCTTTTCTGAAGTCACTTACATACCAAAACATTTTTTGTGTATGATTCAGAAACATGCTATAGTAATAGAGGGGAGACAGGGAGTCTGCCCAGCTCCGTTCGGTTTTTATCTCTACCAGCTGCTGCACAAAGCACAAGCAATTCAGAAATCATGGCAAAAACATTTTTCTAAACGGTCCTATGGTCTATTGAGAGGGACGGAAGTTTATTACCATCAATGACTCACTCCCTGCTGAAGCTTTTTCCTGGACAAACTGCGTTCTACACTATTATGTTCCAGTAACAATAAATTATTAATAGGCGAGGGAATTCATAGTTCGCCTCACAAAAATGTAACCAAAGCAAGGAAAATATGGAATATGCTATAGAGATTAAGTTAAATATTTCATTTCTCCCCCTCTGATGTGCAAGAATTATAGCCCTTCATAATAAATTTCAGTCTTACTTTGTCACAAGACATGCACAAACACATAGAATTGAAAAAGAATTGTGTTTATAACAAATGTAACTTAAAAAAAACATTTTTCCCCCCGTCAGTTCCTGTAGTAAGTGCAGAAAATTTGGTTTTCCTAACATAGCCGAAAAGTCAGAAGGGATCTTGGGATACCTGGGATCAATTTCTGACCCTACTAACCCTCCTCTATGATCCCTGACAAAACAAACTATACATAGAGGATTTCCACACCATCATGCTTGAAGCTTTTGGGGTTTTTTTTAACTGTACAGCAATGTGGGAAGCTCTGTAGATTATCTCCCAACCTGTAAAAATAAAGCCTACTTGAACACTTGGCTCATACTGGAAACCATAGAGTTTTATACTCCACTAGCAAGGAACAGAAGGGGAAAAAAAAAAAAGGAAAGAGAAACTTCTAAATCTGGAAAAGATACTTTGAGCTTCATGCCCATCCACATCTGAGTCTATCAAAACAAAGCTTTCCCCAAAACTGACTCAATCCTAGACTCTTAACACCATTTTGTCACTTCCACTTATATTGTTTATCCTTCTCATGATCCATTCCTACCGACATCGTAACAGCAGCATATTCATGAGTGTGTGTGCATTCTTCCACTCTTGTGGAAACAGTCCCTGTTTCACAGGATCAGCTCTGAGGGCATCAATCCTTCAGCCTGTGGCCACCATAGGATTGCCTGGAAGGGTCTCTCCCCTTCAAGTCCGTGCAGGAAGAGATATACTATTCACTGCCATTGAGGCATGACAGACACGGAGCCTATTTACAGGAATGATCAAGATTCAATAAAGCAACTTCAAAATATGCCAGATGTCAGCTCTGTGTTTACAGAGAGAGCAAAGCAATCTGAAGGCATCTGTAATTACTGCTCACTCTGAAAGTGGGAATTTTAAAGGGAAAGGTGGGCAGAACAGGAGAACAAACTCTTGCGGTTCTGACTGTCAGTTAAGAGCAAGTGCTAGTAATGAAAAGATTAGAAAAAGAGCAAATGTACAAAAGCTCATCCCACCCATTGGAGTAAGCAGGCAAGAGTAAAGAGCTTGGCTGCTCCAATATGGTGTGGAACGATGCAGTATGAACAGGACTGAGGAGCTCTAAGATGCACCCCGCTGTCTCTGTCCCAGAAGCCAAGGCAACTCCCACATTGCTCCATCCTCCAAACACAGAACATGAGCTAATTCCAGCAATTCCTCCAAAACTTACTGATTTAACAAATGCTGAACAGACAGGGTGTTAAGTGTCTCAGATATGTTCTAGCTCCCCACATTCCGTCTTAATTCATCCTAGAAGAAATCTTGGAGTGACAGTGTAGCTGAAATCCTGGACAGGCAGCTGCAGCACTCACAGGAATGCCTCGAGATTCCCTACTTAGCTCAAGAGCCAGGGAATAGGTTCTTCTGGATTTTATCCTGTTCCTGACATGAACTTGGATTCATTCTCTTGTAGCAGGCATAACTGAAATACACACTTAAAAATGCTTTGTTAAATAGGGATGAATTGCTGAACAAATACAGATTTTATAAAATACCTCAAACAGGAATACAAATAATTACAGTTGCTCAAAGAAAAAAAAAAAAAGCTATGTGAAAAGGAAACATTTCTTCATGGCAATGCAGATTTCCATTGTCTTAGAATAATCATTAGGATGTGAAAATGGTCTCTGAAACATTTGAGATGGCATGGAAATCATTTAGACAGTGCTCAAAACACCATTTATGGAAATTTGTTTAGAAGACTATGAAATTCTAAATATCTACCTATAGAAGCAAATTTACCTTCCAAATTTATGAACAAATTTATTAAAGACAATGTATTAAAATCAAGTTTATTGATACTGCAAAAAATTTTGGGAGGAAACACAATTTGTCTGAGATCTGAATTTGTCATTAGTGCTTTACAGAACAAATCGGTGACAAATGCATATCCAAGTACCTTCATATTCTAAGTGTGCTTAGCACCTGCTATACAACATCAGTGTGCAATGCAGTTCCAACAAAGAGAATAAAGGTATTTTAACAGTGGAAGACATGGAAGGAAGAAAGAGCACTCTCACCAGCAGCAGCTGCTGAGCAAAAGAAGGCTCTTGTACCACCAGCAAAGGGAGAAAGATAGAGGGGTGTTTAAACTAATATGCTGTTCAGCATATGGGACAACAGTTTAACTTAAAAGTCCTATACAAATGAAATGCACTTTACTTTTTTTCTGCAGTTGTCAAAGTAACCAGACCTCAAACACGGAGAACACACCACAGCTTGTGCAGAGCCCTGTTCAGCCATGGTCTAGTAACCATGGCGGCGTTGGATCAAGGGTTGGACTTGATGATCTGAGGTCTTTTCCAACCTGGTTGATTCAATGATTCTAAACCCTAATCCCCAGCCCACCTTCAGCAGAAGCTTGAAGAACTCATTCTCTCTTTTGCCAAGGATTGAGGAGGTGTCATTTCAGGCCACAGAAAGTTGTAAATTCGAAAGACTTACAACCTCACACCATTAGCAAGTTACTGAAAATCAGATGCCTGTAGAGAAGGAGAGCACTAAGGGCGATACAACATGCAAGAGGGACATTCCATGCTCCTTTCTGCAGGATCAAAGGCCTTGTGAGCAGCAGCGGAGGAGGAAGGAGAACTGCAAAAGGGAGGTTCTGGGCAGGCCCACAGCCATGCAGCCACCGCTCCAGGCTGTTCACAGCCATGACACAAGGATCCTGTTAGGGTGGCACCTGCCCACAAGTACCTCACCGGCAAGGCACAGCAGCTCTTTCTGGAAGAGCTTGTAGGATGGTATTATGCCCCACAAAAGAAAAGAAGAAAGTCATAGCCATAGGAGTCCCATGAAAAAGTTTGGCTCCACACAAATTTTAGTTTCTTTTGCATTTCACCTTTACAGACCCCATTCATATCACAACCTGCTCCTACAAACTGGGTACAAACAGGCAAAGCTTAGGACACAATCTGGCTCATTGTGCTTCTTCAAAAGTGTCCATCACCACTGCAGTTCCTCCAACACAGCCCTGGGATCCATCAGAAGAACATCTCAACCCCCTGAGCCCCACCAGGGTGGGAGCATCCCACAGCTGCCACATTACACCAGTGGCTGTTATTCCAAATAAGGGAACTTGTTGCAAACTCCCCTCAAGCTGCCTTTTTCTGGCTGGTTTATGTTAGGAAGACAAGACTAAACAGACCTTCATATTTTCAGAATTAACCACTAAAAATGAAAAATTGATTGTTTGTTTCCAGAGTGCAGATGAAGGGGAGTCCTGCGGCCAGCAGCCTCTTTTGGAATCTATGCCACAATGAATCCAGCACCGGGTTATCTCTTTTCTCTTAAGAGTCTTTGGGACGGATTCAGTGAGAAGTAAACACGTGTCAGCCCTGAGTCACACTTTGGTACAACCACACCGTCTCCCTCCCGTTTCTCCCAGTGTGGACCAGGCTTAATGTGTGGCCCCAAAGCAGTTTTTCTATTGTATTTCCCCATTATTTTTGCCAGTGTGACAGTCAGGTTATTTTTTTTAACCTGATCTATTAAATGTCAGATCAAGGGAAGTTTCACTGCTTTGCCACAAACACCACATAGGCTGTATCTTTAACTGCTACTATGAATCTAAATTGAAGCTGGTCCCTTCATTTCCCTCTTAATATTTAAATGGTTTCAGTGGTCTTTCTAACTATCAGGACTGCTATTTAGTGCAGCAAGACTGGAATTAAGTATTTTCTGGCTGTACTCCTTGAACAGATGCATCCTTACTCTATCTAACCACTAATCCACATGGAACTGTACGACCACTTTTTGCGCAGTGCTGAGCTCAACCTAATATTACCATGTCTCAGCAGAGCTTATTTACTCAGGTTCAGCCTAGGCAAACTAAATTCGCCTCTGCCTGACACATGAACATATGCTCACATCCCAGCTGGCAGGATCTGGGTATCGCCTAGTTAACTCTTCCTTTGCTTTTTCCCATCTCTGCACAGCCACAGGCTGTTTATTCAAACCTGATAAACATGATAAGCCTCAATGTGGCAAAGAAATATGAAAAACAAAGACAAATACTGCCTGGGATGTGACATTTATTCAGCAACAGAATTTCAATACGGTGCTTGCAGTTAAACAAAGAAGGAGGGAGACAGAAGGGAAACAAGGGAAGGTCCTACAAGTCAAGAAAGGCACAAACACCATCATCCACCAACACTTAATAGGAAATCCATCCCTAGCCCCTCTTGCATAAATCAAGACTAAGTCCCATCAATCCCATTAATACATTATATGCCCAATAATTAAGCTATTGAGAAGCTTTGCTCTTCCTGAAACCCAGTGCAGCGGGCTGTAAGCTCCCCACACCACATGGGAAACACTGTGGGTACAGCAGACAGAGGATTGTTGTAGCCAGAAAAGCGAGGAGGCATCCCAGATAAGGATCGATTCCACCATTACTGCTATGCAGGGAGCACGACCTGTGTTACTGCTGGCTCCCTGGAGACCCAGACAGAAATCACCACATCAGTAGAAAGCAATTAAAGAGTCTAGAGGAGCACTGAGCAGCAGCTCCGAGCTGCAGGCAGAAGAGACCTTGGAAAGGACCAAACTCCTTATCAACCTCCTTCCATATCCACAAGTCCAGCAATGTTTTCAAAGCACACATCAGGATGCCTCATTCTGCTTGTGTTTATTTGAACTGCACATCTAAATACCTTATTAGAGAAACATGGCCTTTTTCATCATAACTTGCCTCTTCTTCATTCCCAAGCCCATGGCACAGACACACAGTGACGTGGAGGGTGCAGACACGGTTGTAAGCACAGCTACTCAACTGGCAGCAAACCAGGCCCCTGCGCTGCCAAATTAAAAGCAGAAATGCAGATGGGAAAGGTGCCTTTTCTCTGTCTGGCCAAACATCCACCTGGCACAGAAAGGGTCAGACTGATACGGTAGCATGAATGCAAGAAACCCATTTAAAACTCAAGCGAGCTCTTCCCAGGAGACACCTCATGCAGCTCTGGCTATGCACAGCCACATGTACCCATAAATCCCTCCCCTTTGTAGTCAGTGCTCCTCATCTAGTTAGGAATTGAGAAAACTATTAAAAAACATCAATTTGCTGTTCTTAACACATAGGTTCAAGAGAGACAACCAACAAGAAAACACAGGTTTGAAAGGAGACAGCAGCAAGTACGTGAGCACAGTGTCTGGGATTTTCCATCTGTCTCTGCCAGGAACTCACTTTCTCCTCTGGATTATGTTTGTATGAGGCAGGGTCTAATCTAAATTGAGAAATTTATGTAGGTTGGTGCTTGCTTTCACCAGAATTATCTTTTAAAGGCAAGATGCTACTTTTTGCATCAAGTCTAGAACAGCACCGCTGAGGGATGGCACGACTTCCAGTTTACATCTGTATCTCTCACAGTAGAGTCTGGTTCAGTAAGTATTGGGACATCAAATCCAAAACAAGATTACATGTAAAACAGCACGGGGGGGAGGGGTTTTGCTGCTGCATAATCTCCACAAAGCATGTCAATAGTTAATTCAAGTAACACTGTGCTGACTCAGTCCTTTCAAGTATAAAGTTCTGGGATATCTGAACTCAGGCAAAACTTGAGTACAATATAGGTATAAGGTCTCTTAAACCACAGAGTGAAGGTCAGACTAATTTCATAGTATCATAGGTTGGAAAAAACCTCTAAAATCATTGAATCCAATGCTTCCTGTGACAGTGATTCCACCACTTTCCTGGGCAGCCTGTTCCAATGCTGGATCACCCTTTCAGAGAAGAAATTTTTCCTGATATCCAATGTAAACCCCTCCAATCAAATTTTGTACTTGTCAGCTGAAAGGCTAAAAGTGTAGTACTTGAAGAGATGGTCACTGCATCTACAAGTAATTTTAGAGTAGCCCCCACTGAACAACTCCATACTTCCATCTGTGACCATTTCCCATTGGGGAAGCAAAATGCCATCTCCTTCACTTCACAAGCACAAGCAGTTCTCATTAATTCAAGCATACTAGGGAAATACACATGGAATACAACGTGGAAGAAGTTGAGTGCCTACACACACAGATAGATATGTGGGTATCCGTGTGCATATGCATGCTGCCAAAGCCTGACAGATCCTGCCGTGACCACTGCTCCTAATTTGCTTCCACCTCCCCTCAGTTTTACAAACCATTTTTTAATAGAGAAGCACTCTGAGGGAGTTTTAGTTCTGCAACAACACCTCAAAAAAAAAAAAAAATCTAAAATAGTTACACCCAAAGTGGGGCGGGGGAGAGGAGATGTGTATGGGCTAAAATTATCTCTGGAGCTCTCACAGAGCCTTTTAATAGGCAATAAAGTTGCGGCCTCGGGATCAGGTTGTTAAGATGAGGATAAACACTCTCACACCACGGATGAGCCAAACAACCACAGCCCTTTGGGGCAGCTGTAAATCCCAGCCGGACAGAAGGCACCGGCCGCCCCGGGTGTGCGCAGCAACAGTGACAGCTGGTGGACACAGGAGGAAGGTCCGGCACATCCTCCTCCTCCTCCTCCTAGGCTGAGTCACGACCCACTAGCCTTGGAGTCACATTTTGGGTGGTTTCACCCTCAGGCACCACCAACCAGGCACTTGAGAGTTACCAGCATGTCCAGGGCATGATTTAGCTCCTCACAATTTGCTCCTGCTGCCTGCAGCGCTCACCTACATTTACCCAGCCTTTGTTCCGTGGGTGAGAAAAGGGGCTGCAGAAGGCACCAAGTCTGGCTCTTAGTACATTTTAAGTTACTGGCAAGGGTCTCACATTACAGAGGAAGGAGTGAGTGACAAGCAGTGGGGAGGTATGCTCAAGGTCACACCAAGACAGCCAACTGGCAGTGGGCAACAGAAGTCCTGAGGTTTGGAAAAGCCACAAGACAAGTACCTTTGGCTGCAGTCAGTCAAGGGACCAACAGGACCACAGAGCCAGGAGGGGTGGCAGCCATTCAATCCCAGATGCTGAAGAGTCTAAAACCTGATTTTCTTCTTCAAGGGAGAAAACAGCTTTCTGAAATTGTCCAATATTTTCTCTCTCACACCAAGCAGGGAACAGACTGTACTTTTTGCTTCTGATTCACAAATATTAAATCCCCTCTTCCCACTATTGGTGACTCATGAAAGTGACTCATTCACCTCTAGGTAGTTTTATTTCCCCCACATCTAAAATAAAATAAAATATAAAATCCCCCATTTGGCCTCCTGGAAAAAAAAAAATAGCCTTTTCTTCTAGTTGTCAGCTTTTGCTTACAACACAGATTAAAGGAGAGTTCATCTCAGACTCCAGACACTAACTCACTCCTCTGGGTGGTCCACAAAGCCAGCAAAGTGAGAGCACGGGAGGACTCCTACCCGGCTGTAACCGCATTATTCTCCCCAGTAGAGGCTGCTGAAGCAAAAGCAGCGTGACAGCTCCACCCCATGCAGGGCAGCCCCGAGCTTCTCAACCCACGTGCAAGCAAAGCCAAAGCCCCAGAAATAAAGCTGGGAAAACAGTGGGAAAGATTTTGCAGGTTGGCTTTGTGTTTGGTCTTGTGAGGTTTTTTAGTGCCGAGATGCTCTGCTATGAGTCACTGAATCGCAGGGGCTGTAGCCACCCAGGCAGTTGGGTGACAGAGGGTGGGAAAAGAGGACACTGGAACCTCGTGCACATACAGCATGTGGAAGGAGAAGGTGAAAAGACCACGGTGCCATCCCTCGGGAGGTTAGGGTGTTCTGCTGCACAAAACACTTCCACTGCCCCATTTACACAGAGGGCAGAGAAAGGGGTTCAAGTTGAAAGCACTGAAATCAAAGATGCCTGGGCAAGAGAAAAGGGAGCAACATTAAATACTTGTGAAGATCCCAAGAGGATCAACATCTGAAGAGCTGGTCTTCCCGGTTGTCTACCTGATGAGGCCAGCAATGTACAGGAGCATGAGAGGAGATGCCACACCACCTTCCAAACCAGCAACAGCCAAGAAACCTGTTTGTAACAGTCACTGGGGACATGCCAAAGGCAGGGCACAACACGTCAACCTTCTTGGATAATTGCACAGTGCCTTTTGACACAGATCCCTGAGTTTTTTGCCCCATTATCCATGAAAACACAAGCCTGTGCAAGGCTAGCATTATTTTCCTGGCCACACACCACTCAGGGTGGAGAAGACTTACTGTAGCTGGGACAAGATCAGAATCAGATCAGGATCAGAATAACTCCTATAGGCCCAAATCTATTAATTTTCTCTACTAGAGAAGGGTTGTTCTCTGACTGAATTTATTACCCAAGAGCTGAATCAGTAAGTCTGATGTTACAAGGCCTGGGGCTTCTATAGCTGAGTGATGTCTCAAAATTTATCTGCTAATCACATCACATCTTCCCCCCTCTCTTTTCATCCTTGCTATATCCAGTGAGCACTTTAAATGAGCCTTGCTCATGTTTGCACCCATCAAGTAAAGTAAAAACATTACTTATTTAGTCTCTACCTGGCAAAGCTACTCATATTCAGCTCTTTTTAATCTTCGCTCTTAAAATCAATCTTTTCAAAACTAGATGATCTGTAAGGTCCCTTCTAATCCAAGATATATACACATATTTTCTGACTGAATTTCTTGTTAGTCCCTCCAAAAATTATGTGCCCAGAATTCTTGTGAGACACTAAACACATACAGTTGCAAAGAGCATCAAATCACCTTTCTGGAAAGTGAGAAAAGGATGATTTTTTTTTTTTTTGGATGCTTCTGTTGAATACTTATAATTGCTAGTTAGGATAACAAAAAGAGTTAAAAACCAGAGAAATTATCCCGTCTGCAACAAAGATGTAAAGTAACTGATTCTTATGCTTAGGGGAATTGAAGAGATACCTTGTAGGTAAAGACAGCTGTAAATTCACCACCTCTCAATTTCCTTAGTAAAGCGATTCTTAAGGTCACACATCACACTGAAGAGCAACTGGAGCCACAACCCCAGACACAAAGCTCCAGCACAGTTACACAGTTCTCATTCAAGGATCTCATTTCACTGCTAAGTGAAAAACCCAACACCCTCAGGGCTAACAGCAACCATTGTTATTTCCCAAGCATAGGTTACATTTAAGAGTTTATAATTCCAATCCCCTTTTAAATTGTAGATCTTCCCTCCAGTCAAGCATCCAAATGCCAACTATCAACAAGCTTATGTTTACTAACACTCTTGAGCTGTGATAAGGGTTGAATGGATAAGTCTTTATGCAATAAGGGAAACAGACATACAACAACAAAACAAAAACAAACAAACAAACAAAACACACACAAAAAAAACACCAAACACGATGTTTTCCAGCAGCACACATCTCTAACTACTGACAGCTTGGGGGCAGGTTAAATCTATTTCTCCACTGAATAACAGCTACCACTTTCTCTGGTATTCTAGATTTAGAAACACATTTTTATCACCCAAGACAGTGTGATTTATTAGCAAAGTTGGTACAGCTGGTATCCAATACTCAGCCAGTTGGCACTCCAGGAAAACTGCAGAGCTAGGTCCAAACTCAGAGGCTGAGCATCATCTCTGCTTACAAACTTGGATGAAGTCCCAGCTGAAGGGACAACAGAGCAGCAGGCATCAGCAGAGAAGCTCCAAGCAAACTTACATGCAGCAACTGGCCATCAGAGAGCCACATCATCCTGCGTTATCACATGAAAGCACAAATCTTATCGAAGGGCTTGGGGAGAGAGGAAGAACAACAACACATTGAAATGTCATTAAAATTAAGTGTGACCAGCTCCATGAGTTTGAGTTGTAAATCTAAGGTATTTGTGACTCCTGATTCAATGTAAGATATCCATGATACAGAGCTGGTTACTACCTTTTAGCTTCCTGGCTCCAAGAGAGCTGCCAGAGACCATTATTTTTAATGCACTCTCACACAGGGATAGAGTTTCCAAGAATGCTGCCAAATCTAGCAAAGGTTTGCACTTTTCCTTTCCAACACTTTCTTAGAAAGTTGGAAATAACGTTACCTTACTTAAGTGGACATTTCAATTAATTTAGTTTTGCTTTAAAATCAAGAACAAAAAAAAAAAAAAAAACCAAAAACAAAATAAAAAAAGCCAAACTTATGGGCACTTAAAGCTGTCTCTTTTGACACAGAGCCCACTAAAGGCTTGACAGGCAAGTCATACAGATCTATAGGAGACCACATTCTCCAAGGCAGAGCCTGTACATTTCTTACTGCACCAGAGCACATGGACCACAACCCTAGATGGGGCTCCTGGCTTACCGTATGATACAACACTGGTCATCACCACTTTGAAAGCCAGAGCCTGTTCCTATGCAAGTAAACGAGAGCTCTTTGTCCTAAGAAGCATTATTTAAATGAAAAATACAGCTGACAATTCATCTGAGCTAGAGACCGGGAACTGCACACTTTCAGACAAAACAGAGCTTCCAACGTCTCCTTGTTGCTAAAAGTAGACCTCTCCTGAGCTAGTCACACAAGAACATCAGCATCCATCCATAAAAAAAAGGGGTGGGAGACCTCACCTGCAACCAGAGAAGGCAAATGGAAAGCAAACATGCATTTCACAGCAGTTACTGCACTGAGAGAACAGGAGCCAGGTCTCAGAGCTTCAACACCCACCTTTGCCACACAGATACCACCAAGCAGCTTTCTCATCCCTCTGCTTTCAGACTGGATGGGAAGGGAAAAAGAGTATGAGGTGGCACTAATATGCAGATTTAAAGAGATAACTCAGCAGCCCATTCCAATTGATTCCAATTAACTCAACAGCCAATTCCAATTAACTCCACCCAAAACAAAATCATTTCAAGCTTTTAATGCTATAACGTATATATGGGGAAGTGCGGGAAGGCACAACAATGAACCTGCCATTTCCTACCTGCTCAAAGGCAAATCCTTTCATTCAGTACTTGATGCTTAGCCAAGTTTACCACCTGTCTCTGGCTTCTCTTAGTCATTACATAAAGAAGCCATGCTAACCGTAGTGCTGTACAGGGCTGCAGAGATCTCTTAACACTAAAAAAGGCTATTAATGGTGTAAAGGAGAAACAGATTGCCTGGGGTGCACTCTCACTCTTTCCTGCCCATTAGAGAGAAGCAATCCCCATATTAAAGGTGCGGAGAAGGGTGCTGTTTTCCATGCAACAGATGAAATGCATCAAGTACAATCTCCAGGACACAGAAACAGAAGACTTAAAACAGACCCAAAGGTGCTGGTCACTTGCACAGGCCTGAATGTCACCCAATGACATGCACACAACCTGACAAATGGCAGAAAGGAACTTTCTGTGCTAGTGCATTTTTCTTTTCAAGATAGATATGATCATTACATTAGTTATGCTGGAGCAGAACTGTCACAGCTCTTTTATTACTATTTACCAGAATGGCTATCAGCCAGATTTGTACTATTAAATTCCTAAAACACAGAATTACTCCGATACCAGGAAATGCAGTGTTATGGAAGTGCTGTTATTCCCCAGCTTCTCTCATTTTTGCTTCTCTCGTTTACAAGGTTCTTTCTGTCCTGGCTGCCCTGCAGGAAACCACAGGAGTCAAGTTGTACAGAGGGATATCTTCCTGCAGGCTTGTGGGGCTGCTGGCTCTCACAGCACTGCTCTCCTGAACCAGCCTCCATCCTTTTAAACCAACTTATTTTTTGAACATAAATAATTCAAAGCAGAACATAATTTTAAAAAAAATATGCTTATTTTTTCTATCAGCCATTTTATTTTGTGTAATAGCCGTCACACACTAGTCCTTTGAGCTGACTCAATGAAGAAAGCACTCCTGTTTTCTTTGCAGAATACTAATACAGTCTTGAGAAGCAACTTTCTAGACTGAAGCTCACAGAGACGGCACAATCAGTCCTCTTCAGTGAGATGATGAAGAGGCAAAGCACTCTCTTGCAAGAGTCCCACTGTTCCACAAACCCAGCACCTTGCCTGGCCTCTGTGCAAGACAGGAGAGAGGTTCCTGTGGTGGAGAAACATGGATGGAAGCAGTATGACACGGCTGCCTTGTTGGCTTCATGCTAAATTCCTGATGCACAGGTGGACTCTTGGTTCACAAAAATGTGAAAATCACAGCCCTGAGAAACTGGCCTTCAGGAGACTGCAAGGGACAGCCTTGCAAATCAGTGTACACACCGTCACCTCCAGTAGGATCCTGCTTGCACAGGGCTGCCCTAGAAAGCAGAAGAGGTCTCAGCAGGAGGAGAATCTTCCCTAAATTGGACAAAAGCTCATCAAATCAAGGCAACAAGCTGGTCAAATAACAACTCACACTCTGACTTCAGACATGCCTTCAGTCTCCTGTAGAATCCCTCCAACGAAGTTTAATCTTCAGCAAAGCCACATAACACGGTCCTTCCACAGGGATGACTTGGCTTCTCTCCCTGGCCAAACCATCATGGCACAGCAAGTCTATTCAGGGACACAGATGAAAACTAACTTTTCAAAATAAGATGTGGGGGGGAAAGGAATTGTTTTTTCACTGAAAAAGATGGGATTCTCTTGAGTGGCAACCAGCTGTAGGGGAGGAGACAAGCCCAGCAGACCCAACACTGATCAGCTCCAACCTCCCTCCTCTCAATTCACACTGAGCCACTAATTTGGGTCTAAGTGACAGCAGCAGGAACCAATAACTGACAGCTCTTTCCTGACACTTGTTTCTGGTTAAAATTAGACCATAACAAGAACAATGCAACTCTAAGTCTCTCCTGTCTTTATCCCTATGGAAAGGCGTTGTGAAGCACAGAGGTGAAGTGTCTTGGTATCTGTGTGGGAGAGCTGGGAACATCAAGTAGAGGGATTTATGTCCACTAAGGCCTGCTGTGAGTAGTAGACCATGCTGTCTTACATTACCACGCAGATTTCTGCAGTGTTCAGGCTCTGTTCTCCTGCAGATTGCTGCAAAGAAGACAATGGGGACAGAAAGTGCCTCACAATTTTTAGGACTATCCCACCACCATGCACATGTCCAAATCAAAAGTAAGAAACAGTGAGATGGTTCCTGTCCCGCTGCACTTCACCTGAATGTAGTGGTCCTGTCTCCCTCAGGAAATCACATAAAAGCAGCAAGAAAACTGTCCAGGACACCACTTTGCTGTCAGTAGAGGCACATCCATTAGCCAAAAGACTGTTTAATTTAGTATTTGTTTACAGCCGCTGGGGATTTTCTGAGGTTAGATGCTTATTAATCAAACCATAAAGCAACCATTCAGCACCTATCCCATGAAGTTTAAAAGCCACCTTCAAATAAAATATAGGGACCTGTACCAAAGCAATACGGCAAATTATGTTTCCAACCCAATTTCCCATGCTTCTCTTTTTTCTCCTTTTCTGGCACATCACCACCCACATGAAAGCCAAAAAGGGACTGTAGTACCTGGTCACACAAGGGGAGCCCATCACAGTAGAAATTCAAAAGCTTGTTCCATGTTCCAGCAAAATTTTTTAAGCCATAAATCTCACTGATTGACACACCTACCCATCCCCAAAGCCATCCATCCACTACAGCAGCAGCCTCATCAAGCGCACTGAGAACTTTGCTGTTGCATGTCCCTGATGCATTAGCTGGAATTATTACATCCAGCTGCACAGCATAAAGCTACAGGAAACAATTTCATTAGGGTTCCATTAGGCTTAGATGGGTCAGTCTTTTTACATGCAAGAGTATAGTGGGGAATAGCTTTGCGTAATAATCTGAATGCATTGCTAAAACCATTATCTAAACTACAGATTTGTATTTACAGGCACAGGCTTCCACCCATCTCGCAGCAGCCCACACCAGTGCTTTGGGTATTTAAAGCATGGTGGATCTGGTATTTAAAGCATTGTGGTGCTCACAGCAATGCTCCTCCAGGTTCCTCCAGGCACCTTAGGCACCACAGGGACATTCCGAGTAGTTCACTGCTTTCTGAATAACCCCTGGAAGCTGCCATTAGGCTGGGGAAGGACTCAAAGAAAGAACATCTGCTAAAAACTCAGTCCTGCTTTGCTTGGTGCTTTGCAATTTGCAATTTCCCATGCAATTACTGGCCCACCCTGACCCAGCAAGAAATCTTAGACACAAGTTCTTTATTATGCTGATTTAGGGCAACCCTATATGGGATATGGCACAAGTCTAATGATCCAACCACAAGAGATTCTGATTTTTTAAGATGATAATTCAGTGTATCCATTCAGCTAAACAGAAAGCTCTATGTCATAATAAAGCTGTCATGATGTTCTGGAAATATGGTCTCACTGGAGGAACACATTGTAATTTTATATCCAGCTATTTAAGAAGATGAGGCCAAGCCCTGAGTGACAGACACTTTGATGAAACAACATATGAATTAAACATAATTATAGAAAAACAGTAAAACAGAACTAATCATTGAGGCCCCCATGTTGTACTGTGAGCAGTGTCGCAGGGCATTCCCATCCAGACAGCTCCAAATCCTTCCTGAGTATCAGTAATTAAAAATGCAGCCAGAAGGAGACAGATTTTGCCACCCCCAGTTTTGCAGAAAGTGAGGTCAACATCCCACCACAACCCTGGCTGCCAATGCAGCCCTGTGCACTCACCTCCTCTTTGCTCTTTGGAATGGTCACCATGCCCTTCACTTTATTAGGCTTTTCTTGGTGGAAAAGATACTGCACACTCCAACGAGATTCCTCCCCAAATTCAGATCTAGGACCTGCAGTCATAGTCTCACAAAGGAACACTCGATGTACTTCCCCTCCTAAAATTTAGATGTAATTTTACACCAGCCTGTCTCTCTACATGAAATGTCCTCCATATCCATATTTAATCTAATAAAGAGAATTTAACTGGGCTCAGGAAAACAGCTTTTTTCTATGTTTCCATGCAAGTTGGATCTTAAAACCCTTCTTTATGTCAACAGCAGACAACTGTTGTTGCTAGACTTCATCTAGCAGGGTTGGGAACTAACTTAAAAATGGCAGCTGGAAGCATTAAACATTTATTGGACTGGAGTGCATTGATTTCGGAAATTAACACTTTGCAAATTACTTCTGTGTGAACAGTAATTAAACAGTCAGTCACAGTCCAGTCCAGGTTCTGAGTAAACTGCAACTCTTTTTGTAAAACATATGCATACATAAAAACACTAACACTTCTCTACTGATTTCCATCTGCACACACCAAATTGCTCTGTGATGATGAATTAAAATTAATTAAAACTTTGGAATGGTTTTCCACATAAAGTTGGAACAGTGGGAGCCCTTGTGGCGGGCACTCAGGCATCACGCCAGTTAAGCTTGCAGGGAGCAGGAGTAGCTGATGCATTGCTTTAAAATACCAAGGACTCCGTGACCTCATGGTCCCAGTGCTAGTAATGCTGGGGTTGAAGTGATGATAACAGTGGGATTGAGCTGGTGCTTGTAACAAGGGGAGAAACCATGAGAAAAGTTCAGCTGATACTGCCAGGACCCTTACAGGCTCCACATGTGATCCAGGAATAAAATCATAAATAGCATAAAGCTGCTATTTGCTTTTGAGCTCGCTCATTCATGTGGGAATAGATTTACTCAAGAGATATTGTAATTTTATTCCCTTAAGAATAATATTCATCTCCCACTTGTGCTATTGAACAAAAAGTAATGAAACTCACGCAGTCTTTAATACACTCTTTTTAAAAGAAAATATGTTTTAACTCTGCTTTGAAAGTAGCTTCCTTTTCCAGAACTACAGGTCTTTCTTTTAAACACTGTCCAATAGCCTTTCCAGGACTATTTTTCCATTCACTGTACCTTCATACTCAGGATGGTAAGCATGTCTTATTCATTAAGGCACTACCTGAAGCCTCATGAAAGGTAATGGCTGATGGTACTTTACTGAATTAGAAGCAGTGGGTACCATTCTGCAACCATTCCTTCTTCAGCACAATGCTGTACACTGTATTTTGTTACCAGAGCTGGATTTGTTCCATGCTCTGACTACATCACTGCTTTTTTACTTTCTCTCTTCCCCCAAAACATATGGACTTACAAACCCATCAGAAATGAACAAGCCCACCTACACAGGGATGGTGAGTGTGTCAGTCAAACTCTGAGCCCTCCTTGCATCTCTGCCAACAGAATGGCAGAGGCTCCCCACAGACTGTGCTCGGCCCTGAGGAGCTTACTCTCATTTTACAGGCAATGCTGGGCTTTGCTGTGGTGGTCAGGGAGGCACAGAGGGGCTGCTCTCCCTCGGCAGCCAGGGATTGATCCTGACCCCACCACACTGTGTGTTCCCGGGTGACAGCCAGCTGCAGCAGGGCATGGGTGGACAGGCAGAGCTGGCTCCACAGCAGCACTTGTCCCCACAACATGAACCCCAACGGAGGCACGGGGCAGACGAGGAGAAATCAGAGGGCTCCTCTGGCTTAGCCCAGCCACGTGAGAACAGGATGCTGCTGGGAGTGTGGGAGGGGTCTTAAGTGCAGGGGGGTGGTGGTACCCTGCACAGATGCAGTTAGGAGCTCAGATGGGATGTGGATGTGCTGGCAAGACTATGCTCATTTTATTGTGTGCACATGCACAAAGACTTCTTTTGTTTGCTTTCTCCCTTTCTGTCCCATTCCAAGGTGCAGATTGGGTTCATGTCCCCAGGAAGTCGTGAGCGAGCTGGCAGAAGAAGACGAAGAGAAGGCGGCTGCCAGGAGACTTTAACGAGAGCTCCATCTACTCTCATGGTACAGTTAAGAGTCACATAATGAAACAGAGGCTGGTTTGTTTGTTTTTTAATGAGCTCTATTTATATTTGACTTTAACTATCCTCATTCATTTCCTCTGAATCAAACCTCCACTGCTGAAATCTTGTGCCTCAGAGTTTTTAATAAAGGGCAGCTATAATCTGATTTACTGCATCATTCCAAACACGAATGTACTCACAAGAGGGGCTGATAGTTTACAGCAGCAATGTTTAAAGCACAAGAACTGACAGCAAAATTGAACATAACTTCTCAGCGGCCTTGCTGAAGTAATTCCATAGACTTGTCTGAAGCAATTTTTTTCCATGTTATTTTAACACTGAGAGGTTAAGGTTGTTTTTAAAGCTAGGTTTATGCTTCACAAACTGGAGGCTGCTGAAAACCTGGTGCCTTATCCAACAGATTTCATCTGGTTGTTAGGGATGCCTGAGTTTCAAGATGTCAGAGAGAGTGGAAAACCAGAGGAATTGCATGTGAACCAACTCAAGGAATGCAAGATCGTCAAGTTTTCTACCTTCAATAATGCATTAAAAAACTCCAACAAAATAAATCAAGGGAGTTTGTGACTTACTCCATGTAATGAGGATTAAAACAAAAGTCAGAACTAGTATTCCCTGGATTTTTCCCTGTCCTTAAAATAGAAAAGCCACTGATTTCAAGATAGCTAGAAAACTGAAATGGAGGTTTTCTCCTTGGAGGAAGAAATTTTGCCCCTTTTTCCATATTTAAGCTTTGAAACAAAGAAAGCTTCATTCTAGAGGAGCAGCTGTGTAATTAAGACAATTTCAGGATGAATAGTGTGATTTGAGAGCCAAGTACTATCTTAATTATATGCATTAATATTCTGCTAAGAAGATGCTTATCAAAAAAAAAAAAAAAAGGAGATAGTTCATGTTATTGCACAAGGAAGGCCACTGAAAATATAAAAATAACCAAGAAGGGTGACAGTCCAAGACAGGGTGGGTCACTGCATGGTGGGAAAGAGGCTCCCAGCTGCCGAGGAAGCGCCCGGCGAGTGATAGAGAACACCTGTATCTGATCAAGGACAGAGCAGCCAAAAGTCATCTGTTGTCAGAGGTGAACACTGAATGAGGGACCTCTGTGTCAAAGGCAGAGTTGCCCTGTGGCTGCACCAGCTACTTGGGAAGGATTTTTGGCTGCGATCTGTTCTAATTTTCTGTGAAGAAAAGCAACAAGGAGAGTATTCACAGAAACAGGCAGAAAAGTGAGAACCAGAGATCAGGACGGGCAGGTTAGAGAGACGAGCCTTGTTTGCTGGACTGGGCACTGGGATGCCCTCCTATTGTGGAGACACAATTCACTCCTCATCTACCGACCACCCCTATTGCCAGGAGTGGGTGAGGAGCAGCGACTGGCCCTGAGCAACAACCTGGGGTAGCCTGGCTGGCAGGTACAGAACAGCCAGTGCCCAGTGGACGGGATCAGTGGGGGTTAGGAGCTGGAGAGTAGTGTCTGTCACTGCCCCGGATGGAACTGAGCATCCCTCGTCAGAGCCACAGTGTGATCCACCACTGCTCTCCCACCTCCAACCAAGGCTGCATGGCAAAACCACAGCATCAACTGATCAAGAGGGAAAAGAAGGGATTTCCTTATAGGTTAGGAAGCCACAGCTGGGTGTGGAACTCCTGATTCCACTGTGAACCGAAAAACCCCAACACAACATCTCAGAAGAGCCAGTGGTGCCTTGCTTGTACTGGAACGCTGATTTAAGGAATTTTCAATTGTACAGTGGCATGGGCTCTCCAGTCTCAGGTGCGTGGGGTGAGACGGGGATTTCTGGCTCACAGCCTCAGCGTGGGGCCCTGCATTCCCATCAGCCCCAAGAAGTGAGGTAGGCTCCATGTGTGAATGGGAGATCTCTAAGGAAAACCCAGGTCTTGCAGGAAGCAGAGCAGGGAATACAAAAGCATCGCTCTTTCTGCTGAACAGGCAAGGAGCCAGCATCATGCAGAGGTGCTATTCAGGATGAGACTTTGGTGCAAGTGCACTTGGCCCTCCTGCACTTTTATTCTCCCTGAGAAGCACAAGCTCTCCGCAGAAGGAATAATCTTCCTGTTGCAAGCTGGTTTAAAATAATGATGCCTACAAATGTTTAAGGACTCAGAACCCAAATAACATGTGGCAGAAACACAACAGCCTGGCTGTCCTGGGGAGAAATGTTCTATTCTGCATACAGCAGAGGAAAGGGCAGGTTGAGGGCTGAACTAACAATTAGCAGAGTCCAAATTTGTCCAGTTTCTCAAGTCCTACTAAGCCACAGGACACGGTGGTGAGGAACAGATACTCACGGTCTCTATTGCAGAACAATTTGGATGCAGAGCCAAACCTTGTCTTCAAATTATTCCCAAGATCCACTGCATGAAGGCTGTTACGCTGTGCAGGGAAAGCAGCAACACTTTGCCTTAAGGCTGGAATGGCATCCTGTGGTCCAGTGGCTCCAGTGTCTCCTTCTCAAAGCAGAAAACTCACCAGTGCCTTCCAGTACAGTCTCAGGAGCCCAGCACAGGGATGGGATGGGATGGGATGGGATGGGATGGGGTGGGGTGGGGTGGGATGGGGACAATTCAATAAGGGTACCCTAGACATTCCACTTTAATCTCTAAACTGTTTAGGAAACACTTCTCTCATCCAGGTCAACAGTGTTTCACCTGCATGCTTTTGACACTACAGAGACAGAGAGGCATTTCAGACTTTCTCTTGCAGCTTGTCACGCACAAGGCTAACAGCCCCAGTGCCATCCCCTGGGAAGGGGAGATGGAAGGGCACCCATGTCACAAACAAACACTGGATTGTTACTCAAATACACGGAGGGCCAAGGTCTCATTAATTAGCACTGACATTTACAACAGAGACCATGAGATATGAGCGATACAAAGAGGGATAAATTCCAAAAGGATTAGGGAGAGCAAAAAAAGGCTGTGCGAGTTGGTTGTTTTTTCTTATCCTGAGTTTTCTTTGTAAAAAGAGACTATTGACATTTGAATTCCTTTTTCCATTAAAATGAAAAAGAAAATGTAATTGTTCCTTTGCCGTGTATCTAAATTGCAAGGTGCTGCACACCATTGAAATGAAAAAGGAACCCTTGGACTGGACAGTCTCCAGCCACTGGTTTTGTGTGTGGACTTGAAGGTCATGGATCAGAAGGTGTTCTGTGGAAAGGGTCTGGTCTTTGGTTCAGAGGATTTCCAAAAAATGTGAAAGTCCAGCAGTTGTCTGCTTCTACTGACACAGGGTTAAGCTCGTGATAAAATAAAACTATCTGCTCTTTCACATTTGCATCCCAAACCAGAATAAGCCTACTTTGATGTTCTTGTGGACTTGGCTCCTTCCACTGTCTTTCATGTGCTCCAGTTGACATCATCAGACATTCAGATTCCTTGGATGAGTTCCTCAGGCACTGGCCAGTGGGATTCTGCCTGAATTCATGACTCTTTTCTATACGGCAATGCTAACAGCAGAAACAGCTGCCCTGTTTCTGAGCACTAACTAACCCCATTTCTCACCTTCATCTCTGCTCTGTTGCTGGTCCCTAGGAAAGGATCTTCAGAATTCAACAGAGAACCCCAAATCTAGTTCTGGAGAGGTAATCCACTGAGAGTAATAGCGAGACAGAGGAAGGTTGGCAGATCCTGTACTTAACCCTAGCCCAGTGGCAGATCTTCCACCACCACCTCAACCTCCACATTGTTTCCAGGGTGAACATGGGAGGGTCACACTCACATTGAGCTCTGGGGTCTCCTTTCCTCTCCCCAACCTGTAGATTCAAAACTCACCAAGACATTAGCATGCCATTAGACTAGAGGGCAGAAGTGTTAACGTCTGCAGTCTGCATCAGCAGGAGAGGCAAGAGGACACTTAATGTGTGTCTATCACAACTGGGCAGGGCAGACAACCTTCTACCTTTATTTAAAAGCTTATTTAAACCAAGTCAGAAAACCCCATCACCCTGGTGTGGTTTTCCAAAGCACAACATATGAAATGCTCACAAGCGCTGCGATCCTCAAAACAGCTTTTCTCTCTCCTCTTGCCATCCTGCTAATTGTGATGTCTGGGGCTATAAAAAGGCACAGCACAAGATCATGTCTCTCATTCCGATCTGCTTCCGTGTTTATAACCATAGCTTATCTAATGACACTTAGGAAGTGTTACCAAGGAGACTATTTGCATCCTGCATGATGTTGCTAAAGCAACACTGCTAAATTAGATGCAGGTCTCTTAGCCTTCACCTACTGTATTTGCATTGCTATTAAAATGGAATAGTCACAGGCTTAAACTATATTTGAGTGATTCACTCATCCAAACACCTGAAAATAGTCCAATGGCAGCAGTTATGGCGTTTCCCCTTAAATCTAGCCCATCTAGGTCTCCATCTCTTATGTGTATTTCTAGCTTGCCCATCAGTGTGACCTGCAGACAAAACAAGCCATCTTTCCTACTCCAACCTTCCTCCACAGGACATGTTTTCCCTATATGTTTTGGCTTTTATTTGAATCCATCAGGAGCTTTTAACTGTCATAAATAATTACAGCATCTTAGCATTTGATGGAGCACAGCAGAAGGCAATTTGTAAGTAGCATTAATTTTTGAGACGCAAGATGGCTCAGAGGCACTGGAAATGCGACAACTTGCCTGGAGTTTATGGGTCAGCTGTTCATCCTTACCCTGAGTCTTGGTTCAGCTTTAAAGAGTCACCATTCAAGGGCTTCAGGATGGCCCATGGAAAGATTAAAAGCTAAATAATAATTTCTTATTTTACCCTAAATAATAGGGTAAAATACTCATTAAGGAGGTGATAAATTAAAACTATCCATCACAGAATCAATTAGATTGGAAAAGACCTCTGAGATCAAGTCCAACCTTTGACCTAACACCACCTTGTCAACTAGACCATGGCACTAACTGCCACATCCAGTGGCACTCTTCTTAAGTACCTCCAGGGATGGTGACTCCACCACCACCCTGGGCAGCCCATTCCAATGCCCAGTCACTCCCTCTGTAAAGAACTTCCTAATGTCAAACCAAAACCTCCCCTGGCACAGCTTAAGACAGTGCCCTCTTGTCCTACTGTTAGTTATAAACAAAAATAAAGGCCGGGGCTATTTTAGGTGATATTACAGAATAAATTAAACATAGAAGCTCAAAAGACTACTGGTAGGAGGGAGAGTTAGCAACAGCAACCAAGAGGTGTGCTGGCAGTGGTTTCCAAGGCAATTAACAACTTCTTTAGAGTTTGGACATTTGTCCATATGCTAAAAAACATAAAATTCAAATAGCTCCCCCAGACACACGTGTTAATGTAGAAATATGGACAACTGTCAGGAACTTTACAGTAATTATTACAATTGTGTAACAGTGTATTGTATTTATTGTACCTATACAATAAATATAATTTAACTGTATTCTTCATCATACCAAGCAATGTCACAAGCAAAGGCACTGGACTTTCTGAACAAAAGTATTCTGATGCAAATCAAGAGCAATGTATTACACTCACAGTTTTCTGTTATGATGGTCTGAGCAGTACATTTTGGTCAACAACACAACAATAAAATGCCATCCTACCAATACCCAGCTGGAACTCTCCATCACTATTTAATATGTTTATTCCAAAAATAAGTCCTGCTTTTAACACTTTCAAATTTAACAGATAAACTCAGGCGAGAGCATAAATACTTGGCATCTGTCACTGAATTCAATCAGCTTCCTGAATCAGAGCAAAAGCACCCTGTTCCAGCTCTGCTGCAGTGCATAACATGGTTTGGGTGCCTCTTATTAATAAATCCCTGCTTTAGCCCAGAAGCACTACTGAAAAGCACACCTGGGAGCATTTTACTATATATAAAACCTCTGTTCCAACAGCAGATTTGATCTGCCTGCAGAATCTAATCACAAGAAGGTAACTCTCCTTCCTGCCAAACAAGCTGCAGCACAAGAAAGCACATGTCCAGAAAGCATTTCACCTGCCAGCGCTTGTAATTGCTTATGCCTGGGAACTTAAGCTGAAATACCAGAATCTGGACTGGGAAAGAATTTGCTAGCAGTGTTGGGCTCCAGGTCAGCCAGCCAGCTATGTCCTTTGGCTTTTGTGCTTTCAACAATATTTAAGGATGCTTTTCAGAGGACTGCAAGAGAAAAAGAGCCCAGGTGAGTCAGTGGTAGCTGAACAGGTTTGCCTCCTCTCAGAAGGATGCTGCCATTGCTTTGCTGGGCAGGGAGGGAGTGATGTGGGCAGATGGAGATGAATGCCTGCTCAACTGGGTCAATGGACTGGGAATACAGATAAAGACCTCAAGTCCTAGTCTTTCCACAGAAAGCAAAACTGGATCTCACGTCTGGATCACATGAACTCTATGGGAATTGATGGATGTAGGACTAATGTGTTCAACAAATGAACTGAATCTTCCTCCTGCTGAACGGTGATGCAAAATGTAAATAAATCATTTAACCCCCCTATACATCAACCTATTTTAGGATGAGGGCATGGCACAACCTCTTTCCTGCCTCCTCGCAGCAGCTGCAGTGAGGTTGAGTTCCTCAAGTTTTGTCACACAGCAAAAAAATGATGGTTCAAGTCTCATGGGACTCCAGATCTACAAGAGCCATACTCCCTCATGCTTCCTCCTATGGCCACACAAGAAAACTCCATGACAGTTTAGAAAGCGACCTACAGTCCTCTGTGGGAAAGGGTTATGTCTACCCAAAAAGGCTGCAGAGGGTCCTTTTCAGCTGCCCCTGCTCAAGGGGAACTTTCCCAGGGCCTAACCCTTCTTGCTGACTTCAGGAGCCCCATGTGAAACAGGCCAGAGGATCTCCCAGGAAGGGTCAAAAATGAGGATTTGATTACCAGCAAGGGCACAGAGAGGGATTATCAACCTTGCCACCAGCCAGCTCCTCATTCCCCCATGGGAAATAAGATCAAAAGGAAAACGAGGTTTTTTTCTGTGCTAGCCATGCCTCTGAAATTTTCCAGGGACCTTCTGTTAGTTTTGGATCAGGTCCTAGATCCATGTGGATGGAGTTCAGTGTGTCTGGATTATTTATAAGCAAAAGGGTTCCCTCTGGAATCAAGCATGTAGAATACCTTATTAAAACATGCCCTGCTCTGTATCTGACCCAGTGGAGTTGGCATGAAGTAGTTCTCAGCACACCCTAAGAAACGCTGCTGGACTGCGAGTTGTCATTACTTCCTCATCTCAGTTCCTCCGTGGCCTTATCTAAACTATGTCATAAATCTTCTGGCTTTTCTCTGAACTTTCCCCCTCCTAGTGACATTCTGTACTTCTGAATAATGTTGTCTCCATATGAATTACAAGGGATACAGTAATAATGCTCTACCAGGAGCAAGGGAAGCAGTGGGAAAACAGCTAAAAGCTACGCTGAACTGCTTTCTTACTTGTAATTTTCTGTCATACTCTGAGTTGGAAGATTAGATAACAAGTCTATTTATAGTTGCATTGCTGGATGTGTATCACAAAACCTTTATTGTAAGACCACCGCAAGTATAAAATTTTAATTTTGCCTGCTACTTCCCTGTGTCACAGCTTCATTTGCAGCAAAGCATTTTTTCTTTTGCTGTGGGGTTATTAATAATGGATGTAGCAGTAATATTTCCGAATTGGGAGTTTACACTCAGTCACTGTTCCCACCCATCACTCCATAATTTGTCCTCCTGGCCTTGATATTGGACTCACAACAGCAGACTGGCGGTGTCTGCTCAGCCACCGAACACACTTTGTGTGGGCAAGAGGAACCAGAGCTCGCTCCATTCCCTGCTACAGGTCCCACCTGCACAGCTTCTCGGGTTGAAATCTTAGGCTGCTTTTTAACCTCTATGATAAGTCCTCCAGTACACACCTGTAGGGTCCAAGAACAACTGTCCAAAGGAAATGCACTGTACACCAGATGATCTCCAGGGGCCATGAGGCACCCAGCAGATGGTGAGAACTTTCTTCCACAACTAATGCAGGGCAGATTTCAAGCAAAGATGAGCAAAGCTCTCAGCTGTCAGTACTTATCACTTGACATCTCAACTCTAAACCTTTAAAAAACAAAAGGTATTTGTGGTTTTAATTAGGGAGAACTTTTTGCACCTATATTTTATTTTATGCCTGTTAAAGATGTGATTGTTGAGGGGTCGTACCATTAAAACTAAATGATATACAGAAACAGGAGTAGGAATGTAGAAATCCAGTACTAACATCAGAGGTCACCCAGGTCCCTCATTATGTTTTCATTGCATTTTTTAATAAAGAAAGTAAATTTCAACTACTTCTTTCTGTATTTGATGAACATAATCAATTAGGAACATTTTCTCTTTTCCATTTTCTATCACATCTATTGAAGTGACTCACTCATGTAATACACAGATTCTGTTCGCAACATTTACAGTTATTTGTGTCCCATCTTCTACAGTGACTCAATATTTCTATGGGAAACCATCTCTTCCCTTCCTGCCTAGTAAATACTTGTTAAGTATAAAAAAATAGACAGTCATCATGGATAAAAATGATTTTGCAAGATAGGTATTTAGAAACACAATGGCACCAGTTGCCTACATCAAAGAAATCACGAGTAGTACCAATACAATAAATGCTATATTAAAGAGGTATCACTTAAGGAGGAGATTTGAACTAACCTTATGATGAAGACATGGAATTCAGATGGTAGATAAGCTCTGCATCCATGTCTGCTTGGCTTATCCGGACAAAGCCTGTGCAGTAGTAAGTTAAGACCCAACACTAAGCTTTACATTAGATGCTATTGATGAGCAGTAGAGCACAAAAAAAACAGTCACGTCTCCATCCAAGTAGCAGTTAAAGGGAAATCAAGCAGAGCTTATGCCTAACAGAGGACAAAAGATGATCAGTCGGGTTTTTAAATCATATGGGCAGTCAATGTAAATTAGAATGAATCAAGCACTACACAATTACACTTCTGACTTACCCGAAGTGTGGACCACAGTTTGCAAGCAGGGTGAAGCCAGAGGGATGTTCAGACAGGGCCTGCTGGCAAAGACTTTCATATTCCCATTCAGCTCCCCAGGTAAGAAAACCAATCCTTCAAAAGTGTCCCTGATTATTCCACTGGGACAAAGGATCCCAGATTTTCAGCTCTGCTCAGCATCCCATGGTCCCTGGGCTCATCAGAAGCTGGGCTCCCTCTTTGCTAACCCACTAGCTAGTTACTGACAGTAGCACAGGCTACTTACAGAGCTCCCCAGCCACTCCTTTGCTGAACTGACCTTCTCAAGTCCTGATGCTAGATATAGGATGTGTTCTGCTCATATCATAAAAATTATGAGATCAAGTCAATAGGGAATCCCTGCATACACCCATGCATGTGTGTGTAAGCCCACACACAGAGGAAAACCTGGAAGTGTCAGCGTTACCAGTGTGAAGCTCAAATACTGCTTACAAAGGAACAACAGAGGAGGGAAACTCCACAAGCAATACCAGTACTTTTGAATTTATTTTTACTAAAATGTTATTACAGTTCAAAAAAAAAAAATTACATTAAGTTGTAGCCAGGTGGGCACCAGTCTCTTCTCCCAGGCAACCAGCAGTAGGACAAGACGGCACAATCTTAAGCTCTCCCAGGGGAGATTTAGGTTGGATATTAGGAAGAAATTTTTTACGGAGAGAGTAATCAGACATTGGAATGGGCTGCCCAGGGAGAGAGATGGTGCAGTCACCGTCCCTGGAGGTTTTTAAGATGAGACTGAATGTGGCACTTAGTGTTACGATCTAGTAACCATGGCAGTGTTGGATCAAGGGTTGGACTTGATAATTTTGAAGGTCTTGTCCAACCAGGTTGATTCTATGATTCCATGATTCTGTGAAGTGGTTATTTTGAAACTAAAAAACCTGCCATGGCACTTTATCGCTGAGACTGACAGCAAACTATTAAGATTTACTTTTCAGAATTTTGCATGAAATAGCCCTACAGTTTAACCTGACAGTTTTCTGACAGCTGAGAATCCTTGCCTATGCTTCAGCAAAGAGCTGAACCGAGGCACACTAATACCACCATGGCATCCTCCACCCTTTAATTTTAAAACACAATCCTATTTTAATCCTGTAATTGAAAGGCCAAATAACCAGTAAAGTGAACATGAACTTATATACAACACACTTTTACCAGCTCAGGATTCCCAAGAATGAATGGAGATGAAAACTTACCCCACATAGTCGCATTAAACCAGACCTTAGTATGGGTAAGTATCCAAGAGTCTGCCCTCCTTCCCAGCTACTTAGCTAGCAATGCCCTAGTTAGCCAGGTTAAACGGCAGCTCAGGGTTATGGATACTTGTCCCACTCAGCAGAAACTTTAACCATTTCCAGACCCTAACTTCCAGTTAAAATTCAGCTCTCATCCCCAAAACTACTTTGGTACTTGTGGCACAGAACTGAGCACCTGCACAGTGCTGTGATTAAAGCAAGAAACTACTTTGGGATTTGGCAGTTTACAGCACAACACTGAGCACATGCACAGTGCGTGATTAAGGTTAATCTTAGATCAACCATTTCGAGATGGAGACAATCCTGAAACACAGGTGTTGTGAATCCTACTCCTTGAGACAGCCCAAAACTGGATTACTCAGATGTCCTAAAATTTCAAGGCAGACCAAGTCAGAGCGTGTGTGGATCCCCAGTCTGAAATAAGTAGCCACTGTGAGGGTACGCACTGTAAGTAAAACAACACGTACTTATGTACTTGCCACGGGCAACAATTTCAGTGATGCAGAAGTAGCTGGTTCCTGCAATTATCCTAGCAGCAGTAGGTAAGAACAGCTGCCAAATCTGAAATATCCCAGGCCTCTGTATTAAAAATCTTCCCAGATATGGCAATAACCACAAAAGCTGCTATTTCAACAGTGTAGGAAACAAAATGAAGCGGGGGCTACTTAGGCTTCTGTAATTGGGAGGTCAGTGTAACCAAAGAGAACCTGCTTTCTCTTACTTCAGAAGAGCCCACAAACACATAAGCAACTGTATTTGTCAAAATCACAGTGTGCAGGAGACACAGTCTCATCCAAGAAGGCTTGTACAGGGACCTCAACACAATCTCTTCTGTCCCCCAAATAAAACCTATGCATCATTTTGAGGCTGACTGGCAATGAACCACTCCATAAACAACCGGGCAGGGATGCTCATGATAAAGAGGATGGATCCATCTAGAGACCAGCCAACACCAGAAGAGGCTCTATCCCTCTATCTATAACTGCAGTGTGTGAACAATCCAGCTCCAGCTTTCACTGTTGTGGAGAAGTTCTCATTTCAGCACTATCCTTATCAGCTAAACACAGGTAGCCTTAGGAAGACACCCTTGAGAAGTCAATATGAGTAGGGCAAGATTGTGGTCTTTGTATGTCATAAACTTCAAAGGATTCCTCTTTCATGACCTCCTCCAATCTTCCATAAAATTGGACCCATTTTAGCATCCATAACATCCACTATTAATGAGCTCTCCTGAACAATTAACTACTGCAGATGGTTACAGCCTCTTTTTGTTAAAAAGGAGGAGGAATCAGCTTCATTTGATATCCTCCTAATTCTTGTACTAGAAAAGACAGTGAAGAGTACAGCTCTGCCCCTTATTTACATACCCATCCCATGCCATTTCCCATCCTGGTTAACTCTTTTTCCAGAGACAAGAGTCCTAGTTTATTCAATCATTCCTTATATAAAATTAATCCAGACTTATGACTGTCCCCATTGACCTCCTCTGAACCTTTTCCAGTTCTTCTGTATCTTTCTTTAGATTTTGAACGTGGGTGAGCCAGAATGATACACAATATTCAGATTTACACAACAATCTATTAGTGGCCTCTATTTTCTTCTGTTTGGCTTCCTTTACAATTTCTAGTATTTAATTTGCCTTTTTTAACTGCTACTGAGCCTAACACTAGTATTTTCAGCTCTATCACCCCACGGATGTTGTGGTTCTTACTGGTTTTGAAAAGGAGCCTTTCTTGCCTCTAAAAAATACATAGAATCAATCACCTGTGGTCAAGACACCACATGATTTCCTGGGAAATTTCTGACAAGATGCACCAACACCTGCTCCACCAATAGGCTTCAGCACCCTATGAAAAGGACAATGGAAGAGTAAGAGCAATAAATTGTTTCGCAACTTTAGGCAGTT
>JAYRBT010000178.1:23615644-23660204 GCA_036023395.1 Myiotriccus ornatus | reverse complement strand
CCAATGCGCAGGCTGGAAGGTGTAAAGACCTTCCCCGGCTCTTCGTTCGCGAAGGCGGGCCATTATATTATATTATTACCAGGGGCTACAAATGGAACATGGCCCTAGTTACAGCCTTACTAGTAGTTCAGGCCAACTGCCAAGGCTTTTGCTTTTCTATAATTCTTAGAGTCCTTTTCTTCACCATCTCTATGTAGTAGAGTAGTCAAAAATATTTAAGGTGAAATCTACACTCATTTTAGGAAGGAATTGGATGGAAAGAGCTGGGTTTACGATGCTTCTGTCCACTTCCAGAGTGCACTTCTAGCTAAAAGAGGACACAGTCAATAAAACAATGACTATGCCAGATTCAGAGATTGAGAATTTGATAATCTGACATAACCCAAAATACAGTCCCTGCCTTACACTTACATGGCTTTACCGTCCTGCTCCACTGCACAGCGTGGAAAGCCGTGGCTGTAAGCCAGTAAACAGCCAAGCCAAGTCAGATCCGGGTGCTGCTTGTTAACCAAGGGCAGCTAAGCCAGTTTGTGGTTGTTCTGTGGCCACTGTGTACTGGCTTGGTTCCCCCCAAAATCATCTTCAATCACGCAGAGATGATTTACTCCTGAGGAGAAAGAGTGATTCTTGACAATGAATCCAGGGAGGCCAGATGAAGAGAGCTGGGAAAGTGGAGGTGAATACCAGAAACTGAAGGTGCTGCTTTGTGGCTGGGAAATCGGCTGCAAGAAACCTGCTCAGCCATTAACTGCTGAGGACTCTGGTTGAGACCAAGACAGGGAGGGATCAGTTCTCTTGAAACTGCTCACTCACCTATGCTGTCAGTTCCTTGTTGTTTCTGACATGGACCTGATATGTTTTCTGTAGTGCCCCTCAGAGTCACTACAGCATGTTATTTTGCAGAGATGAGCTGCCATCTACTAACTAAATGTGAAAATATAATGAGGTTTAAAGACAAGAAATAGCTCCAAGGGGTATGCTCCATTTATAGAGAAGGGAGAGGAAGAGGCAAGAGGGTTGGGATCTGCCCATGAGAAGTCTTGATGAAGGGACAGGGATTAATTCACAACAGCACATTTAGTGCTGTGTGTAGTACCAAAGTCAAGACACCAAGTTCCCCAGGAGATTTAACACAGTTCAGGGGCATTCAGAGCTCTTGGAAAAGGCCCATAGCCAGAGCCCTGTTACTGCAGATAAACCTAAAGGAGCAGAGGTGTGGCTATCAGCATCCTATCATCCCACACGTTGTGATTCTAGCTATTTTCTTCAGAAAGGCAGGAGTGCTTAGGCAGAGACAGGATTTTACCAAAGGCAGCGTGAGAAGATGATTATCCTCTGCAGAACGCAAGGCACTGCAGGTAATTACTGCCTGTGGGACCACAAGGATTTAGCAAGGGACAGAGGATATGGAAAATTGCAATGTACCCTAAATGACCATTTCTGCTGAATCCATGATTGTTACTATTAAGTAAAGTTATAAATTGCAGTCCATAGTCTTGTCTTTCAAAGGTATTTTGTGCTCTGCACTGAGGACTAGGACTGAGAGGGCAGCGTCTATTTTGTCATGAACCATCTGTCTCTGATGATGGCATGGTTTTGTCCTTAACTGTTTACAAGAGTTTGGCAGAGGGTAGATGGTGATGGTGGTGGTGCAGTTAGAACAGTTGGTTGGTTTTACCACACAGTTTCTACAGGATTACTTGCTGCTTTGAATGAAGTTTTTTGCCTCTTCTAAAAACATGCATGAATTACTCATGATTTTGAGGAGATTACTCCTCATGATGTACCTGGTGACAGCAAGCATGAGCATGCCAGAGCTCAGCAATGCAGCAATGAACCCACCTGCAGACACCTCTTCCTCCAGTCTTCCCTCTGACAAGATGTTAGAGCTCAGGCTCTGAAGTTTTTGGACTCAGAGATAAGCTCCAAAGTCAGAATGTGTGAGAGAGAAGAAAGAAGAGTTGAGCAGAGAAAAGAAAACTGTACCTTCAAGTCTGAACATCCTGAGATTTCTAGGATTTGTTCATTTCCCATTTATCATGGCCAAGCATGGATGAAATCTGCCACAGGGATCATCCACAAGTGACTTGTCATCACAGAGAATATCTGCTGCTGGTGAAAGGAAGAGACCCCCCACCCCGAGAAGCTTAAGGCAGACTGGTATTTTCCTGTGAGAAAGTCAGAATTGCCAGTCAGATAACTGCATTTATGTTCACAGCATTATGGAGACACCTAACACCATATAAATATCATAAATATACACAGAGAAGAAGATTAATGATGTGAGAAGGTGAGCTATAAACACAGATAAAGTCGAGAGCTAGATGACAAGCCAACCTTGTGAAACAGGACTCTAATTTTGCTGGAAGATGAATTACAGCTACTGTGAAGCATCAAGTTTTAAATGCTTAAGGCTTGTGTGTTTTAGGTCAGGTGATCCTGGCATCAGTAGGAAAATGAAGTGGTATTTTTATATCAGAGCATGGATTTTACTTAGGATTGGAGGTCACCTATTTCTCTATAGAGGAACTGATGACCAGACAGCAGTGTGGTGTGTGTACATACACATGGGTAACAAGCTCTCACAGCTTCCAAAAAATTTAAGATGCTTGGAAAAGCTCCTTTGTGGCAGGTAAGGAGAAGAGTTAGGAGAGAAAATGTTAATATTTGCCTGGATTATTAAAATCTCCTCTTCACACTTTCTAAACAATCCTATTATTGCTGCTCTTGAGCAAACTGCCTAAAAAGACAGCCGTTCTGCAGCTGAGGCACTCTGCACCACAGCAGTCCGTAAAACAAGATAGATTTTTATCTGGAAGAAAAGGCTTTCAGAAAAGCAGCAGCAGCCAGGGGTAGAGAGATGTCAGAGCCACTCAGCCCTTCTCACATGGGCTCCATCCCGGGTGACAGCGGCCACGGCGCTGCAGCTGCCACCCATGCAGGGCTGTGTCTGCTCGGATGAGGAGCGGCTGAGGCTTCATCTCTGTGACTGCAGTGCTGGGAGCCAGGATGGTTGGCAAAGGGGGCTGTCAAAGGATGTGACTGCAGGCTTCTGATGAGAAAGAGACGCTGTTTGGAGGGGATTTTGCAGAGAAATGCCACAATGAGCTGAGTTTTCTTTGACTCACTCTGAGGCAAGTTTGGATTAGCACTGGTGCCTGAAAGAAACCTGAGACAAACCCGAATTCAAACCCTGACCAGTTTTAATACTGATACACGTGGTGGTTTACACCTCTGCAAAGCAGATCTCATGTCTCTCTGCACGCACATCTTTCTGTCAGAGAGAGGGGTTTTTAACCATCACTGTACATGAGAATAAATAACTACATAAGGCACTCAAGGAGTAAATCTCCCACTTCACAGCATCAAGGAATGTGGAGACAAGATGAATTTTAATCCCTGTAGAGAGAGATTGTTTTCTCGTAACAAGAAAACATCTGCAGTGGTTTTGTTATGATGATTTCATGCATACCTGACTTTTCTTGGGAAACTCTGCTTCATGGATTCCATTCTGATTTTTGTGTTCTTTTTCACCTTTGCAAATCTTTCTCAAGGTCCACAAAAAAATCTCCATAGTAGCTAGTTTCATTTGATGCCTATCTCTGTATTTGCAGCTGTACCTGGAGGTAGATCTCAAGGAAGTTCAGACTGGACATTAGAAAAAGTTCTTCACTGAGAGGGTTGTCAGTCACTGGAGCTGACACCTCGGAGAAGTGGTCATGCCACCAAGCCTGCCAGAGTTCAAGGAGCATCAGGATGATGTTCTTAGACAATGGTTTAGTTTTAGGTAGTCCTGTGAGAAGCAGGGACCTCGACTCCACAACCTTATGGATTCCTTCTATGTTTCTGTGGCTTTCAGCAGAGAGGAGCAGACCCTGACCACCACCCACCTCTGCCAGTGGGATTAGTTCACTCTCAGATACCTCTGCAGTTTATTTGCAGCTATAAGAAAGACTCAACATTGTTCTACCACATTTTCAGCCCAGAAAATAGCTGATGTCTGCTAAAACTTCATAAAGATTTGTAGTAGAGATATATGAGATGAGCCCAAGCATTCCAAATGACACCTGTGCATATGCTCCAGCCTCCAGCATCACATCGGAGCACTGGGAGCTCCGACAACTGAGCACACCACGGCAGTGCTGATCCGCCTGGCACCACTTCCAGGGATGCTCAGCACTCCCAAAAAAATGTCCCTCTTGCCTCTGGGTACGATGGGACGGACAGGCGGACTGGCGGAAGGCGGCGGGCGGATTGCAGGCAGCGCCCGGAGGAGCCGCAGCACCGCTCGGTGGTGACGGGTCCCTCTGCAAGTTAAGCGTAAGGACACCAGCTCGCTCTCCCGAAACGCGCTGCTTAGCACCGCTGCGTCAGTTGGTGTGGCACCAAGAAGAGCCGTTCTCACACCGTTTCGAGGCTTTTGCTCTGCTCCCTTCCTTCCCCCGGCTTCTAGTCCCTCCGGGTGCAAAGTCCTCACCTCCCCAGATTTTTATACTGGAGTATGCAGCAGTAATACTGGGATGCTGCTTCTTCATAACCCTATGCCTGACTGGAAGACACCATCAGCTGTGCTTAATACCTCGAGTGAAAAAAAAAAAAAAGTTATTGGGAAAAAAAAAAGGAATTTCCCAATAAATTTCTCTATCTTTACGACTTTTTTGCATCCTTGACACGTAAGTTAGAGAAACATAGGATCATTCCTCACAAAAGATCTGCGACATTAATCAGTTTGTTCAAGAGCCCTTATCTAGTACCCCAAAGGGTTACTGCCTGAATTGCTGGGAAGAGTTAACAGAAAGTTGACTTCATATATGACATATGTTCTTGACTGTCAACATGGAAAAAATTTGTAATGAGATACGAAGACGTAATCAGCAGGTTATTTTATAAAGCCATATTCCCTATGGTTATATCAAACCAGGTTTTTATTATGTTACAGTCGTTTCAACAAAGCAGCCAGGAGAAGAGTGACAGTAAACCAACCTGTGCATGGGATTTGGGCCCTGGCAGCCAGCACTTGCAAGTAGTGCACTTGCTAACTAGAAGCATCTCTGCACAGTGACAAAAAAAATAGGTGGCAGAATTTGATTTTAGATGAGACTTACCCTGAGGGTGTTTGGTGAACTAACAACACAGTACAGACAAACATTTTGAGTTAAAAGCCGTGAATCCAGTTATTGAAGAACATGGTCTGCTTCCTGGAGTACTCACACTGGACAAGGACTGTGTTAGTCCCAAATCCCAATGGCTGCAGAGACCCAGGGTCACTGCACTGAGATGTGTTTCATCATTGAACTAACATTTCCTTTTAAACAGCTAAACAGCCTGTGACACCTCTGCAAACTGAAGACAAACTGATGTCTCAGGAAAAGTTTATCTGTGGTTTTCGGCCTGTAAATTGTGAACTCACCAGGGCTGGAACTTCATTTTAGGAGTCTGAGAAAACAAAACAAAACCCAGAACAAACAAAACCCCCACTAAAAACAAACAAACAAAATACACAAGAAAAGCCAGTTAAACATCAGCAATCTTAAATCTGCTATCTGGGGCCTGCACTTCTGTTGGTAGATATGTGAGCATTAGCAAATGAGAAAAAGTCTGAAAAATCACTGAGCTGGGATATTAAGGGATCAGCGTGATTTCTTAATTCACTCTTGAGGTGAGAAGAGTCTCTATCTCAAATGATGTCACTGTAGCAGCAGCTCCAAGCCAAGCAGATAAATGGCCTTGCAAAAAGCTCTCTCAGTCAGAAATGGTGTGAATTAGGTCAAGGCTGGGATAAGGCAGAGATCAGAAAATGGGGTTTCTACATAAGCCAAAAAGCAAAGTGCTAATGGCCAGGAGAGCAATATATAACGAGTTCTTAAGAAGAACAACACATCAGTAAAACATATATTTTCTCACCAGCAGTCAGCTGCATGTTGGTGCTTTAATGAAGTTACAAGGCAGAACACAGGAGTATCTAATCTCCAGAGAACACCATTAGTGGAGACAAACTACATTTCACAATGCTGCCATTATTTTTGCTAGCATCTCATTAATCATTTAATGGTCATTACTCATTATTTGCTTAGCCTGGGCAGAGTACACAGCTGTGTATAAATACTCATATTCACAGAATCACGGATTCAGGTGGTCCCTGCCCCCCAGAGCCAAGAGAGCTGTAATTTTTCTCTGTTATCAGTGACCATCAGGAGTTTGCATAGGAGGAAATACTGCATACAGTATATTTCCTTCTTCACGAGCAGTTGAAATGGAGGTTAACTTCTGCTGTGATGAAGTGAAGATGCTGAAAGATTTCCAGGCAGAGAGGGGTAAAATCCTCTGTCAGGTTTGGAGATAAAGAAGGCAATGATACTGCTCCACTGCCCTCACATACTCGTGGGGGACTGAAATTATCTGGAAAAGGTCATAGAAAATAAAGCTCAGTTTCAGCCTGGTAGTCAAATACAGACAGGCTCCCAAGGGGTCTACCTGTATGTCCAGGGGTTAGAAACAGGCTCACCTGAAGGACAGAGGAACAAGATACTTGTCTGCAGGCACTGCTGCTGGTAAAGGCCATTTGCAGTGTTAATGGCCTTCACTCAAACATAAGATGACATATTTCCTCTAAACCTTGAAAAAGCACTAATCCTTGTCCTCTGAATAAACACAACCAGGTGGAAGGAGTTATCCAGTTTACCAGCTGAGAGGTGCCAACACCAGAGACTGGAACCTGGTCCTCCCATGGTGACCTGGGAAAGTGTAGGTGCTCTCACATCACAGGAATGTGGCATTTCACCAGTGACTTACATGTCCTCCCAGCACGTGGGGGGAGGGTCCACGCAGATCCACACTTAGAGGGAAATTGAGGCAAGGAATGCACATTGCTCAGTACCTACTCCTTGTGGTCATACACTGCTTGTTTTAACCAAACACCGTGTGGAGATGGCATCTCTGCGTGGCATTTAATGACCCAAGACATTAAGAAGCAAGAGACATTCAGAACTAAACCAGTTTCATAGCCATCTCCTGCAGTCTCTGAATGTGCTGGGCTAGTTCTGCATCCCGGTTTATCCCAGCGTAACTCCACAGCCAGCAGCAGAGGCACAAAAAGGAGCAGGGTGATAACTCAGTTTCTGTGGTGCTGCTAGGGGGACCCTGATTGCAGCATGCACTCTGACCAGGACAGAGTCTCTAGGTGGGTGTCAGAGTTGCTGTGCCTTTGCAGATAAGTTGCACAACCTCCCATTTTTAACAGGTGAGAAGTAGTCCCTTTTATTCCTTCATGCCCTTACATCATCTAAGGAGCAGTTGACAAACCCATGTAACAGTTTTCTAAAGATATTTTTCTTGTGGCAGGCATTCGAGACAGAAAAAACATCAGTCCAGGTAATTAAATAATTTGTCAAAGTTATAAACAACTGCAAATGACTCCTAATGAGGTAACTCAGGACCTCCCATGCCGCAGGCCAGGAGCACTCCTGCAAGAGCCCTATGTGCCCGTCCTCACTGCCAGAAAAAGTGCTCTTGGCAACAGCCTGTTTCCAGCAGAGCAAGCCTCGGGACGGGTGAAGTGTCTGCTCCTGCACACTGGCTTTCCTGTGGGAAAGATGATCCGTTCCCAGCACAGAAAAAGAAGACCCAAGTGTGACAAAGCCACTCACACCCCCAGCAGCTCCCTAATTGCTGGGGTTTGGGGGAGGCCAGGAACCAAGCAGGGTTAGTGGCATAGCCGAGGTGCTCCTGCGGGAACCGAGCCAAGATGAGCATGGAGTTGGTGGCACAGACCAAGGGCACAGGCCCAGGCACGCTGGACCTGCACTGCTGGCTCTCTGCTCCCTACCAAAATATATGTGTAAGGGCTTGCTCTGGATATGCACAAGTCCAGAGGGCATAAGTGCTGCATGCACAGCATCAGTGCTGCTCCTGCATCGCAGGCTCAGGCACAAAACCAACCACACTGTCCTGCTGAACTTACCCTCTTTTAAACGACCAACTCAAGTTTTGATGATGAAATCATCCTTTTTCTCAAAGCAAGAGGGACTGACAGCTGTGTTGCACCAAAAGGGCTCTCACCTACATGGTGAGGGTTTCCCACACCTGTACCCACCACTCACTCCATCGTACCAGACAAAAAGCCTACAGCTGGTATTTTACTCCCATAAAGGAGCAAGAAAAATCCCTTATGCTGTGTTCTGTAATGCTGAGGCAAAAGCAAAGGGTTTTCCAACACGGACCTCCAAAAGATGCAATGAACAACAGCTTCCAGTGCAGTTTTGGAGATTTGCTGCCAAGAAGGAGGCTGCCTTCCTCTGAGGACGGTGCCCTGGAGATCCACAGGCAGCCTCATAGCAGGCTCAGAAGAGTGACTACACCAGTGGGGCAGGTCCACTTGCTGGAGGAGAGGAGACAGATTATTTTAGTCCTTGTTTCCTCTTCATTTCACCCTAAGAACTGAGTAATAAAATGTGCTTAGTTTTGAGAATCATTTTGAACATTTGACCATGTCTAGCAATTTACTGACCTCAATAGGCCTTTCTCTCTTTCCCCCAGAGGCTCCTGATGTTTTTTACCACAAGTTAAGGAATATTCCCTTTCTTCTACAATTCAAAAAATGCATGTCTCGGCTCTGAGTTAGTGGTGAGATCCCACATCACAACAGAGCACGGTGATTACCCTGAAGCATCCTTTACAGACCACCAACATCAAGGCCAGGAGATTGCATTTGGGAGAAGTGAAATTCCCTTGTAGATTGTCCTGTCCAGAGTATGTTTCCAGAGGACGTCTCCTACTCCTTTTATATCCTATTTTCATGAGCTGTGAGGAACTATTTAGCCTTTAGTATGTTTTTGCCCAGGAGAGATGTAAAGGCAAAATTATTTTTCTAAAGTAATTGTTCTACAGAGAGTGCAGAACACTTTCTGAAGCAGAGTCAGCACATAAATGCAAGCCATTAAATGAGAAACCTACTGAGTATTAAAGCAGTTGAGAACCTTGACCAGCTGCGCCCCGGCAAAAAATCACCTATGGAGTTCAGCCAGGGGTCATGATGCCCTATAACAACTTGAAGGGGTCCTGATACCCTATAATGGCAAAATGGAAGCATGAGCTGATTAGCCGAGGGTTTTTATTGCTGATGGATGAACATTAATAGTCATTTCACCCACAGGTAAAGGAGAACACAAATATCGTGGCTGGATCAATTGTAGTTCATTAAGGTAACTGCGCACGTTGCTGTTCAGATTGGAGGAGATGACATTGTGGCCCTGTGAGTCATCTGTATGTGCCTGTGAACAACTACAGGTACCCCTCCCTGTTGATCCCTTTCAGCATGATCCCATCAAGGCAACCAGCCCTGCAATGGGAGCCACCATGGACAGAAACCTCAGTGCTGGCAGCAAGTGTACTTCAGTTCTCTTTTAACAAAATAGGTAAAGGTAACACCCTTCCCCTTCCCCCCTTTTCCTGAATCCATCTGGAAACTTGAGCTGAAAAGAAACTTTAAAATGTTCTCAGAGGAAAGCTGTGTAGAGAAAAATGATGTTGAATATGTCCTTGTATGGCAATGAGTAGTATTTGTCTGTAAAATGAGCTTTTGAGAGGAAAAGAGGAAGTGCCTCTGGGATATTTAAAATGGATGGAAGATGATAATCCAGTACCATGGAACAAAAGAGCCAACTGCTCTGATTGCACTGTGCCCTCTGATGAGGAGCAAGAAGTGCCCCAGTGCAAGGGCCTCGGACATATAAGTGTGTTACAAATGTCACAGTACCTATAGGATGCGTATCCAAGAGCAGCCTTTGTCCCAAAGTCCTGTTCCAGGCTTTGAAAGTGATTCTTACAGCCTCCTGACTGAAAGGTTGGTCCTTTCAGCCTATTTTCGTAGGGAAATCTGAGCTCACAGTGATGTGGTGTGGTCAGAGCCAGGTGTGTGCTCCCTGCCCCACCCAGGGTTGGGGACATGCTTCACCAAAGAGAAACAGGGGGGACAGCAATGACACAGATAAGCGCTTTTGACCTACGTGATTTCTCCTGGTCGATGAATCACGCAACAGCCCTCAATCAGCAGAGAGGGCAGCTCACAGGCAGCCACCAATGGCTCTCCAATGAGAGTTACCATCTCCAGGAGGGAGGGACCCAGCACTACTGGAGGCTGTCACTGGCTAGCACATGGGACAGCCCTAAAAATGAAAAACAAGGTGGAAAAAACAGCTGCTGGAGGCTGTATCCATCACCTCACCTAGAAAAGCTACCAACTACTCCAGAAGGCAAGCACTGGGTGAGAGACAGACCTGGGAAAGCCGTGTGTCAGTGGGGAAGACCCAGCACGGAGTTTATCCATCTGCCACAGCAGATCTCTTCCATCCTCATCCTCCTGACCTGACTGACTGAGGGCTGAGCTGCGTCCCCTGCCCTGTGGCACCAGAAGGAGAGATAAAGGGAGCCAGGCTTTTCTGGGCAGCCCAGGGATTTCCCAGTAGGAGCACACCCTGCCAAAACAACATGATGGACCGTTTCCGGATGATCTTCCAGTACTTCCAGTCCAACTCGGAGTCTGTAATGAATGGGATCTGTGGGCTGTTAGCCCTGGCTAGTGTAAAGATGTATACCTGCTTTGACTTCAGCTGCCCCTGTCTGCCCCAGTACAACATGGCGTACGGCTTGGGGATCATGTTCGTGCCACCCGTCATCCTCTTCCTATGCGGCCTCATCCTCAACAGGCAGTCCCTGGTGATGCTGGATGAGTGGAGGAGACCACAGGGGCACAGAAGGAAGGACCTAGCTGTCATCAGGTGGGGTTTGCAGCGGGAGTGGCATCCCTCTTTTCACCTCCTGCTTAGGTGTCTCTCTCCATAGCTTTGATCCTCCTGGCAATTAATTTTCTTGCAAGCTCATCTCCTGAGACCCTTCCCGTTGAGCCTGGAGGGGCAGAGGCATGGCAAATGCCTTTACTCCAGCAGAAATGAAGGCAGTCTATCCCATCCCAGCAAAGGAGAGCAGGAGTGTCTCAACACCTGGATTTGTGACATCACCCTGGGAAAGTGTGTTGCTGCTTGCCCTGTCATGTACTCACAGGGTGTCTCCTGGGGCTTCCATGTGCAAAAAGATGAGGCATTTCCACTTAAATATGCAGAAGCTGTGTCATTTTCTTATCGTTAGGCTTGGGGTTTCCCTCCCTTCAGCTGAGCTTTTACTGACTTACGCTGATGGAAGGGAGAGGAGAATCCCATTCCATTTCTTATTATACAAAGTTTTATGCAGCACACAGGTTGGCTCAGAGTGTAGCAAGAAAGGCTGCAGAGAAAAGGAGTTTTCCAGGTAGAAACTGAACTGATTAGAAAAGAAAGTGTGAATGTGGAAGACAAGGGAGAGCTGATAAGGACCTGTGCGTGGGAGACATAAGTGTACAGTCAAGGCAAGCATGTAATGAGGAGACCACACACTGATTGAATGCAGGCAGCACATAGAGCACTATCACGCGCTGATGGAGGTTTCACTGGGAGGCAGCACCAACAAAGACATCCCAAAGTACAAGAAGCATCAGCTGGGGCAATGCTGGGGAAAGTCCTGGAAGTCAGTTCCCTGGCTCTGAGGGGGCTGCTTGGCACGGAACAGCCTGCATTCATCAAGGCTCTGGATGAGGAGAAAGCTCCCTGTGTTTCCCTACTCACCTCTCTCCCCCTCTTGCCCCAGGTACATGTGTTCCTCCATCGTACAGCGAGCCATGGTTGCCCCTGTCGTCTGGATCATAGTCACCCTTCTGGATGGCAAATGCCTGATCTGTGCTTTCAGTGGCTCCGTGGATCCCGAGAAGTTTGTGGGCTTTGCCAATGTCACCTCAGTGCAGGTGGAGCAGCTCTTGGCCAAAGTGCCCTGCAAGGACGACGAACTCATGAGGAACAACACGTCACGCAAGGCAGTGTCCAGGTACCTGCGCTGCTGGTCCCAGGTAGGTGACTGGTGGCAGAGTCCCTCATGTCAGTGAGGTGCCCAGGCATGTGGCATCTGCTCCTGGTCTTCCTCCATTTGTCATCACTTCACCATGGTCAGGCTGGGAGCGAGGCTGCTCTGTGCTTCTTTATGCCTTTAAGGACTGCTACCCTCAGTGATAATATCAAGTCACTCAGGTGGGGAAAAGGAAGGAAATAACATACGGTTTAACTAGCAGAACATTCTTTCTAGAAGACCCAGCAGCTTCTAAACCCACATAACAGAAAGCAGGATGCAAGGAATGTAGATGTCTCCTAAGGCACTGTCCAACGTCAGAAGTTCTTTCTAACTTCTAATCTTGCAGACAGGACCTGCTGTTTTAAGGACAGTGCAAGCATAGACAGCTGAAAACAACTTGCTCTGGAATGATAGAACAGGACATGATGGGGAGCAGAGCCCTCACTGGATTCTGCCCTTGGTATAGGAGTGTCAGGTCAGGGATGGGGACCAGTGGGAGGTCATTAAAAACAAGCTCTTCCCTCTTACCGAAGGGAGCTGCGTGTAGTCCAGGCTGTCTTCACCCTTCTGTGAGGATTCCTGGGCCCTGGCGCCAGTGTAGGTGGCAGATGAGGATCTCACTGGAGAACCAAAGGAGTCCCCTTTCCCTGGGGCACTCTCGTGCTCAAAGCAAATGCCTGTCTGCTCCAGGATAACTTTGCAAACACTTATCCTTACTGAACAATTGATGGACAGATAAATATCCTATATTTTCTGGAATGAGATTACACCAATCATCTGAGTGCAGTTTGGGGTGCTGAACTTCAGGGGCAGATCAAAGATGGGAGTCCAGATATGCCACATCTCCCCTCCAGCCACACAAACTCCCTGTCTTGCTGATACAGGCAAACAGCTCGTGCCTGTCCTTGTGTCTGTCTTGCCCACATCTTCTTTCTTATCATCCAGGCACTTGGCTGGAGCATTTTATTGATCCTTATCATAGCAGCTTTCTTTGCCCGCTGGCTCAGACCTTGCTTCAACCAGGCCACCCTGCTGCAGGCACGTCACTGGAGCAACTACATTGACATGGAGCAAAAGATTTTTGAGGAAACCTGCTGTGAACACAGCCGTCTCTTTGCTCACAAATGCATCCTCCACTTCTTTGAAAGCATGCGGCAAGAGATCAAACTGCACAACTTCAACTTGCCTAGGGAGGGAGAGAGGGATGAAGGAGAGGAAGATCTTCTCCGGGGCATCGCAGATCAGGACCAGGTGAACAAACTTCTGAAAACATGGTACTATGATAAGCCTCCCCTGGATGTCAGTCAGGCAACCCACAGACGTCCGCTGGGGCGAGAGAGATCCCCTCTGTCCTGGGCAGACAGCCCCAGCACCTGCTCCAAGTTCCCCCAGCACACCAATGTGTAAAGAGGGCTTTGTCCTGCAGGCACTGAAGGAGCCCTGCCAAGCCTCTGCACAAAGCAAGGACCAGCGGGCAGACGATAGTGGCGATCACACCTTCCTCCAAAACCCTATCTCCAAAGGTTCTGCTCCAGGGCATGCCTAACAAAACCTCCAAAATAAACAAGCTCTGAGGATCCAAAGGTCCTAGACTCGGTCATTGTTAATGACATTTCTCAGCCAAGGGATCTGTGTGGCACTTTTGCCATATTAAAGAGTTTGCAGCTCCTTACAGCTGTAATAAAACCATTCTGGATTTAGGAAAGATTTAACCGAGGGAGCAACATCTGGCTGTGTACACAAACCCACTGGAGCAGCAGCCTCACTGAGGTGTGAGGAGCTCCTGCCCATTACAGTGAAATCTGGGTAAGAGGGTTAGCACTGCTGACTCAGAAATTATTTAATTAGCAATTCTTTTAGTACCACATCAACATGTTTACTCAAAAAGTCAAAACCACCTCCAACATCTTCCCATGTGCTGAGAGCTCTGGCTGCCTCCCAGCCCAGCTGCCAAACTGTTCTGCCGCCCTCTAACGACCTGTCAATACTTGCATGCATTTTAAAAATAAAATGTGGCAACACGCTGAAATTCGTGGAGCAGCATAACTTGAATTGAAGATACCCCTGAATAAGTGTCCCTGGGTTGGACTGGGTTGGATTTGCAGAAGGCAAAGGAGATGGAGGCTTTGCATAACACATCCAGAGGCATGGGACTGTGCTGGGGTTCAGGTACCTTCTCTAAGCACTGATGCTGAGCCATAAAAAGGGCACACTGACTCTGCCTGAGAAGTCCGAACAAAGATTTTAAACACTCTCCTGCTAGATTTGAGTACAAACCAATCTGTCCAAAGGATCATCTTGAAGCACCTATTTGGGCATGTCCATCCAGAGTTAAAAACTGTTTGGTTGTAACCTTATCTCTAAGACTCTAATGCTGATTGTCTTCTTACCTGCCTTTTTCAGCCCCTGTTGTACGTGGGGTCAATTGTCGTGCCAGTGTGACTGATATTTCTGTCCAGTGTTGCTGCTTGGATTCATTAAAGTCTTTATCACAAACTAACCCAGTACAGACACATCTATTCCTCCAGGCTGAGCCTCACAGTGATGTTCTCTGTGTTCCTAGGAGCAAGGAGTGCAAGGTGGAGGGGCTGTGAGGTGGGGGATGAAGAATAAATATCTTCTGGGGCACGCATGGATACATGGGACAAGCAGGGCTTCCAGGTGGAAACAAGAGGGTGGGAAAGAGGCAAAGACACCATGGGACTAAATCCAAAATGATGGATCAAAATGAAAACACATATATTAATCTCCCAAATTAACTTGTGAAGCTGCTGGCAGGTGGGTCATCTTCTCCCCAGGATGTTTGTGTGCATGGGTCAGAGAAGGAGGAGATACTCGGCAAAACACTGGGAGGCCAAGTAACTCCATGGCCCACCTGTGGGCAGCTGCATCCCTCTGCCATCCAAGACCCAGTCAGGAGCTGCAGGACACAGAGAGGTGGGCTGCAGAGCTTCTCTTGCTCGCATAGCAAAATCAGGTCTGGCTGAGTCCTTGAGCTCTCTTGGATGTGCTGAGAGAGTGCACAAAGCCAGCTGTGGCCCATGCTGGTTGGGAAACAAAAGAGTGGTCTTCCCACCAGGAGCTTTTTAGATCCAGGGAGCTTCCAAGCTCTCATTTGGAATCAACATTGCATTTTTAATTTTGTCTCTGGTTTGCTTTTATCAGACACAATATCACAAATCTGAGGCTGTGACTCAGTTTGGACTCACCATTCCATACTAGTCAAATTGGCTATTTTCCTAATCTGCCCAGAGCAGAAGTCCACAGGTCCTTTTGCATGCTGCTTTCCATGTTCTCAGGTTTTAAGTCATCCCAGAATGGCCACAAAATATGAAATGCAAAAAAGGGGAAGAGGAACAGATTTGTTATCTGTACCAGGAGGGAGAAAACAGGAGGGTTTAAGGGTGCTGCCATAGATTTTGCAGGTCTACAAAGGCTCACAGGCTTCTGGGAGGGTCAGTCTGATCACGCAGTAGCTCCAGTTGGATGGGGCCATGGATGTTCATTCCTCCCAGCCTCCCTGAGTCCCATGTTGTGTTTCCTTCCGAAGCGCAAGAACTCTTCTCCTTTGTGGAAAGTGGATCTGACACTCCACGGCAGGACAAGAGGCAACAGACACAAACACAGAATGCAGAAAATTCCATTTAAATAGAGGAAAACATTTATTTTGAGAGTGATGGAACAGGCTGTCCGGAGAGACCGGGGCACCATCATCCATAGAAACATTCACAGCCTGATGAGATGTGACCCTGAATGTGCTTTGTGCAGTGGTAGTGGACCAGACAATCTCCAGAGGTCCCTTCCCACAAGACACACAAAGAGTGTGTGCCCTACTGTGGAAGATGGGGCAGAGAGGGCTGTTCACAAACTTCAGCAGCTCTGTCTCTCAGGGCTGTTGTGATGCCTGACCTACAGATATGTCTGACTTCCTCAGGGATCCTCATCTGTTGAGAGCCTGTGAAACAGCAGGGCTGATTGCAAAGACATTTCCCCAGTCACTTCCCAAACTCTCCTGAGGGGAATTGTTATTGCTTTCGTGTCCCTCCTCTCTATATCCTACACTGACTGGGACATGCAAAGCTGTTTTTTGATTCCCACTGACCTATTGCTGACTTCAGTGAAAACTGCTAGTGCTGCACACCAAGCAGGCTCAGACCCTTCATTCATGTTTAATGAAAGGCAGAGTCTTCCTAGAGATCAAAAAGCTCTCTGCTTTTTACAAGGTTGATTCACGCAGGCTTTGATGTGAACTGCCCTTCAAAAAGTCACTCTCTGGGTGAATAGGGAAGCCAGCCTGAGCTCTTAGCTAACAATACAATAAGCCTCATCTATATTCATGCAGCAAAATCTCTTCCCATTTGATGAGATCATGCAATTAACCTCTCCACAGCAGGCAAAGCTAAGACTGCTCAGGTATTACCCACGTGCTTTGTTCTCACCTCTGTGGTGTCATTGTAGGGTGAATTCAGCATTATCAACTGAGCCCCAGGGCTGGTGTAGGGGAGACCCAGAAACTTCAGTGCTGACTAATGGTCAAAACACCTCGTTTGGCTTCCTACCTCCGTACTGAGAAACTGCAAAACCCACCTTTGTGCAGCTTGCCTTCCTTGGTGACATGTCCCACAGCCACCAATGCAGCCATGCTGGTGTCCAGTCAGATGTATCTTGTTACTCATGTCAGCAGCACAGTTGGTGTCTGGACTGCCTGCAACCATCTGTTTTATGGCTACTCACAGTCCCAGTAATCCCCCATCTTTTGGCCAGCTTTAGGGAACAATCTAGTGCCCCAAGGCTGCATTGTGAACTGAGAACAGAGATGCAGGAGAACACCACCAAAACCATCCACTTCTTTTAGATTTGTGCTGTAGGAGCTAAGCCTGGCCTAACCACAAGCAATCACATGTCATTAGTGTTTGCCTCAGTTCTGGCAAGCTGGGGAGGAATCTGCCTGGTCAGATCTATGCTGGCAAGTGTGCCCCCAGGTCTGCAGAGTTGACAGCAATGAGTTTTCACTGCACCATGCATTGGAGGCATGGGAAATGTGCCCTTAGAGACCTTAGCCTCGGGCCAAGGCATATAGCCAAATCCCAGCCTGTCCTGCTGAATGGATGCACATTGCTGTCTCAGGTAGTCCTTGCTCTGCCCTTCCCAGAAGGATTCAACTTCAGAGGAACAGCAGCTCCACTGAACCCTCAGCCCCCAGGGCTCCTGGTACCTGCTGACCTGATGGGCAGGAAGGGTTCTGCGCAGTCCATGCCTACAGGTGATCTGGTACCTCTGGGAAACATGGTCCTTTCGGGAATAGCAGCTGCCCTTGGGCCAGGGCAATCACTGGCAGGATTTACACATCCTTGTTGTGTCCCCAGTTCCTGCACATCCAAAATTCATCAAGAAGTTGGGGTTATACCCACAAGAGGTAACTGCAAGAAAATCATTCAGCCTCCATCACTGCCATTCACAGCAAAGCGCACTTAAGCCCTTCAGAAATGCTCACTGAAAGTGGTTGAAAAGAAGAAATCTGAGGGAAGAAAACATGACTCTCAGAGCCCTACTGTGCAGGGAGCATCTCCTGAGAAGGCAGAGGTACCCAGGGCTCAGATGCTTTCAGCAGGATCCACCTGCAGAATCTCTGTTCCAGCAGCCCTCTCTCTTTCTATGCCCTTTTTTCTCCACTCCCAAAGCCAGGACAAGCACTATGTTACTCTAGATATTTCCAGACTATTTGAGCCAGGGTTAGAAGGATATTTTAGCAAGTCCTGAGGGCACAGGGCTGTCAAAAATGGAGCTACAAGTGTCTGGCTGAAATGTGGATGTTTGCAAGACTGAAAGGAGCCACTAACAGACCTCGGCAATACAGATGCAGAGCACCAGGAGCTTTACATCTCCTTCCTCTGCTTTTCCTTTTCCCTTTCCCTTCATTCTGCAGAATAAAACAGAAGAGGTATTTCCCAGTGAAGCAAGTACAGAAGAGGGGGTTGGCAGGCACCTGCAAGGTGCTTGCATTATATGTTGCTGAGGCAATGCAGACATGGAGGGAAGGGGGAAGTTCTGGCATCCCGCTTTTCCGTGTGTGTCAGCACTGCAGAGGTGGAGTGTTCCTTTCAGTCCTGGGAGGAGCACCCATCTCCTGCATTTGCAAACAGGTTCACAGAGGCCAATCAGCCAATTCTACATGTGCCCAGGGCACAGAGTGCTCTGGGGAGGACGCAGCCATGGTAACACTTGCACCCTCCAGTCAAGGGGACTGGTGGATGGGAGACTGCAGAAATGGGGATGTGGGGAAGAACAAAATCAGGTTTTGCAAACCAGGAACAACCCAGGTCCCATAGATCCAAACAAGAGCAGGAGGAAACAAACTCTAAACTTTTGCAATCAGCAAAATCATCCAAAAAAAAAGATTTTTAAGTATTAGGGCTGTAAGAGTGCATGAATGAAACAGTGAACTGCACAGAGACTTGGTGATGCCCATCTTTGAAGAGGAAACCTGAAAGAATGAAGTAAACTGAGGCCACAGCTTGGACCCTAGTGGGAAGAGGAATCAAGGGAAGATGGACAAGTTTCGGATGATCTTCCAGTTCTTCCAGTCCAACCAGGAGTCCTTCATGAACGGCATCTGCGGGATCATGGCCCTTGCCAGCACCCAGATGTACTCAGCCTTTGATTTCAACTGCCCCTGCCTGCCATACTACAACATGGCCTATGGGCTGGGCATCCTCCTGGTGCCCCCATTCATCCTGTTCCTGCTGGGCTTTGTGCTGAACAACAACATCTCCATGCTGGCAGAGGAGTGGAGGCGTCCGCAGGGCCAGCGAGGGAAGGACCCGGCGGTCCTGCGCTACATGTTCTGCTCCATGGCACAGCGGGCCATGATCGCCCCCGCCGTCTGGGTCTCGGTGACACTGCTGGATGGCAAGTGCATCACCTGTGCCTTCTGCACCTCTGTGCCCGTGGAGACCCTGGGCAATGCCAGCCACCCCCTCCTCTCCCAAGGGGAGATACAGCGGGTCCTCGCCCGAATCCCCTGCAAGGAGATCTACAATGGACAGGAGCTCATTGCCAACGAAGTGGCCATCAGGTACCTGCGCTGCATCTCACAGGTAAGAGGCATTGTGGCAGTGCCCTCACTGGTGGTTTGGGGTTAGGCACTGCCAGCCTTAGCTTTCTGTGACAAAAGCTCCTTGTTGAAATCAAGCTGCAGAAGGAAAGACTGGTGATTTCGCAGGGATACAAGGTGTTCAGACTCAGCTCTGCAGAGTTATGCCTCCACTGTGGTGCAGAGGCTGTAGCTGTAGGTTGTCCTGGTAATTTGGTATCTCCTCTTGCCTGGGCAGCCTGGGGCTGCAGAGCAGTGACACACAGCGAAACCATATGCAGAGATTTATTCAGAGCAAGTTCAGAAGGGGCTGATGTGGAGGTTACTCAGTAGCTGGCAGGCTCTCCCACTGCCTGCAGTTGCTCTTGCTTCTTTTTATAACATGTGCCAGCAATGGACTGATAACCATCTATGCCACTTGCCTTTGCCACTTGCATGGGAATAGCCAGTGTGTGTTTATTAACCATCCCAGGGAACCACAAATGAAAATGTGCCACTAACTGCTTGTCCTGTGCTTAATTCCTCTCAAGCCCTCTGCTTCTGGCCATGCTGGAGACAGGATGTTCTGACCTACCTGTCACTCATGTACTCCTGTTTAAAAGCAGCTCTTCTGCCTCACCTCCTTAGGGCAGACAGGGGTTATTATCCCATTTAATAGAAATGGAGCCACAGGGACTTCTCCAAAGACACAGAGCAGATTTTCTTGGGTAGACCCCAATTACCTGCTGCTGGGAAGCATTGGGAGCTACAAAACAAGAGGTCGCACCTAAATACCCCCCTCTCAGGTGCTCTTTTAGGGGGCTGCATTTACAGTGGGGTTCACCCTGACAAGCTCTGCCTGCACAGCCTGGCAGCAGCCTGAGCCAAGACTGATGGTGAACAAGACAGACTGGTCCTGGCTGGGCCCTCATCTCACCCCTCCTGTCAGACCCCATTAACAGGGGAGCTGTCACTGCTGCTCACTCACAGTAGATATTACTAAGTCCAACGGCTTGGAAAAAGAGTTAAACAGCTGCATAAACACAGAGTATCTGGAACAATACTGCAAGTCAGAGGACACAGACTGTCCTAGACCCAGGTGAGGTGCGGTCGTATCGGAACTAGGACCAAGGGCTGGGTGCAGGATTCAGCCTGGTGTTATTTATGGTCACTGCCTGCTGATACTCTGCAAGGTGAGAAAGGAGAGGTGCTGCCTGTGTGGGTGCACTGAACAAAATTTCAGCACAGATGCACTGACGTGGTACGCAGGGTCTCCTCATACAGCTTGGAGTGTAAACACAACCGAATGTCAAACAGCCCAAAGGGGAGCCAGGCTTGTTCACAGTCCAGGGCTCCTGCTGGCTGGTGGGAAGTGCCAGGAACGTGCTCTGCCTGTCTGTGATGAGTCTGGTTCCCCCTCATCCCTGCAGGCCCTGGGCTGGTGCTTTGTGCTGCTGATGACCACGCTGGCTTTCTTGGTCAGATCTCTTCGGCCCTGCTTCAGCCAGGCCGCCTTCCTGAAGAGCAGATACTGGTCCCACTACATCGACATCGAGCGCAAGCTGTTCGACGAGACGTGTGCGGAGCATGCCAGGAGCTTTGCCAAGGTCTGCATCCAGCAGTTCTTTGAGAGCATGAGCACGGACTTGGTGGCTGCTCGCTGCCACCTGCCCAGGAAAACCTCTGAGGATGCTGGGGAAGCTTCCAAGAAGCTCTTGGGCATCACCGACCAGGGCACCATGAACATGGCCCTGAAGAGCTGGCACAGATGCAAGCCCCCGTTACACCTTCACCCACCTGCCCTCCCCAGTGGAAATGGCCGGGCAGGAGAAGGGCAGCCCCCTGTGCACTCCTCCACACCCCGAAGGGAGACAGCTGCCTACTACAGCTTGGTGTGAGGGGGCACAGGGCTATGTGGAGGCAGATTGCACTTCTGGCAAATGGGCTGCAGCAGGGACAGACAGGGCATTCAAGCCAGACAGAGGCAAGAGCCAGCATCACAGCAGCTGCAGGGGAGCAGGCACCCAAAAGCCTCAGTGGTGGTGGTGCGATCCCATCTCCTCTCGCATCCAATGCCACAGCATTGGTAATTCAGGTAGTGAGTTTAGTGCCACGCAGGACAACTATGCAAGGTCACGATGGATGAGCCCTGGGGATGTTGGAGGGGATGTGGTAGGGCTGCGGTAGTCAGATATGCCGTGTGTCCCACACCACCAAGCACCAGGTTGGTGGTGTTGTTGTGGTTGCCAAGAGAGATATGACCAGATGTGCAAAACTTCCTCTCTATTACGATGTGCTTGGCACTGAGAAGTGCATGTGAGTTTAGGCAGTATTAAGAATCCCCTGGTGGAGAAACAAGCTGGGGGAGCCCCTTTCTCCTGACAAGTCACAAAACCCTGAATGTCTTCCTATTCTACACATTCTTCCACATCCTACATCCCCACAGACACACAGCTTCCAGGCCAAGAAAAGCTTTAAAATAAATTTGACCCAAGCAATGAGCTAGTAAAGGGATATCCCATATGCCACTACATGTGACAGGAACAGCATGATTAGTGTCATAGGGACTATTCAACAAAGAGTCCACAGAGATGCTCCTTGAAGAAAATGTCTCGACAAGGAGAACAGTTATCATTCAGCAGCGGAGGGGGGAGGGAGTGGGCCAGGCCAAGATCTTGCCACAAATCTGCCTCAGGATGGTTTGTTCTTATAATTTTTCCTGGATTCTTCCCTGACAAAAGACTGTTGTTAAAAACCACCTGGGTGTTTGTTTAAGGAGCAAAATAAATAATTCAGGCTTACCATTCAAGCTGTGTGTGCTCAGACACAGGATTTATAAAAGCTATTTACAAAACTGTTGGTGTTTCTTTACTTTGATGCAATGAAAAGGGCTGTGAGGGCCCCAGGCCAAGCCCAGGGTGCTGGGGCTGTGCGAGTTGGGGTGTTTTGCTCAGAGGAGAAGCCAGAAGGTACTGCCAAACCTACACAATACAAGGTGGCTGCCCATTTCCATAGGAACTAGGAATGATGGGATGCAGGCCCTTGATGTGACTATGGAAATCGCAGCCCGGAAGAGTGTTTCCCAGTCGCCCTGATTTTATTGCCAGTATGCAGAAGGAAAACCCTTTTTGAGGGATGAGTTTTACCCCTGCTGCGTCCCTTCTAAGATGCTCATCCCCTTGAAATTTCTGCTGCGGTGTTGTTGTTCAAACAACTTATTATGACTGGCTGGTAACTGAGGTGACTGTCATTTGCATAAACCTTAATTATCAGTGTGTAACTCCACAGAGGCTGTGCGGAGAGGAGAACAAAGGACCAAAATGACGAGGAAATTCTCCTTTCTGCTGTGAGAGTGCCTTAGCAAGCCCACAGTCAAGGGCAGGCTGAATCTGGCTAACTCCCAAGAGAAAGGAGCGTGACACTGTTTTGTCATTAATCTTCACACCCCAAACTTTAATTAAGGCACCTGCCCTGAAATTAATAGGCACACAACCTGGTTTACATAATGAAGGAAATTAAAAGATAAAGGTGGTTTCCTCTCCTATTATTTGCAGTTCAGTGCTGTTCATGGCTCACTGAGAAAGGTGCTCTCTGAGTCCCCATGATGGCGAGGAGCATGGAGGGATGGCAGGCTCCATGGCACAGCCATTAAGGTACCAAAATAAACAGCATGCATTTGCAAAGGGAAGCTTTTGGACTTTTAATTCAGATTTTTAGGATTAGAGCTCCGCCCCCACTCAGCAGATTCAGCAGTTGCAGAGAGTTGTCATAGAGCAGGCAGGTTGTCCTCTCCGTGCTGGATTTTGGGGAAGGTTGTTCACTGTCTTTGGAAGGACATGGCCCCCAGGATTTCAGACGGGCTGTGGTCCAAGTGCTGAGCCCGTTTAGCAGCAGCACCCTGAGTGTGGAGCAAGCCCCAGGGTCCCCATCAAGCCAGGGAGCCAGCTCCAGGCAAGCATGGAGGTGTGGGAGTGCCGAGGGGTGCACCACACCCAAACAACTGGGAGCTGCAAAAACCCGCCTGAGGACCCCAGATCTGAGGGCCAGGAAGGAGGACTTGGTCCAAAATCCCATCGCCTGAACTGCCAACGCTGGGCCAAGCCCATATTTGCTCCAGGCAGAGAGGAACGTGGGTGTTGCTGAAGATTTGCCTGGGCTGAAGACATCCTCTGGGGAGGGCAGAGTTTAACCCTGGGGACAAGATGACAAGGAGGCTGGGGAAGGATGATGGGGACCTCTGGCCTCTGCAAAAGGCTGGGCAGGAGCTGGAGCTGAGGGACAGGTGGCAGAGAGGAGAGAGCAATGCAAGGAGAAAGTGAGGTGTCCTTGGCTGCCTCGCAGGCATCGCTCAAGCAGAGGAAGCAGAGGACAGAAAAGCTGCACTGGGCAGGAATGCACCGTGCTCGCCAAACAGCAGGCTGTGCCCAGCCCTGCACACGTGGCCCCCCAGCCCTGCTCAGGCCCCAGCCCGCTGCAGCAGTCCCACTGCTCAGTCCTGGCTAGTGGGAAACCAAACTTGGCCACCCCACAGAGCGTGATGGCAGGTTCATGCTTCCCTGGAAAACCGAGCCAGGCGGGTGCCTTCCCTGCTGGCTCAGCCAGCTCCCATGTACTAAAGCAGCAGTTTCTGCCCCTTCTCGTGTGACCATGAGGGATTCCCCCTGCCTGCTTAGGGTGGCTCCCACCTGCATCCCCTGGGGACCATGGGGCTGCATCCACCCCACAGGCTGGGTGGATTTCTCCTTTGCCTCCCAGCAAGGCGCCTCAATGCTCCCATTCTCCAGAAAAACTCCAGGCCATCCCGGCCAGCCATTGCACAGCTGCACCGCGGGTCTGAAAAAGGGCGATGAGTTTTTTCCAGTGACTCATTCTCTGCTTTTCATTTCCTTTCCTTTTTTTTTTTTTCGTTTTAAAGGCACAACCTCAGCCTTGCACGCAGCAGAATCCAAGCGCCACTCTTTGCCCCACCCAAGAACAACTTCCTCCCTCCTCCCAAAAGCGGAGGGCATGTTTCAAACTGAATAAGGAAGCCTTAAGAAACTCAAGGCTGTTTTCACAAGAGCTCGTTTCACCCATCAGGCTGGCCGCAGCTGCATCCCCACTTCTGCACAGCCCCGTGCGCTGCTGGGAACCCACCACAGCCAGAGCCCGAGCAAAAACCACGTGAGAGGCTGAGAAGGCTCCAGAACTGGTTTCAACAACTCTTCAAGTAAGTGACTTAATTTCTTCTTGTTTTCATGTGTTTTGGGGAAAGAGTTTAACAGAGGCTGCTAAAAAATTATCTGCTGCAAGCAACTTTTTCCCTCCCCTCCTACCCAACCCTCTTCCCAAACCATAACTACCAAGCAGAGGCAGGGTAACCCCCCCAGCCCCCCACAAACGGCATACTTCCCTTTGCCAGCTCCTCTGATTTTTGCTTTGCTGTTTACCAGGCTCTGTCAGGAAGGTCACAGATCTGTGTTTATCAGGACTGTTTGCAGGTAACTAATAACAGGGGCTTGAACTACAACAAGTTTGCGGGTTTAGCATCTGGCTGCAAACGTGGTATTCCACTAAGTGTGGCAGCTGGAGATGGAGGCCTGGCTCCCCACCAAGTGGTGGCAGTTTTCGGCTGGTCTGTCTCCTTTGCAGAGGGAGTTTTGCATATGGAAAACTGGGAAGCTGCAGGAAGATGTTAAGGGCTGTTTGCAGTGGAACTCAGTGTGATTTTAAAGGGATTGCCACGGGTTAGACACAACAAAGAACAGAGGCCAAATTTCTGCCCCTGTTCCCCTCCACTGCCCCATGGCAGAAGGGGGTAAACCAGCATTTGTCAGGGCAGCAGATGAAGTGAGGCACAGTAGTGAAAGCACAGTGCACAAGAAAGCCTAGCACAAGAGATCATAAGGATTAAGGTGCCTTTGTCTCTTCTGCACAAATGTCACTGAAGTCCCGTCCCTGCAGTTGGGGCTGGCCCAGGGAAGCCTTGCTATGTGCATACCAGCTGGGAGATGCTGGCACTGGGGCAGATTTCAGGGCAGCCCTGCTGTGAGTCGGGCTCCCTGGGAGCCCCAGATGTGTGCCAATGCTGCCAGCACTGCAAGCTACCCACAGAGGGGTAGTGGGGTGCCCGGATCCTCCCTATCTCCAGCAAACCCTGGTGACAGCAGTTCTGCTGAGGCCAGCAGGTTTTGTCACACGGGGGAGGGTTCCCAGAGCTAGCAAGGTGCTTGAGGCTTCCTGAGATGAAACCCTGTGGGGATACGGTGCAGACAGAAAGTCAACTAAGAACTTAATTAAATCTATCTTGTAAGTGGGCTGGGGGGACGGACATCACTGCAGAGAGCATGGATACATTCCCCAGTTATTGCGTTATGCTTCCAAAAAATCAGGGCGCATGCCCTTGGGTGCCTGCAGCCCAGGCAGTGGGGTACAATCAGTGTTGTGCTGGGGGAAGCTACACAGGCAAAGGACAGTGAAGCACATGTCTGGCACTGAGGTGTGCAGGTTGAGGAGCTCAATTTCAGGGCAGCAGTTTTGACTCTGAGCTGGGTCTGCAGGCCAGGACAAGGGAGTACGATTATGTCAACCAGCTGTGGGAGAGGAGAAGATCATCCTGCCACACCTAATCCTAGCAAAAACTCCTACGTAATAGCTGTCCCAGCTCTATCGGCATTTGGTGCTTGTATCCCGGGTCATCAAGATAAGCTCTGCTTTCCCAGAAAAGCTGGCAGCAACAGCCCTTAAGCATCCCCTCACCCCTCTCAGTGGAGGCTGCTCCTGCCTGGGCCTCCCATACCACATCTCTCTGCACCCAGATCTGCTGGGCTGTCTCACTGCACCCCTTGCTGCCTCCCTCACATACCTTTGCCCATTAATTAATATTAAGTCATCAGGTCTAAAGAGGGAGGCAAAAGCCACACACAGCACCTTCAAGGCAGTGCGGCACCAGCACCCACGTGCCGCGTGCAGCTAGGCTAGTGTGAGTCAGTGGCAGGGCTAGGGACACATCCCAATGCCAGTGGTCTGGTCCAGTTTTCCCAGTAACATGGTGTCCTCCTTCATTGTAGGTTTGGGAGATCATCAAAAGTCTGGCAGCGACGCTGACAATAATTGCCTCTGTGGGAGGTGACTAAATCCAAAGAGATGGAAAGACGACGACCATGCAAATGACAGGCACCGAAACAGATGTCCCACCTGTAACCTTTGCTGTAGCAATGCTTTTGGAGACCTTATTGGGAAACTAAAGTGTCAGAGGTTTCATATATTGCTTAGGCTGAATCCCTTTTCAACCCCCTTTGAAGTATCTCTGGCATCAGCAATCAGCTCCAGAGGCTGAGACAGCAGGTAGGAGGAAGAGACATCACTGAAGGTGACTTGCTCCTGGAACAGTACCTTGCACGTCAGCTGGCACAAGACCCTTTTACCTCCCCCTGGAGTGTTCCTCGGTGCTGGAAGGTGAGCCAGCACAGCCCCCCACAGCAGCACACACCACCTCTCATCCCCGGGACGAGATGGCCGCCCTCATCGCTGAGAACTTCCGCTTCCTCTCCTTGTTCTTCAAGAGCAAAGATGTGATGATCTTCAATGGTTTGGTGGCCCTGGGCACAGTGGGGAGTGAGGAGCTCTTCTCGGTCGTTGCCTTCCATTGCCCCTGCTCCCCTGCCCGCAACTACATCTACGGGCTGGCTGCCATTGGTGTCCCAGCCCTGGCCCTCTTCCTCATTGGTGTCATCTGGAACAACCACACCTGGAACCTGGTGGCCGAGTGCCACAAGCGCGGTGTCAAGAACTTCTCTGCCGCTGCCACCTTCCTCCTCTTCGGCTCCATCATGGGCCGGGCAGCTGTGGCACCCGTCACCTGGTCGGTCATTTCGCTGCTGAGAGGGGAAGCTTACATCTGTGCCCTCAGTGAATTTGTCAAGCCATCCTCCCTGGACAAGTTTCCACCTGAGTACGGGGCTGAGGTGCTGGCCAGGTTCCCCTGTAGAGATGTACCGGCAAACCTCACCAAGTTCAGGGACGAGGTGACACGGAGGCTGAGATACGAGTCCCAGGTAGGCACGCCAGGGGGAAAGCCACATGGAGTGGGTAAGACCACCTTGCCATGTCCTAATGCAGCCTCTCTCTTCTCTCTCAGCTCTTTGGCTGGCTGCTCATTGGCATCGTCGCAGTCCTGGTTTTCCTCACCAAGTGCCTGAAGCACTGCTGCTCGCCACTGAGCTACCGGCAAGAGGCTTACTGGGCTCAGTACCGCTCCAATGAGGACAAGCTCTTCCGGCGCACAGCCGAGGTCCACTCCAGGATCCTGGCAGCCAAGAATGTGAAGCACTTCTTTGGCTTCGTGGCGCTGGACAAGGAGGAAAAGGAGCTGGTGCAGGAGTTCCCGGTGGAGGGCGTCCAGCCGAGCCCCCAGTGGAACGCCATCACTGGCGTCTACATCTACCGGGAGAACAAGGGCTTCCCCCTCTACAGCCGGCTCCACAAATGGGCCAAAGGAGTGGAAGGGAATGGGCCAACCCCAGAAGGCCATGAACTGCTCTTTTTGGCTTCCTAAGACAGATGGGCATTGGCAGCGGTTCCCCAGACTGCCTGGCAGGCCTTCCGTATCAGTGCACAGTGAGGGATTCACTGGGAACATTCCTCCCGGCAGGATTATTTCTCTCAGCCTGCAAACAGGGATCAACAGCCTCAAGGCAGAGAGTAATAAGCAATACACTGAGCTGGGGAACCCCTCCCTCAGAGACAACAGTCTCGCTGCTGTTCCCAGAGACACATGTGAACACAGAGCAGATGCAGCCCTTACCTCCAGGCTGCCAGTGCACCCCATCTGATGCACCAGCAGAAGCCTTCGGGAGTGAGAGATGGGCACAACATTTCTCACTGTGACTCCTGCAGTCCCACTTGCCTCCCCCATGGCAGAGTTAGCCCCAGCCATCCCACACATCTACTTGTTTTATTGACACTGGTATCTTCTTACCACAGTTGTGCAATGCCTGTTACACAGGCAGGACCAGAGCACTTTACAGACTTTACAGTACAGGGAAAAGAGGGAAACGGTGAATTCCTGTGGAAAGGGGGATGCAATATCATCTGGGAAGGAATGGATCAGTAATATAGCCACACACCAAATAACTGAAAGACTAAGGCAGGAGGAATCACCAATACTCCTGGTATTCAGAAAGGCACTCTGTAATTATTAAGTCAAAATTTGGGTAGGACACCAAACTCCCTTTGTTCTTACTGAAGTGCCTAACAATCACTAATGAGCCCAAATGGTCATCCCCATTTTATAAAGCCAGAGGAGGCACCATCAGCAGAATAGTTTTTGGGTGAGGTGGTGAGGTGGAAGCTGAGAGGAATCACTACAGTGATCCACACCACTGTCTGCAGCTCACTGAATTTCTCATCCAACCCTTGGATAAATTGTCTTTTTTTGGGTTGCAAGTTGCAGGATGACCTCAACCAGAATCAGTTTTACATATATGTAAAATAAACATATACATGGTGTATATAACTGTATGTTCATTAGTTGTATTAATGGAGCATCTTTCTTGGAGGGGAAGTGAGATAAGAAAGCTGCCAGCCAAAAAAGCACATTGCATACACCCATCTGCTGCACTGGGACCGCAGCCCTGGAACAACGAGGGAAAGCAGAAACAGGACGGGAAAGCAACCCTCTCCTTACCTTTCTACCACTGAATTTTCTAAAACTCTCCACTGCCTTAAATGGTCCCTGAGAACAAAAGGCCTCTTTTATGGACTTGGCCATACTCTGAGAAAGCAAACCCAGAAAGGTGTAAAATTACTGCCCTCACCATGACACTGTGACTATGGCTTCAAGGCTGCTCTTTCGGCATTGCACAGTCCCTCTTCTCCCAAGGGCCAGCCCCATGTACACAACACTGTTTCAAGAGCTGGCAGTACAGTGAAATTTGTTTTTCCTGGTTGTACTGTTTTGTTTTAGGTACAACTTCCTTTTATGCTGTACCATTTACCAAAAAGCCTTAAGTTGTTACAAAAACTGCTCAAACCCACAGAACTCAAAGGGGCTTACACACAAGGAGATTTTAAATAAATTATTAAATGAGAGTTATTTTTCATTGCTTTCTGAGTTGTTTTTTTTTTTTTTCCAGGGTGGCACAAAAGGCATAATTTAACATTCTCTTTGAACTGAAGAACTGGGAACTTGTTTTTTCTATTAAACATTCAGATCTTCTCCTACCCAGATCATCCCAGAATGTTTTCAAGTATTACCAGGTATTACAAGTTAGTAACACGGCTTTTTAGTTATTCTTGCAGGGAGTAGCACAAATCTTGTACATCAGGATACACAACTGCAGGAAAGGAGAGAAAATTATTTAGAAACCTTTTTACAAGTATGGTGCCTTGCAAGAAGGAGCTGGAGGGTATTCCCTGACATAAGGAGGCTGGAACAACCGCTTAATGGGTGAGGCATCCCAGGATCCCTGTTCAGCTTCTCTACAGATTTGCTTTGCATTTGTGGGAAGGCTTGGCTCCCAGCCTCACCATCAACTAATCTGCAGAAATGATCAGATGGGAGTTAAATGAAATTGCATTAACTTGAGATGAAAGAGAATTCATTTGCATTTCTTCCTACTGGCCCTGGAGTGCGAACATGCAGACGCGCACGCCACCCCCACACAGCCAGCAGACACAAGGTAACTTGCTGGAACAAAGCAGTGTTCTTCTTACTTCCTTTATTTTCCTTGCCTTTCTCCTTGATAGTCCTAGTTGTTCCTTTGAACCACCTCCACTCTAGTTCTTTCTCCTTCCCTTTCCTCCTTTGAAGGAGCAAGACACGTAATGTTTGAGAATGGATTTTTTTATCCTAAGAATAAACCATTAGCAAAAGAATCTTTTGCTCTGTTTACCTCCCTTCTCTTCTGCATTAAATCCAGTCACTTTCCTTGTGCTGAGATGGGCTAGAGGCTTGTCCAGCTTGTCCGTTTTCCCTCCCTCTTGTTGGAAAGGCATGTTTGAGTGGAGAGCTGACAGTGAGGAAGCAAAGCCATCACACAGAAATATTTATTTGCAATTGTGGAGATTTGTTTCTCCTCTGCCACCCTAAACATGGCCCCCACTGAGGCAACCCTGGGCTTCTGCCCCTCATGGCCCATCAGTACCCTCATGAATAACCCTGCTGTTCCTGTCACTCATCCTCCCCCAGTGACAATGCTGAGGTGAGAGACATTAACCCACATGGCTTTACACACTGGCACAAGCAGCCAGGCTAGGATTCTCACTGAAAAGCCAAGAGGGAGACTGAGCCACCTGTCTTCCTGGTGTGACAGATCACACAGGCTGTAAGCTCCTACCCTCTGCTTTTCCTCCAAAGACAACCCATTGCAGAGCAGCCTACAGGCTGCCAGGTTGAGCACACTTCCCAGCAGCAAGATGGGTGCAAATCAGGCTCCTCCAGTACAGAGATTTACATACTGGTCTTTCCCTGCCCACTGTAGAGTCTATAATAGCTCCGCTAATGAAGAAGAAACATACCTCAAAGGGACCTTGGTTTCTGTTGCAACGCTTATTTACGTGTTCTTTTATGCAACTAATTAAACCAAAAGAAAAACCAACATCATTGAAGTTGTGTTCTTTAAAAAAGGCAGCAGCTGCTACTGGATGTTGCAATCAGTTTCCTTCACTACAAGAGCATTAAGCAAAATCTGAGTATAGTACCCTGCACTCCCTGGGGGCAAGAAGTGAAGTGACTTGTTTCTGGATCCCAACGGATTTGGGAATGAAATAAATGCTGAATCATTCAGCCTTGCCAACACTGGGCATTCACAGAGGCAGAAGAGCTGGATCCTGCAGAGCTCTGGTTGTGAGTTCAGAGAACCTACAATGAGCAAGACTCCTCAAGTTTGGTATTTTAAAGCTGGGCATCCAGTCGCTAGTGTCTATGCTGGGTAATCACACCTGTCTGCATACCCTGCTTTTCCCCTTGCCTTGAGTTCTTCCTCTGTAAAACGTGAGTGATCACATCCACATCTTAGTGGAAAGTTACAAGAATATAGAATCATAAGGATATGGACCATAAGCACTGACATCAGTGACAAAGCCTGTGCAAGTACACAAGACACCTGGTTTTTTCCAAGCAGAAGGTTAGATTGGGATGATTTTTTTTCAGCACGAAAACCCCAGTTTTTAATTTGACTTTAGTGATTTCTCTTAAGAGACAATGACTACTGAAAATCACAATTTTTTCTGTCATCAATCCCTGGCAACTTGTTACAACAGATGGTTGCTCAGAGAGGTTGTGAAGTCTCCATTCTTGGGGAAATCAATACCAAACTGGATGTGGACCTGAGCAACCTAGTCTAGCTGACTCCTCCTGCTTTGAGGAGTAGCTTGAACCAGATATCTCCAGAAGTCCCTTTAAACTTCAACTATGCCACAATCCTGTGCTGCTCTGACAATTACTAGGAGCACAAAGGCACCTGAGATAGACCTTTTGAAGTGTTAATTCATCCAGAAGGCAAGAATCTTCTCTGCTATCGTGACAGTGAGAGAAATCAATTTATAAGACATTACTGTACTTAAAATCAGTGCACCATAACTACACCATCTCTCCCAGAAAGTAGAACAGGTATGGCTGATATTTCTATTGAATATAAAACAGTCTGTATTTAAAAATGTGTCAACAGAGTAGGATTATTTGTAACATCTGGAAAAAGCTGCAAACATTTACCAAAATCTTTCCATTTCATTGTTCTTTCCAGTCTGGTTTGGTCATAGACCAACACTCTCCAGAAACTCACTGTCCATGGACAGTCACAGCAGAACTCCACACTCTCAGTTCCCACACTGCATGGAGAGTCAAGTCTCTCTGCTTTTACCTGCACCATACTTAGGTGTCAGTAAGGGAACTCTTGGTCTCCACGTACTCAAGTGCTGCTTTTTTAACAGCCAGGACACTTTCTGCTGTACCGAATTTCTTTTCATAATCCAGGTAGCGTTTGAAGAAGAATTTCATCTTCTTTGGTGCCAAGCTCAGGTGTATGACCCTCTCAAAGATGTCCCTGCAAGAAACCAAAGTGATTCAGATCGCTGTGTCAGTGACAGCACTCAATACAAGCCCTGTACCCTATCTTTTAACAAGCAGAAAGTCAGGGGAAATATTCAATCTGCTGTGAAGTACTCATGATTGAAGAATGAGATTCCTGAAAATTGGCCAAAATCTCAAAGGAGAAGCTTTCTATTTGCTTGCAGAACTCTAAGGCTGCTAGTCAACTTAAGCAAAGATCCATCCACTGTACTGGACCCTGCATTTATTAAGAAGATGTGGAAAATTACTTCCTTTTGTCAACTCTCAGAAAAGAAAACAGAAAACAAAAACCTACAAGATATAAAAGGGCTTGATCTCACCCTTCAGATACAAGGCAATTCCTCCAGAGGGACAGACGAACCTCAGTGCAAGGCCTCTAGTTTCTATAATGCAGGCCATTACTCACAAATCAGACTCCCTCTGTCTTATGGAACTCTTTGGAGTCTCCTCAGTCCCAGCAAGGACTTTCTCTAGGTGACAAAGATTCTCTTTTCCTCTGCTCTGGGAAGCCCTGTACAACCTCACGCTGCAGGGCACTTCTGCTCTTTCTGGGTGTCCCTCCAGGCACTGTGTTCTGCCCCTTCCCAGCCTGGTGCACCACAACTCACCGTACTTCCTTCTGGCTGCCATGTTTGATCATGATGTCCATGTAGATGGACCAAATGTCTGTCCGCTTGGGATAGCTGCTGAGGGTGCTCTCAAAGAGGGCCTTGGCATGCTCTGTGTCCTCAAAACGGAACTCCAGTTGTGCAAACCTTGAAATGACATCCACATCTGGAACAAGTAATGACATGTTAGGGTATCACAGCAGCTCTCTCCATATGAACAAACACAAGTGATAATTACACGAACAAGGGCAAGCACAGAGACAGAACCATCTCCACCCAGAGACAAAAGGCTCTGTTGTAAAGAGGTTCTGGACTAAGGTGGGATTAAAGTGGGAGAGAGAAGGGTCAAAGTTCACTTCCCATTTCAGCTCTCTGCAGGAGAGGTTTGTTCTTACATTCAAAATGTATCATGCAGCATCTATGGGCAGCCCCACAAACCTGGAACTAGACCACGTGAACAGCCATTAAACTCAAAGTTGCCTTTGCTCTGGGTGCTTTCCTTTTGTGTATCACAGCAAATTCTATTACAGGTGGATTTAGCAATGATATCCAGCTTGCTATTTCCCCTCCTGAGAGACAAGGGCAGCATGTTCAGCATCAACTGGTTGCACTTTTCACTCATTACAAATGCTGTCACAGGGAGAGATATCCAGAGAGCAGCCCATCTCCTAGAGACCTGTCACCATTAAGATCCACATTAAGGATGGAGCTGAGTGCTTACGTTCTTTGGTGGGTAAAGCCTTGAGAGCACGCTCCAAAAGTCTGTGTGTAGCCTCAGTCTGGCCTTGCTTCAAGAGGAATGAGGCATATTTCAGCCACACGGATTTCTCCTGACGAAAACGCTTCAGCATTGTGTGGTACAATTCTTCTGCTTGCTGGAAGGGCAGAGTTGGGTTAGATCGCGCAGATTCATAACTAAGACTTGTAGCTTTAAAATTCTTATTCTTAGGCCAGGTATCTCTGAACACTTAGGACAGAAAAGCATCAATGCATCCTTGTCCACTGTCAATCACAACTATTAATTCCAGTTAGGAACAGGACAGGCCTAACATCTGCCAGCTGGAAGCCTACACAGCCAGGATTCATAGTTTACTGGCGTGACTGAACGGGATACATGCCTGGGACCTGCCTGCACTACCTTACCTTGTACTTCTCAGAATTGGCATAGATGTCACACAGATGCTGGAAGACTTTCAGAGGTTCATTGTATTGGACAGCTCTCTCAAAGACCTTCATCAATGTCTCCTCAGTACCATACATGTTCTCCAAGTTCAGCAGAGCTACCCAGACATTCAGCTTCTCCTGTTCTTCCCTTAAAGCAGATATGAACAAGAATATTTGGCCTTTGCCAGTGTTCACCAGGTTTTTGCAAACCACCCTACATACACTCACTGACTTGTAGGCCGCCTTCAGGACAAAGAAAGAGGACCTACTGCTCCCTGAAACACCACTTTTGGAATAGAGCACAGCAGTTGTTTCACAGTGCAGTTTTTGATCACTGTTGTTTGTAATTAAAAACCACAAGGATGATTCAAGAAAGCACAATATACTTAATTATGCAGTACAGATGACTTAAGGTGCAGCCCTATGGCAAAAGGGACAAGAGTTTCACAGTTTGCTTCATGTTTTGATTTAAGGACAACATCACAAAGCATTATGTTCTTCCAAACCCTTCTGACTGCTCAAAAGGATATCTGTGTACCCAGTAACACCTTCAGGAGTTGCTGCAGCAGGTCAGCTGTAGGCCAGCTGTGGTCACTCAGGCCAGACCTTCAAAGGGCCAGCTGACAATTGCTAACATTTAATCCTTCTGAGCTCAATGAAACAGACTCTGCCACTCCACATATACTGACACTACCAGTGTTCTTTCACAACTACCCCATCACGAGCCCCATTATTACCTGAAAGAGATTGTCTTAAGTGCTCTCTCTGCTACAGCTCTGGCTTTCTCAATCTCTGTAGCCTGGAGGTGGAAAGCCATGTATTGCAGCCAGAGGATGGAACTGTTGGGACTGCTCAGCACCAGGCGGTCAAAGTCATCTGCTGACTGGGGCTGTCGACTGGGGTCCATCAGAGCTGCCTCTACTTTGCAAAGCTCCTTCTCCTTCTTCTGCTTCTCTAACTCCTTCTCCTTCTTTGTTTTTTTCTTCAACTGAAAAAGCGAAACAGGAGGACTGAGACAGCGCAGGCACTTCAAGTGGGAATAGGCAGGCCTCAGTATGTCGAAGGACAGGCAGTTTCCTCAGGAAGAGATGAAGCCAATTGCTTAAGAAAAGAGGAAAATGGTACACACCTCCCACCCCTCCATACACTGTTCACACTTCAAAGAAGAGCAGCAGTAAACAAAATGCCTTTTCTTTTAATGAAATACATTGAGGGACCAAATACTTTGCTAGTCTGGCACTCCCAGCTGCAGGATTCACACTTCCCTCTCATTCTTCCATCTTTACCAACCAGGCCAATACTCACCACTATCCCTCACTCCATAAAAATCCAGGATATATGGGAGAGAAATTGTGCAAGACTGGGCCATGGTGCTGAATCACTAGGGTGACTCAGATCTAAATTGGGAACTGACAGTGCCATAGTTCTCTGCCTTGTTACTTTGGGTAACAAAGCATCGGCCACACATGGCCTTCACAGAGGTGAGTTTTGAAGGACAGGGGAAATCCTGAAGAGCAAACATGAAAGGAGTCCAGGAGCTGGTTTCTGATTTTTCTGAATTGCTCACACTGGAAAACTCTTCTAGAGGTTAAAACATAAAAGAAATTTTTTCTGGTGTTTTTTTTTAAATAAGAGGACTATAATTTGAAAGGTCATTCATCTCCACGTTTTCCGGTAAATTTACAACACTCCAGAAAGTAAAAAACAGAGCTGGCATCAAATACAAAAAAATTTTACTTTCATGAAAACATCTGTTTGACTTTAAATACTTAATTTTTTAACATGTCAATGTGAGAAGCCCTGTTTTTCATGCAGCCATGCTATAATAGGGTCTTCTCTGCTTCAGAGATACCTGCTACTAACTCCAGTGTTTGGAGTAGTTAAACAAGTTCTGTGTCAGCTGTCAGAGATGTTCCCTTGGGTTAGAAGGCTTTGCTATGGGGCAGAAAGACATGGAAATACCGAAACATCACATTGCAGCCATGATTTGGTGTCTCCTATGCAGACAACACTAGAATACAGTACCTTGGACTGTGGATCCTCCTCCTCCTCACTCTCTGAGCTCTCTTCCTTCTGATTCAGCAAAGGTATATCCATTGCATTCATGTCCTCATCCCAGATGAAGCCCATGGAAACCTGCAGCCTGGGAGCTTCACCAGGTTTCCTTATCTGCTTGTAGGAACACAGAAAATGCTCTGAGTTTTAATTTTAAGTTTTTACACGAAGATCAGACAACGGCTCTTCGCTTGTGGCATCTCTCTGGGCAATACTATTTACTTCTTAAACTTGCAAGCAGCCCAGTAGCAAAAACATTAACTCTGTGGTCACCTTTGCCGTAATTTAAACTCAATCCATCTCAAGCCATTTTCATATTGTATCACTCCTATCTGCAGCAATGATACTTACTGTCATCCAAGGCAGAACTGACAAATCTCAACAGGGTTAGAAAGCCATTTCAGGCTCCTTCAAACTTCTCACCTTCGATTTCCTTTTAGCTGCCTCTTCCTCCTGGTCATCCTCATCCTCCTCACGGTAATATACCTCAATTCCACTGTCATTTTCATCTGCTGGGCAGATCTTCCTTTTTTTTGGCTTTGTCTCCTGCAACAAGAGGAAATAAATGGATGGTGGAGAGCAACAACTGTGATGATCTTAAAGGTAATTCTGATCACTAAGTAAAGAGCCTGACAGCAGAAAGAGGGCAGTGCAGAACATCTTCCACTATCCTCTCACATTACAGAGACAGCAGAGAATAAACCCACACTCACCTACATGAGGGTGTCAAGACCAAAATGACAAGCCACACAGGCAACACAAGTGGGCTGCCATCTCAGCTCCCACCCAAAAAGGACAGTTTCTGACCTTTGCTAATCCCCAATGCAATTTAATTTTCTTCCCCAGTCTGTATAATTCCTCAACCTCACCCCAGTGGATCTTCCTAGTTTCTTCAGTATTTGAACCAAAGAAGTCCTTTAGCATGTCCTGTGCAATCACATTCATACCTGCCCACTTTCAGAGTTTCCTCTTCTCCTTTTTGTCTTCAGCTTAGGCTCTTCACTTTTTTCCTTACCATCTGCCTCTCTTTTGTCCTCCTCTGCACCATATTGTGGTAGGCCTAGAGATTCAGGCAAGACGCTTGGCATCCCAGTGTCCTCGGGCAGGAGAGAAAGCTCAATACGTTTTTCTTTTCCATTTACACTGTGGTTCATTGACAGGAGTAGCAGGACAAAAGAAGAAAAAAATCAGAGCACTTACAATGACTGCAAGTATCTGAAATTCTTTCAAACCTTCCTGTCTTTTATCCTCCCTTTTTCCAGCCTCTCCTCCTCCATTGTCTCCTTTCTATTAATTCATGGTCCCTTTTAAAAAACACTGGACCTACCCAAGCACTTTAGCAGTGAGCAGCTTTCCTTCAGGCAGGTATTTTTCATATAAGGAGTGTTTCTGTACAAAGTAAGGGGAAACATTCTGGAACTGGATTCGGCCCAGAATAGAAGTGGACAAGCTGAGAAGAGGAAGAAAACAAAAAATAAATATTCCATAGGGGGAGATGAGGAAAATAAGGTGGAATTATTGTATTTATGGCACCACTAGTTCTGTACAGTGTCACACAAACTTTCCCTACTTTAATTTCATAGGCTCAAGAAAGTATCAATGACATCTTGACTTCCAGAAGGAAATTCATTTTGTGACATCACATTACACCAGAGACCACATCCAAACAAGATTCCACAGTTGTACATTCAAATTAAGCTCTCCAAGACACATCACCTGCTAGAATAATATTCTTAGGCTACTCACCCGAAGAATACACCTGATGGAGTGATTGATTTGACATAGCCTCTCACTAGTTGGCCTTTTTTAACATCCTTAGTACACGTTATTTCAACATCTTCCACTTTGCTGTAGATCTTTGGATTTAGTCTGAAGGAAAAGAGAGGTTAGAAGGTACAGCGCTTTCCTGAATAATCGACACTGCTTTGGATATCAAAAAATAGATCAGTATTAACAACAGCTAGCACTCTCTGGAAAACATTCTGGAACAGAGACACCCTTCAGTTTATTCAAATGTACTAATGGACTACCTGCATCTCTGCCAAGATATACACAGCACTACGGAATTCATATGCTGCTGCAGACAAAGCCAAACAGATCAGCCTCGCTTCCTCTGACAATAGGAAAATGAGGAGAGTAAAATGCTGTCTGAAATTCTGCACATCATTTGCTTGTTTTTTGCCCTACTTATTTCTAAGACACTTCATTCCACACGGTTTACATATTTTTATTCAACAAGGAAGACAAAGCAAGAGGCTAAGTTTTAAGAGATATTTAGGGCTAAGTCTGCTATGTAATCAAAATGGTTAAAATGCAGCTGAACACTGAAGCATAACATGTTTGTATTGCAAATTCAATGGCAGAACTTTCCCTTTCTTTCCAAATAAACAAACAAGATAAGTCGGGCCTAGGAACTATGATAAACAGAAATTAAATCTGAACCCACTTGAGCAGCTCTGCATTAAGTGTCAGATACTTCCATGTTTGCTAATACAGAAAAGTTGTTCTGAAGTAGGAACAAGTATCATCCTTTAAAAAAAAATGTAGTCCTCATCCTTTTAACACCTTACACTGATGTGCCCAAACCAATGGTTACTGTATTTCACTATCCTTTTCTTCCTTAGTAGGAGACCAACAGACTAGAGGGATGACACATACCGGGACTGCCGGAGAGATAACTGGATTTTGCCATTCTTGTTAGAGAGGATGTAACACCTACATGGGAGAGTAAGGGGAGAATACAAAGCTTTTTAACCTATTAAAACAAGCCACAGGTAGGAAATAGATATTTTCACTAGCAGAATGCAGCTCTAGAGGAAACAAAAATTTAGGTTCCTTTGAGCACTTGCTGTCTAATGTAAACCAGCATGACACAACAGTTCATAAAACCAGCCAAAGGGCTTTTTGAAACATGTACTTGCTTTACCCAGTCTCTGTTGCTAATACAGAAGTTAAAGATTGTTATGTCTTAATCACTTGGCCTGTTGCACTCTGCAGCATTCCCAAAAAAGTCTGTGAAACAGGGAAATGCAATTACTTATGCATTACAAATGTAAAGACAACTGAATTGTCAAACAGGCAACTCAAAGCAGAGCTGGCATACCTGGCTTCCCTCAGTCCCATCAGCACCTTAGCTAAGAGAGTAGCTACTCTCAAAAAGACAGCCCAAGAAGGGAGCTGAAAAGGGGCTTCTTCATAAATGTAAAGTACAAGACTTTCACCCAAACATACGTTAGGTAAGTCAGCATTACTTCTTAGCCACAGATGGGACCTTACAGTCTGGCATCGTTTAATGGCAGTGGAAAGTCTCTCACCAAAGGGGGATATTTCTAAGCTTTAAAGCCTGAGGGAACAAGAAAGAGAATTACTGACCTGACAATCTTGCCAACTTTGAAGTTACCCAAAGGATCCTCTGTGTAAGTATCACTCAGGTGAAAGATGCTGACTTTGCCAGTCTTCCCACCTGGCAGTGCAATGGTCAAACCAATGTGTGGAGTCACCTTTGTTACCATGCCTACAGTGATGGCGCCCTGCTCCAGTGACTGAATTCCTGGAAAAAGTGAAGGAGGGAGAGGGCTTCATAATACTTGAAAATATGAAGCAGCAGGAGTAATAAGTCAATGAAGCTAATTTTAGTTGTCTTAGTCACATACCAAACCCACCAGCTTTTGGCAAGGTGTTGTCTATGAAATCTCTCAGTTCACAGCAACATTTGCCTTGGTAGTCAAAACTAGGCCAATCCTAGATGCGCAATTCCAAGATCCAGAATAACTGTCAAATGTTGACAAAAGTACCATCTCATGTCTGAGATCAGAAGGGAGCATGTTTACAAGGGTTCAGAGAAGGGCTTCAGTCTAAGACAGTAAGAAAGTGATTCTTTAGTCTAAAGGTCTGACCTCTCTTGTCTCACACGCTGTTACATTTAGGTCAGTGCCCCAGGGGTTAGTTCTGTTCTACAAGGAGGTACAGCTTGGCTCTGGAGTGTAACATCTTCACCTGAGGGCCCACCTCTGAGTAAAGCACTGTATGTGGTGGGGTCCTGTTGTTAATGCTCCACAATACCTGTGAGTGACAAGCAGAGGTTTGTTTCTGTGATATCTGTTCCAGTCACTGTAGCTGATATTGCCTGGCCAATTTTAAAGCTCTTTTCTGGATGTTTTAAGACCTGAAAGAAAAGACATATTTCCACTTATTTCCAGAATATGAGCTTTGTACAACTCTTGACGGGTGTTTGTTCTGTAAACCTTTACATTTTCTATACACATCTTAGATGTGCACATTTGACTGATAGTTCAGTATTGCTCCAATGGCTCTGCTACCCTGAGCCAAACTAGTTACGGGCACAGTACTCACTTGTCAGTGAGGGGAAGCAATGCCTAAAGGGCAGAGCACTGGGTTATGAGTTCACATGGATGTCAGAAGTGTTTGCAGTCATTACTTGTGGTCACGTGCACAGAAAAAAAAAAAAAAACAACAAAAATCTGCGTAGCTCACCCATAACAGCCTCTTACCTTGGTGTTCATAGACAGCAGCAGATGGGGAACCCTTCCTCGAACGTCAGGGGAGACTTCTACCTCCAGCCAATTTTTGAGGGTGTTATACTAAGAAGACACGAAATAACCAGAGAAGACAGCATGATACCTTGGGGGAAAAAAAACACCTTCCCTGGCAGAAATTTTTCAGAAATTTTTAAGGCTAGAAAGATTATTCCAGGCTTGGCTTTTGCACCATGCAAAAATAGTGATTTGGATTCTACTCTTACAAGCATAACACTGCTGTGGTTTACAGGCAAGTGCACCCAGGGGTTCAGCAGTGAGCGCAGTTTGTGGCAGACTCAAAGGCCATTTCGCTCAAGTGCAAGGTGGGAAGCAACTGCTGGCAACAAACAGGCATGTTGAACAGGACGAGTCAGCTTGATTCCACCAAGTACTGAACATTTTGACTTCTTTCTCCTACCTTCCCTGTAAGACACTGCACTTGGTATGGGCCACTCTCATACTTACCAACAGTGTCAGTGTTTAGGTCTGAGCTAAGGCCCCTGAGGGCACCCACACTTGCTGCCTCCCCCAGCACACTTCCTAAGAAGACTCTGACCTCACCTTTTTTACAAAACAGGTGACTGTTTGTCCCACACTGTAGAGTCCAAGTTTCTTGCAGGCACTGTCTTCTTTAAGGTTCAGCATTGCCGTGACTTCCCCTTCTTTTTCACTGTTTACAAAAAAAGAAAGAGGACATCAGTGACACAGTTTTGGTCCTAATGATGAAGATGGAAGTTAGAAGCCTGTGAGATTATGGTGAACCAGCACCATGACAATGTCTTTCAGTGACATTCATCCCCATTCCCTCCCAGCTGCATCTTTCTGAAAGGAATTAATTCTTCCCTGGCCATAAGATCAAATTTTTCTGAGATGAGTAGACATGATAAAGTCCAAATTCTTAGAGCCTGAAGTCAGAAGGACATTCAAAGAAATCACATGCTACAAGAGCACATGTGCTAGGAGAACACAACTCCCAGACCCAACTTAGTGTGAAAGAGACAAAGAGGCCTTGCCTCACTGCATACACGTGGAGGTCCTTTCTCATGGCTGGCTTCTTCATAAATGGAAGGTACAAGGGAGGCAACCTCCAAGGATGTAAAGTCTGTGAAGCATCTACAGACACACAGAGGCCAACACTTACCTTGGTCGAATGCTGAGCTCTGGAATGGATTGAGTGAAGTGTGGATGGGTGATAGGCAGGTACCTAAAGAAGAGGAAAAGTATCAGAGTTTCTCATGCTCTCCCCAGGCCCCAGCACCCACATTTAATCCCTCTGCACTGGCAAGAAAACCGAGGTGCAAGCCCTCTAAAACTAACAGAGCCTTCCAGTTCCAGTTCTTCCTAGTATTATTTCAATGGCAATTTAAGTAACCAAAATACTCCAGCAAATTTAGCTAGAATTTAGACATCTTTTTTCCTTGCAACTTCTACTCAAGATAAATACAGCAATACAAGTAGAAAGATAAATCACTGAAACCTGGATCTGGGATGAAATATAATAGCAGATTTCCTCAGGTCTCAACTATTGCAGCAAAGGCAGCTGTACCAGCATCTGCTGACTGAGGGAATGGCCTAAACGATCTGAACTGAGTAACTGTTTCAACTCTTGCATTGCCCCAGAAGCGATATCATGGACATGTTTTCCCACCTGTGAGTATTCACTTCTCTGCCTCCAATGACTCGAGCAGTCACCTTCTGTCCAGCTTTCAGCGTAAACGTTGGAAAAGAGCCTATGGGCACTTCATCCAGAATCCGGGATGCATGGATTGAACCTGTCAGCTTGTCATCGATAGCAACTGTAACATGGGTTGGTTTGACAGATTTAACGGTCCCAGTAACAATTTCCCCCGGGGAAAGCGAGTGTTTCACAGCAGGAAGCATCTCTTCTAATACTGTCTCAGATTCGTTCCGGACCCTCACAAAAAAATTCTTCTTTGCTGGGCCTTGCACTGCTAACAGGACCCCGTGGTCATTCTCTTTCACTGCTCTTAAGGTCGCAGAGATTGTTTGTCCCACCTTCAGCTTTTCCGAGTCAAAGCGGAAGGTGTCGTTGAAGTGAGAGGGGATGGGCACAGCTGCCAGCTGGCCTGTTCCCAACAGAGACACCAGGGCAAACTGTTCTGTGATGTGCTGCACGACAGCAGAGTGCTGGGAGTTCTCTCTGATCCGCTAGGCAGAAATGGAGATAGTCACTTCTCCTGCTGAGATCTGGATTCCCTCCACCCTCTCCCCCACAGTTCTAAAAGAGGAAACAACCCCCTCGAAATTTATTAATCATGTAGAGTCTTCCAGGCAAACAGAAACATACAGATCAAAAAACTGAACACATACTTGCTTGGGTTTTTGCTTTAACAGCTCTTCCCGAAGAGAAACATACACCTCAGATGTGGGGGCATCCACGTGAAGAACCAATGCCTTCATTTTCTTACCAGGGACAACATTTTTTTCTATAAATGAGAATAAAGAGATTATATCCTGGTGACAGAGAATTCTGAGCAACTGAGATAGCAGCACATGACAAACAGGAAGAGTTTAATTCCTGGAGACCAAAAACTGCTTAATTACTACAGTATCTGAGTTACAAAGTCAATTTAGTACCAAATGTATAATAAGTTTCTTTAAGAAAAGAAAAGGTTCTTCCAACACTAACGGCAATGACAAAAAACAAGGGAGTTTTTATTTGGGAAAAAGTCTGATGCTTTCATGGAAAAACTAAATTGATTTTATGAAGATACAACTCTTAAATAATGCAGACAAGGCTGACTAAAAACAAATTCAAGATAATACAGGTTTTGAAAAAGATTTTCCCAACATTTGCATGAAACTATCCTTAGTCTATCTGTTGCTAAAGGGGGAAAAAAAAAAACCAAACCAAAAAAACCCAGAAAACTCTTCTGAACACAGAATTGCTATTACTCCTGCTGAAGTTAGCAGTTTCTCTTGCTTTCACTGGTATATTCATTACCTCAGCATGTACTTGTTTGGTTCTGCACAATATGACATTTTTCTGCTTTAGTTTTTGAATTGCAAAAATACTGAAACTGCAGTCCTGTTTTAAAGTCACATAGATTTTCAGAGAAATTGGCAGCAATTTCAGATAGAGCGTACATGGAATATCATTCCAAAGCAAGAAGGAAAAAAAACAAGAAAGCTGGAGCTTGTATTAATACTTTGTCTATATACAGTATGGTTCAACTAAGATCTCGGGGCACAAACTAGACTTTACAAGATGCCCAAAATATGAGGCTGGATTAACAGAGGCACAGGTAGGTTTATATTTTCCAAATCATACAAATGGGTTGGCAAGACATTAGGAAACTAAACTACTCTTCAAGGCCATCCATACTCTGATCAGATTCCTCCCATGTTAGTTCCCCATCAGCAGAATTAATTTCAGGACAGAGGTTTTAAAGTACAAGACTGAAAACCAACACAAGGGAAGTAAAGACCCTCACCTCCCACGTGGTAGCGAGTGGCAGTTACAGTCAACCCTGAGACACAGCTGCCACTGAACAGTGCCGAGCCATCCTCCCTTACATCCTGCACGACCAGCTGCAGCTCCTGCCCAGGCACCAACTCACAAAGGCCTTGGGCCATGCTGGACTCCCCTAAACAAAGGGAACAAAAAGCGGGAAGTCAGTTCTACCTATATTATTTCTTTGCAAAACAAAGACAATCCTCCACATTTACTCAGTGGTGCATGAACAAGCATCCATATCCACCTTCATAAGTTTAGGCTCCTGAATCTGTAGAAATACAAAGTCAATTCTAAGAGTTAATCAAAGAAGAAACACTTTTTTGACAGTAAGGATCTGAAAACTTTGGAGAGAACATTTCCAGTCTTACAGAAACACTGGCACACAGCATTGCATATAGAAGAAGGTGAAAGCAAAGTAGATTAATACTAAAAACACAAAACAGACCTGCCACTTCACAATTACAGGAAACAAAACATTAAAAAACATTGGATATAAGAAGAATCTAAAAAGGCAAAGTCAGAATTTGATAAAATCAACTGCAATACCTCCAGTGTACATAACACTAGAAAAACAGTATGTGAGAAAACCTGTAATACAAGTAGGCAAATCTATCTGAACAAACTCATGCTCATGTGAGTACTGGGTTTGGGTTTTCACAAGCA
>JAYRBT010000178.1:23602143-23615544 GCA_036023395.1 Myiotriccus ornatus | reverse complement strand
AGAATCTAAAAAGGCAAAGTCAGAATTTGATAAAATCAACTGCAATACCTCCAGTGTACATAACACTAGAAAAACAGCATGTGAGAAAACCTTTGCTGGAGGACCTGTAATACAAGTAGGCAAATCTATCTGAACAAACTCATGCTCATGTGAGTACTGGGTTTGGGTTTTCACAAGCACTTGAGTGCCTTCAACTTTCTAGTTAAGCAGATCCTGGCGAAGGCTCAAGGCAGTTGAAAACTTCCTCTGTGCAAATATCAACAATAAAAAACAATTTGAGGATCACAGCATGCACAAATGCACATTTCTATACTATAAGAACAGCAGGAACAGTCCCTGGCTGCAGTAAAAAGTCCTTCACTGTCACAGTTTAAAAAAACACTGGTAGAAGAAGGTAGAAATGGTAATTTCTCATCAGTTATGAGTTACCAGCATACAAATAATACATCATTAGTTGTCAATGATTCCTCCTCATTTTGATGGACAAAGCTAGTCCTATTTGCTTAAACACAGTAAGAGCAGCTGCTACCTGCTGTGTGTAATAGGCAAGGAAGGAAATCCTTCTTAAAACAAAGCCTTCTTTATTATTTTAGCCCTTCAAAAACATCCTTCACTTTATATAGATGTACTATTCTTCAGAAAGCACTAGGGGAAAAAAATCATTACCATCAGACAGGTAACTTGCTCAGCCTTTCTAAATGTCATAGCTAGTTATACTGATGCATTGACTTGGGTCCTTTCACCACTTTTCAGTATAGAAAATTGGTATGATGTCCATGCGCGTTCCTGTATCTATCCAGGCACCAGCACTATTTTTTCTAAACTAAGTAATTAGCAGGGGTAGGTCTCAAGTGCCTGTTTCCAAAACATGAGTTTGCACACAATGAGAGCCTCCAGTATTGCTTATAATCGTTCTCTTTTCAGACATTTGGGGAAATTCATGTTTGGGCATTGAGCAGTCTGTTTTGCTTCACTGGTGCTTTGCAGCAATGTACTCAGGCACATAGAAACAAACTCCTGGACTTTCATGAGTCACTCTTCCACTTACTTAGAAAAACAAAACCAAAACCACAACAAAACCATGTGCTTCCACCTCTATTGGCACATTAGAGAAGTTTCACAGCTCACTCAATATCCACAAGCTCTTTAGAGTTCAACATCTGACAGATGACCAGAAAAATCAGGTCTGCAGGTTAAGGCTCTTAAAATACAAGAGCAGAGACAATTAAAAATTAACCATTGCCAGTTTCAAAATGAACAAGCCTGGAGAAAGGTTTTGGTTCACAGAACATCCAGTCTTATCCTGGCCTTCCTTATTACCAGCTCCATGTCCTTCATGGAACCCATCCTTCTGTACCATTCTATCTCCCTTCCTTTTTTGGTATATGGACCTCACAGTGTATCTATCTATCTATCCCCTTATTTTAATTAGCTAAGCTTCAACCCAAAATCAATGCAAGAGACCTAGCAAACCTCAGAGAAAAGAGCAGCTTCTTTGGCTTGTTTCAGCTGTACTTCCAAAAAGCCCCTTGTTAATGGCAGACACTGCACACACATCCTTTTTCTAATAAGCTACTCTTGGAAGTGAAGTCTTTGCTTGAACTGACTTTTCTTTCACTTAAAAGAAAATGGTTTTCCCTTCTTACTCCTTTAGAGCCCCTTTTTTTTGACATGATCCCCTTTAGCAAAACATGTGTCATCTTTTACCTCTTTTCAACAAGTCCCTGATTTCTTTCAGCTCCTTGAAATATTGATTCAGGAGGGCAAAGCTCTCTGCAGCAGAATCACCCGAGCTGCACTCTGACACCTTCAGATTGAGGAGCACACGCTGCTTCTCCTCATCAGTGCTCATCACCTTTGCAATCACAGTCTGTCCCACCACAAAGTGGTCCTTGGTGTCTGTCACAAACTTGTCACTCATGCTCTGTGCAAAGAAAACAAAGGACAAAGGTTACTGAGCACAACTGCTACCTATCAACCACACATAGTGCTATTCAGAAGGGTTTGAGTTAAAACTTCATGAAAATGCATAAGAGAAATTAACACAGACTAACAAAGCCCCATCAATTAAAATTAATTACTGAAAACATGTGATATCCTTGTTGAAGCTTAAGTTCACTTGAATAAAGCCCTTTGTTTCACTTTGGAAATGAATAAAATGCAAACCTAAAACCTTTTACCCTACAGAACAAAGCTGTGCAAATGCAGGGTCTGCAACACAATTGTTCCCTCCCTTGCTAAAAGCCATGTTTCAAGCGGCCTGATCACACACATGCTGCTTACTGAAGTGAAGGCATTGCTTACCACTTTGGGTGCCAGTCCTGTCACACCAAAAGGGAACTCCACAAACACTCCGAAGGGCATCACATTCCTCACATAGCCAGTCAACAGCATGCCAGGCTGGATTTCAGAGAAGCTTCTCACAACTTGCTCCTCCTGTACAGCAGAAATCACTGCAGACTTTCTGCTCAAGATCTGAACAACCAATTAAGAAAAATGAGAAAAGATGAATGAAAGGAACATGATGCCAAGCAAACCTCTTGGTGCTGCTAACCACTGGGCTAGAGCACTCGCTGCAACCTACAGAATACAGGAGGTCTAAGTGTGGCAATTCCAATTTCTTTCTTGATCTCTCCACACAAAAATTTAGCAACTGATGTCTTTAACGTTGCTCAGCGCTGAAGACACATGCTCCACATAGCAGAAATATCAACTTCCTAATATTTCAATTCTGATTTTTGGTATAAGAACAGCAACCTTTGCTAAGGTTGTGATAAGATTAACAGCGCAGAAGCTGGCTGGGAAAATCAGCCAATTCACAACCAAGTCCTGGTTCTAAAGGGATTTTAGCAGCAGATGAGCCTCACTTTTAACACAAGTTATAATGAATCTTAGAAGTATCACTAGCTTGACAGGCACTTTTACTTCAACACACTAACTAGTGTATCTTCAGTTTGTTGCAGATACTCTGGATTCCTGGCAGATACCTCCTTCCCCCCACTTTGTTTGACTGGTTCAGGTGGCAAAGGATACAATGTGCTCTCCCTTGTCACTTAGGCACATAACTCTGGGCAGGACATCTCCCTCTTGAAGACAGTGCCACAGGAGCTTGGAGGTAGCAACGAAGTCAGAGAGGTGCTGCGTGGGGATCCAGGCAACCATATCGTCTTCATCTTCTAAGATAGAAACTTCTAACCCATTATCTTTCTTCTTCAAGACTTTCACATCAACTATCTGAGAGAGAGAACAATACAGCAATATAAAATTCCAAGTGTTTTTAAGTCATCTCTTTCGATGATCCACAGGGTACTAAATGCTGTGCTGCAGGGGCTCTGACATGGTCTCCCAGGTACATATGAGAAATTCTCACATCAACAGGACTGAACCTAAAAAGCATGCCAACATTAACACACTAAAATAAAAACTAATTCTCAGCTCCCAGGAAAATATAGAGCTAGAAACATTGCCTTGGTTGTGACTTTTTATTTGAAGGGTGAAAGGAATAATGTAATCTAGAACTGTCCTGTTCCTGCATTAACAGTATCTGCAGGGAATTGGAAACTGTTCATTGCAAAGACAACAAGGAAGTATTTCAAAACATTTCTCTGATGTTGTCTTTTTCCAGGGAGCAAAAGCTGCCGCTTTTGGAGTGAGAACATCAGCAGCATCCAGAAAAAAACAGGAGGACTCCACCTAAGAGTAGGAGCACTAACTGGTACATCTAGAAGGACTGTCCTGGGACACTTATCCTGACCTCTGAAACCAGAGATATGCTTTTTGATCCAGGAGGCCAACACACAATAAGAAATGCATGTTTAATGCTATTTCCTGACCACCATCAGCTTTCTTTGAAGTACAGTTTTTCACAGTGATACCAAATCATATGGAAACTGAGTAGGAAAAGGTAAAAAAAGAATCAGTCATTGAATTCAATACCTCTCCTATCTGATATTTCATTTCCTGGTTTTCCTTTGAAGTATATTCCCTTTTGTCCTCAGGGCCAGACTTGCTTGATAACCTGAAGGATAACAAGAGTCTTTCCTGCTGGGGCTCACATTTTAAGACCATTACTTTAACAACCTGCAGCAAAAAAAAACAAAAACAAAAAACCAAAAACAAAACAAAACAAAAAAACACAGAAGTTTAATTGAGGTGACCCACCTCCTCAGTGTGCTACCACCTACAGAATGAGACAGGAAAATACACACACAGCATACTTTTCTCTCACACCTGAGGATAGCGGGCCAGTGACTACAACTTAACAGTTCAACCAGCAACTAAAGTCCTTCTGATCACACAGACAGAAAATGGAAGTACACAATCATTAAATGACTTGCTAAAAGTATGTAGCAGCTCTGTTGCAGAGTTGAAAATAAAATTCAGACCTCTGGATCTCCAGTCAGAAATTTTGACTACAAAATTGCCTTCCTCCTTAGCCAGCCAAGAAACAGCAGGATTAAAGACAAGCAAAAGCACCAGAAAAAAATAATGAAGAGGGCTGAGATCGCTATAAGCTTGTCCACAACAAAGACCAGAACTTGGTGAACAACATGGTTCCCAAGTGCCTGGGATTTGAAACCAACAGGAAAACCAAAATAATGCAGAGGCAGAAAACATCATAATTATGATTCTGTAGTTAAGAGTTTTAACTTCCTTAGAAGAAACTGCAGCCTAGAACCCCAAAACTTCTACTGAGATCTAAGTTACTCAACCATGTGTAGTCCCTACATCACATACCATGCTGCCTCCCACACATCAGAGCAGAGAGACCAGAAAAAAAGGTAAGCCTATGACATAGTCAAAGAAGAGCTGCCCTTTTTACAGCCTAATCTGCTTAAATGGACCACGATTAGGTAGTTAAGTGAAAGGACAAACATCTCTTGGTGTAGCTGGTTCCTCAGGGAAAAACTCACGTTGAAGCAAACTAAACTGCAGATTTCCATTTTGCATTCAAACACACAGCACAGCATAGGCACATTAATTACCTGGCCTTCATAGAAGACTTTATCTGGACAAGATATGGGTTCTGTGCTCAGCTCATTCTTGGGTACCAGACCTTTGACATCATTATAGAACTTCACAATGCAGCCAAACTCCCTTGCACACACCACAAAGCCGTGTGTGATCAGACCTGGTTTTGCATCTTCATAATTTGTGAGGACTGGAAGCTTTGACTGGATGAGACTTTTTTTTAGAGTAAGGATCAGCTTCTTTCCTGCAGGATTGCACTCTAGCACCTACAAGAATGGAGTACAAAAAAGTTCAAAAAGCATGTCTGCCCTTGCCTGATCAATCCAGCTGCTAAATACTCAGAAGAGTGCAAAGCAGCTGAAGATCCTGTCTGGCAGCTCTTACCCGACACTTGACTTCATCTCCTATGCTGTACTTCTTCTCAGGCTGCTTCAGGATCACATCAGCAAGATGGATGGATGGCACAAGTCCTTTAATACCATCAGCTACTTTCACCTGCATCCCAATGGGTTTCAGAGAAAGCACTTTGCCCTAGAGCCCAAAACAGAGGAAACAATCGGTACATTCAACATCAAAAACAGACTCTGCACAAGTAGGCAACAGCCAAGACACTACAGTACCTATTGTCACCAAATCTAATTTAAAAAAAAGGGAATCTTACACCAACTTACACTTCACTCAACCAATCTGACCCCTTAACTTTTACACACTCTGGTTGTTGTAGAGCCTCTTCTCCTGAAACATAGGTTATTTCTGCAAAATCCCTAATGACTCTGGAAAACTAGAACTGTTTCCATAGACATATCCAACACAGCCATGACTCAGATACAAGAATGATCCTGAGTAACTTTCTGTCCATCAGCTGATTGTGATGGTTCATAAATGAACTTTTACTTGGAGTGCAAAGTGAGGTTTAGTTTCTTTCACTCAAGTCTTTCTAAAAAGGTATTCATGACCATAAATAAATGACTGACCATGGCTAAAATCTGATTGCCTCGGCCACATCATGAATAAAAACCTGAAAAAACTGGGGAAAAGTATTGCATTCCATTAATTAAGTCCTGCAAGGGAAGGTTTTTCTCATTTTCATCTCACTAGTCTGCACTGTAAGTTGAACATACATATTAAGCAGAAGAAATGCTCATTAGCTACATCATTGTCCTCAGTCTAATGGCCACACAGTACTGAATAAGTCCTTCAGAAACTCACCTGCACCACATCACCTGTGTGGATATCTCGGTATTGCAGAAACCGTGCTTCAATAACCTGACTAGGAAAGAGACACAAAGAGAAGACCAATCAGTCAACTTGAAGCAAATCAAGAATAAGACAAGGCAGTCCCCTCTTTGACTTGTCCCAAATATCCATTATTCAACACACTACCCAGTACTCTACAACTCCAAAGTGTTCTGCTCCAACTGACCTATATCCCAAAATAGCTCTCTGGAGATAAAGTTCAAGGAGGTTCACCCAGCTCCATTCCAGGTGACAGTCACACAGGTATGGCCCCACGAAAGGAGAACCCATCATCTGCCTTGCTTAAAGGCACACAGAGGGAGGAGCCCTCTAAGAGGGAGGAGCATAATGAGCAGAAAGATCAAGATTCAATTTCCTGTTCAGCCATAGTCTTCTGAGTTGATCTTGGCAGAAGTAATTTAGCCTCCCTGTGCCTCAGCTCACCAACTATATAGATGGTGCCTCAATTCCAAAGAGTATGGGGAAGGTATGTGCCTACACAACCTAATGTGACACAGAGATAGGAGTCAAAACCCTCAAATGGCAAGTTCCAGTCCAGCAAAGCAATGTAACATTTTCCACTCTCAACCACACCCTTCAACTAATTTTCTGTAACAGTCCTTGATACTTACTTCTTCAGAGATACAATACACATCTCATCCATGAGGCTGTAGTCAATGATTCGACATTTGTGGTTACATCCTGCCTTAAATGACCCAGGCTTAAAGGATTTTCTGTTCTTTGAAAGATGCTTCAACTAGTAACAAAGAAATTACAAGTTAGTTTTTGGAAAGTGGAAGCAGTTATATAGATTTTAGGTTGAAGTGGTAGCATTTGACAAATTTGTTCCTTTTAACATTCTCTTTGTGCAGCAGGTTTTACCAGCTCTTCCACAACAGCCCTTGTACATTTCAATTAGAACAAGGGGGGGATGTATGATTCGACAAATATCTTCCACAATATCTTCACTTGTTTGTACTGTCTCACAAAGAGCATATAGGTAGGTTTTATTTTCTGCTAGCCTGCTTTCCCAAGAGGCTTAGATAGATACGGAGGCCTTGCCCCACCAGCCTGGTACTTACCCGTGCAAATGCAAGAGTGCCATCATCGAGCTCAAAGAGGGCACCAAACTGCTTGTAGAAAGCTTTCACTGTGGACTCCTCCACCACGGCCCCCACGCGGTCACTGGAGAGCTGGTTGGGGGATCCCCCCGGGCGGAGGAAGGCCGGACGCAGCGTGAGCCGCACCGCCTTGGAGCCGGGGTGCACAGACAGGACACAGGCCTTCACCTGGGACAAGATGGTGTGTTCATTACACACAGGTTTGTAAGCAAAACAGGAGAAAGGCACATCTCTCATGCTTTCAGACATTCTGCTTGGTACGTGAAATCTTTGTCCATGCACCAGCATTTTCTAATACTAAACTAAGTCATCATTTCAGCTCCAACAGCTTTACTGAGGAGGGATTTTTTGCTTTTGTCTGTTGTTTACAGACTAGTCTGGTATCAATGCAGGAAGAGGAACATGACACATGTTGTGTTTCTATCCCTTGCAAGTCTCTCAGGCTTTCTAAATAAGTCTTCCAGTAACCCAGGAATGGCTTTGCTCTTCACAGCTCTAAAGCAGCCCTGATAGTAATTCAAGTAAAAGGTGGCAAAGAGAGCTATCACTAGGAAGATTTCAGAGATAATTCCACAGAAATGTTGGAGAAGGTAAGAGACAGTGTAAGCAACATACCAACTCCAGCCATCCTCCACCGTCCTTACCACTTGATCTGGAGAATAGTTCATGGATTTCTCTGGGTCCATGTGCATGAAATCCACAATGCCAGTGAAGTAACACAGAAATGTCAGTTTCATTCCAAACGGGGTCACCTAGGAAGGGGAAGGAAAAGGTGTCAAAATAAATTTGCACTCAAGTTTTCATGCAGGACAAACAGAGAGCAGTTCACACATTTCAGGAAAAAGCACTGTCAGTGTTAATCTACAAGCACATCATAAGAGACAGGAAAACTGCTAAAAATTCTGCTTTGCACACTGTGTCGCAAAAACAATCCTTTAACGTTTTGATAATGCTGTGTGTACCCTGAAAACTACTGCTACGCTGTTGAATACTTTACCTAGGAAAAGGCCAGAGAAGCACAAAAAGGATCCTGTTCTGCTTCAAGCTTCATCACCAGCTTCAGGCTGAAGCCTTTATACTTATGGCATCACAACCAGAACAGAGATCAGGCCTCAGGTGATTGTGGTGGAGGGAGTGTCTAGCAGATAACAATGTCTGCTAATATTAAGAGCCCAAACAGAATTGTTCCACTCCATAAACTTCTGTCTGTGTTTCACCTGCCTCCTGCCTTCAACACGGCTCAAAAGAAACCCAAACCAGAGCTTACTTTCTGCACTCGAGCTTTCACCACCAGCCCTGGCAGTAAGTTAGAGAGTGACCAGTTCTGTTTCTCTGTGGCGAGGGATGCAGCAACCTCTGACCGATCAATGGACAAACGGACCACTCTGCCCTCGTTCTTCACTTCCACGATGACACAGGTCAGGTTCTGGCCTATTTTCAAGTCAGGCCCTACAAACACAAGTCACAGCATAAAACCTCCACCAGGAACACACAGGGATTCCCTTCCACTCTTCCCAATGCTTTTTTAGAGTTCCCTCTATTTTAAGATGTTACAACTCCTCTCAATCAAAGTGCAGTTTACTGCCAGCAGGGATGGATGGGCTTGGAACATGGATGTGGTCTGTCAGAACCCAGACTGAAGCACAAAGGCTTGTTGCAGACCAGCCACAGAACTGCTATTTTCAACAACCTGCAAATAGTCCACCTTAACCCAATCCCACTAACACTACAGACGTAACACACTTTAATTCCTGTCATTCTCCACCTCCATTTTAACCCCAGCAGATCCTCCTGCACTTCTTCTTACCTCTCTTGAGTGCTTTGATGTAATTTTTGGCTTTCTCATGAGGCAGGAAAGCATGAGTCCCACTGACTCCAATATCTATGAGGTAGCCATGGTCTTCCACACTAGATACAGAGCCAGAGAGCAGCTGTTGGGAGGGAAGCAGTGCAACTCAGTAACATGACAAAACAGCTGAGTCTTCAAAGAACGCATGTCTGGTAAGAGATTACCCACCCAAGTACTCACTTGTTTTACATGTACAGAGAACAGTTTTCCAGAGCAGAAAGAACACTACATTCTTTCTTACTACACAGTTCATCTGGCAGTGAGGTCTCAACTCTACACTTATCCAACTATGCATGTATGAAGCTCACAAAGCAGCAGGAAAAAAAATTGTGATGCTCAAAAATAGCAGGTGCTCTAATTGCAGGCACATGCCTACAGTCATACAGGTGCAAACACAAAACCTAAACAACCAAGCACCTCTGCAAGGCACGCTAAATATCACTCTCCACAAAAATAAAGAAACCTACTCAGGAAGAAATCATTAAATAACTTGTCCATATTGAAACAGAATCAGGTGAATGGATTTCACGAGTGACAACCTGAAGACAAGAACCAATACCACCCCCTCCCCTCCAGTTCTCTTCATGGCGGGAACAGCTCCACATGCTGCTCTGATCCCATGCAAGCAAAAAACTGAAATGTTCTCCACACACTGTGCAAAAGCCTAGAGGGGCTGTGACAGACCCAGAAAACATACCATGCCTGTTGCTAGTGCTGAGGCATTCAGGCCCTTATTGACCTTCTTGGGGTCAATCGATAATTTGATGCTGCGACGTCCATCGTCACTTTTCTCAACACTGGTCACGATGCACCTGACCAGTGTCCCTGCAGAATACATGTCCGAGAGCGAATTCAAGCCCTGCCCAGAAAGATGATCAAGAGAGAAAGATACAAATTTTACAATATCAAATAATATAAGAAGGCCAGAATTTGTTACTGAAGTGCTTTTGAAAACAAAATCCCATAGGAAAGTCCCGTTTCTCTGTCAACGCTACAATAAAAAGCAGGGAATGCCACACACGGCAGAATCTCAACAGAGAGGCAGGGATGACACTATGTTATGTCAGCAAGACTGACAGGCTTTGCTTAGAAATGAACACCTGAGGAAACATCTCCAGAGCTTACAGTGACATCTCCCTCTTTAGCAGAGAAAAACACCACCACCAAAGGGGTGGTGCAGATCCCATAGCCACACCAACTTGGGAAAACTTATGCACCGCTGACACCAGAGACAGGGTAACAGATTACTCCATCCTCTTTCTTTCTAGCAATCAGCTATTATCAGGATAATTGCAAAGTTTGCTTGGAAAAGCAGGTTCCAAAACAAGGTCAATCTATGTTAGCACCACGCAGCAGCACATGGCACACAACTAAACTGTAAGGACCATGTTCCTCCTCGGGGCCCTGAGAAATTCTTCCACCCTCACATCATTTTCCAGTCACCTTCCTAACTTCCATTATTGCCTACAGCCAGGGATCAGTATTTAGCTTCAGCAGCACAGAGATAACAAAATTTCTCTTTATGTTCAACAGGCTGCTTAAAAAGCTCAAGGATTATTTAGCCAAGGCTAAGGGCTGCAGGTGATCAAAATCAAGTCACCTGTGAGACTGGTGACCAGACATCAGGCCCTGAACAAGACCCCAGGGTTGGTTCTGAGGTATTGTTAACACTCCTTAGCTTCAGGCACAAATCACAGCCCCAGCCCAAGGTCTCACCTCCGGGAGTTCTCCCTGGGCCACCTGCTGACTCAGCAGTTTGCTGTAGGCGTCGCTGATCTGCGTGATCGGCACAAACCCCGAAAGGCCGTTGGGCAAACTGATGACCAGCTCGTAGTCACTGACCTCCTTTATACACCCAAGGAGCAGCATCTCCTCACAGAGTGCCTGGGAAAGCAGGAAGAACAGCACACTGTGGGCATCTTGGCAAGTCAGTGATAACAGGATGATAAACACGGTTTTGTACTGAATCACTGATACATTTTACAGGTTTAGAGGAGGAAGAAAATGCCATTTTTACGCAGTCCAGGAAAGAGATGCACACAAATTCAAACATTTATGCACCAACCTGAATTGTGAGTGGTCCAATATTCACAACATTGTCTTTAGCAGCGGTTGTTTTGTCTGCCTTGAACTTTTTCTGCTTTCCTTGATCCTTTTGGCTCCTTTTTCTTTTCTGGGATTTTTCTTCATGGTGAACCTAGCAGTTCATAAGCACAGAGGGAAAAAATAAAAGCAGATAAAGAGACAAACTTTGCACTAAGGCAGAACTCTGCTGCCATGAATAAAATCAGAATAAATGCTAGGACTAGAGGAAAAAACAGAACTGTCTTGTCTGTCTACAAGTCTTACAAAGTATCTTCTTTGGACTGAGGCTGATTATTTATAAAACCGTGAATCTTGGGAATGGAAACAAATGATCCGCACTACACCAACACTCTAATAACAGAAGGAGAAAGATCAAATTTAGCCTACATCCAGTAACATCAGCCTCACTACATGGCACTTTGTGATAAGATGCTTGTGGAAAGTTTAAAAGCTAAAGCCTGATGGACAATTTCAACTGAAATTTCTCTGTCATCACGTTCAACATCCATCAGACATTAGGGATCTTCAAGAGGTCAGGAGAAAGGTGGATGTCAGCAGTCATCTATTCCTGGGAGCGCCTTCTACAGTTTACTGTAGAGATAACAGGTAGGAAGGACTGCGGGTCAAATTGTGGCAGCGCAAGAGCTCTGAGGAGTTAATCAAGAACGTGCAAACAACGTACATCAAACAAATTGTCCCGCTCTAACTTTGGCTTGGATGTTTTTCCCTCTGCAGGTTTTTTCTGGATACCCCCTCGAGGAAAGTTTTCTTCCAAAGACGCCATGCTCGTCCTGCTATGGGACAAAGGACAAAACAGAGGTGAAATGCACAGTTCTTACACTTGTTCCTCACAGACACCGAAGAGACATAAGAGTGCACTACCCCCAGGCACAGGAAGATTTTGGAGGGCTGCTTTATAGTTAGTCAGTGACAAAACAGCAACTCTCATCCAAAGGTATTTAACGTTTGACCAAACCAAAGTATTGCAGCAGTCCATCTAAATATGCACATCCCTAACACCTTCTACTGTTGTCCAGTTCTACTAGACTGAAGTATTAAAGTATTAATTCCTAAGGCATTTAAATGCATCAAACACGTATTCGTAAGACTGCTTTAACCATAGATTTCCTAAACCAATATTTGTTATATTCAGTGGACAAACTGAAACTACCAGCTTCAGTCACCAAGGAGAAAGCTGTGAGCAAAACACTCATTAAACTTGGTCTGCATTTTTACTTTTTAGATACCACTCATAAAGGCTAATATAATTTGATACCTCTCTGTGCAAGCTGCAAATACAGATATAAGCATATACAGATGTACATTTAATGCACGTGTAACCCCGCTGTTCCAGCCTCTAAACAACACCTTATTTATCAGGTCACAACGAACACGTTATTACTACTAGTAAAAAATGGTAAGTATTAGTAGTAGTAGATATTATTATTACTATAAATAATATTAGCGTTATTACTTATTATGCTTATACTGTTATTTATATTATACTGTTATTTATACGAGTATCATTAGCCAACAGTAACCCCACAGAAATCAGCGCTGAAACACTGCGCTGCCTGTCAGACGCACAAACCCCCCGTAAGCCTGAAAACACCTGACAGCACTCGAGTTCATCGAGGCACGCTTCACCTCAGGGCTCGGCAATCAGCACGGGCAGCCCCTCACGGCCGGCAGCACAGCCCCCGGCGCGGGCGGGGCCGACGCTGTTCCCTTCCCGGGCGGCTCCCGTGGGAATGCGGGGCGGTTCCCGTGGGAATGCGGGGCGGTTCCCGTGGGAATGCCGGGCGGTTCCCGTGGGAATGCCGGCCGACAGCACCGGCACCGGGACCGGGACGCGCACGCGGCGCGCCGGGCGGAAGCGGCGCGCGGGTCGAAGGGCAAAGGTCGGGCGGAAGTGACGTTGTGCCCCCTCAGGGGGAAAAGGGGGCGGGGACGACCAGCTCCCCGCGCGGGCTGCAGCCAATCGGCGCGGGGCGGGGGGGCTGCGCGCGCCGCTGCGCGGCCGCCATCTTGTGGGAGGGCGCGGGCGAAGGGCAGAGCGCGGCGGCGGCGGCGGAGGAGGCACCGCAGGTACCGCGGGACGGGCGGCCCGGGGGCGGGGGGCGGCCCGGGGCGGGGGGC
>JAYRBT010000178.1:23588255-23598797 GCA_036023395.1 Myiotriccus ornatus | reverse complement strand
CTGATCCTTACTGGTTGCTCAGGAGGACTCACTGTGGTACAATGCTTTTGTGGGTGGAAACTGTCACTTCAGCAGACAAGCTGGCCTTTCAAAAGCAAACTGATCATACACTTATCCTTTCACTCTGCTATACTCTTTCAATTTCTTAGCTTTCTTACATTTTTTATGTTAAAACTTAAGCAGAAAGGACACAGGTTTTTTTAAGTTCTTTTAGATCTAAAACAAAGTAAAGGGTTTAAATCTGCTTTTTTAACAGTGGGTATTTCAGTTGTGCCTCAGTCCCTTTTTATTTTCTCATTCAATAAAGTATGAAAGTAAAGTTCACACTGCGCTTCCAGTTGCTTGTCACACTGACAGTACTGGCTACCTGTGAAAAACAGTAACAAGATCTGTGTTTCTGACACCTCAAAAGAGCACGGAGTTTGAAATCTTTTTCAGGACTTACTACTTGGCGGATAAAACCCGTGCCTGGAGCTTCACGGCAGTGCCATGACCACAAGCATCAGAGTGTCAGAGCAGCTCCGTCAATGCCCTGGTTGTTGCTGTGACCTTATCACCACACATGCTGCCCAGCACAGGATATAGTGAATCAAACTACATTCTTCTTTCCTGAAACTGGACAGTTTTTGCTTGTGTTTGAGACTGATGAAATATTTGCTAACCATAAATTAAGTGCTTTAAAAAAAATCATCAAGGCTGTTAACTTCTCACAAGTTTCAGCAGAGCTCAGTGCCATCTCTGAGAGGAGATGGCTCATTTCATATATACATATATGTGTCTCAAAAGCACCACGAACAGTTCCTTCTTTTACAGCCACAATGTCTTGTCAATCCCCAGCATTTTCAAACTGCAGAAAAATACAAAACAGCAGAACTGAGAAATGCTGCCTGCATTAATTTACACAGTTTCATCTTCCCTGCAACAGACTCGTGGGGATCCTTGTGTACTAGACATTTCTCCTTGTCTCGCATCCTGAGGTCAGTACTGCAATGCCTTGGCACAGGCAGTATCAGCTTCCCAATTTACTGTGAACTGTAGGCTCCTGCAGCCAGCAGCAGGTTCCTGCGTGTGAAGTGGAGATGAACAACCGGGGTTGATTTGGTCATGTATGTACCCAGTAACAAGTCCTGTGAGTTTTCAGGCAAGTTTATGTGTCCAGTGGCTGTAGTAAAGTCATCAGTCTCTAAATCTTCAAATGCCTTCACAGCATCCCACAGACGAACTGTGTTATCCATTGAACCTAAAAAGAAAACCACAACAGTTTATTTTATCAATAAAATTGTATATAAAAAAAGTTGCTAGGGAGCATGTTAACAGAAGTAAAAGCTCAGAAAGCACAAGACTATAGCAAGGATCTAACATACGGCATACACACATAAAAGTTGCCTGGATTTCAGCTTTCCTGTAGTCTAACCTGAATGCCCTGTAGACAAGGCAAAAAGAACTGCTCTCAAAACACCCGGGTTTGGATCATATCACTTACCATTGAAAAGGCAGGACCATCCTGTGGGCTGCATGCCAACTGCAGGTAAAATTTATGATTTTAAGTCACATATTAAGAGTTTTTTGTATGGTATAGGGAATACAGTGGAATTTTGCAAGCTCAGCGGCCTGTGCTTTCACTGGAGCACGGGCAGATAAATTGGAATAACCACTAAGCAGGCTGGATCAAACCTGTACCCTATCTGTTAGCTTTCACTCCTGTAGCAGTAGCTCCCAGAGGATTCTCACTGCACTGCATTTAGGAACATACTAGTAAACAAATCTTGAATATTCCTAGTCTGGTTTCATGAGGAAATTACCCTCATGTAATTAGTGACTATCCATCATTTCTTCAACTTCTTGGCTAATTTCAAGCAGTTGACAAAACAGAGTAAGTTTCGAATTAATGAAATAACTACACATTTTAAGAAAACAGTTCACTGAATATAGAGAGACAAAACTTTGTGCCTCCATGAAGGGAAAACTGGTAAAGGAGCTCTGGCATATTAGACACCTGAGAACCCACGTGGACGAGAAGGAAAAACAAGCAGGCTTCACAAATTCTGCTGCTCACAGACCTGTTCGTTAATATTATATGCCCATATCTATGTAGATGCTCTACCATGAAGAAATAGTAAGGGTGTGGATAACTCATATTCCTTTCTATCCTTTCCTCTTTCTTTAGTCCTTCTGCATTCCCAGTCCCATCCCATTCCAGTATCCTGCACCTCTCTGGCCCAGCCACTTTTTGTCTGCCCTAGGGTTATTGCTTCAGATTCCATCCCCAACACTGTACAGATTCACAACCTTCACTGTCACCTAAGTGCATGACACCTTTCCTTCAGACCCTAGAAGAGTGAGGGGTCACACTTCAGTGAAGTACTCGCCTTTGTACCAGCAGTTTTCAGTTGCTGCTTTTGCAAAGCAAGTGATTCTTCGTCATTCTCAACTTAAGGAACCAATTATATAATTCCTTTTCAGACTTACAGAATACAATGGAAACTTCACTGTTTCTTTTGAGTTTTACCTGATGCTAAAATCTCCCCATCTCTGCTGAATCTGAGCGCGTAGATAGTGTCAGTGTGCCCTTTCAATTCGCCAACCATCAAGCCGTGTCCAATATCCCATAGCAGAACTCTTCCATCTGTTGCTCCAGTAGCCAGGAATCTTCCATTAGGAGAAAATGCCAATGAATGAATTGGTCCCTAAAACAGACATTGAGGGGCAATCAAACAAGTGAATTAAGTCTACTCACGTTCAGTCAGTCACGCTGTGTTTGTTTGAAACAGTACTGTGTAGAATCTCATCAGAGAAATGAAATCTCTTTTACACTAAATGATATGACTTACCTTATGTCCAGTGAATATTCTTACACAATTCCCATTCAAAACATCCCAGAGCCGTATAGTCCTGTCTGCTGAGCCTGTGGCAATATAGTTGGAATTTGGATGAAATCGTGTACAAGTGACATCAGCAAGATGGCCAGCAAATATCCGTAGTGGCTGGTAGTGATCTGTTGCCCACAGACTGAAAAGAAAAGCTTTATTAATAAAAAGAACTCTATAAAGAAGTTCAGTACCTGTACCTGTGGGAGCAGCTCCAGAGGAAGCCACAAACATGCTCAGAGAGCTGAAGAACCTCTCCTGCGAGGAAAGGCTGAGAGAGTTGGGGCTGTTCAGCCGGGAGCAGAGTCATCCCTGCTGAGACCCTATTGTGGCCTTTCAGTACTTTTAAGAAAGATGAGGACAGACTTTTTATCAGGACCTATTGCAAAAGGACAAGGGATAACAGTTTTAAATTAAAGGAGGGTAACGTTAGACCAAAGGAAGAAATTTTTATAATGAGGGTGGTGAAACACTGGCACAGGCTGCGCAGAGACGTGGTGGATGCCCCATCCCTGGAACATTCAAGGTCAGGTTGGACAGGGCAACCTGATCTAGCTGAAGATGTCCCTGCTCATTGTAGGGGAGTTGGACTAGGTGACTTAAAAGGTCCCGTCCAACCCAAACTATTCCATGATTCTATAACCTGTAGCTCAGTTAGAAATAAAAGTAATCATGGAGTGATTTCGTACAGGTCAGTTTATTAAATTAGCAGGAGCTTTTTTTGAAAAATATACCTCTCAGAAGAGAGAAATAAAGAATATTCTATCAAGCTGGTAAACAACTGGAAGAGAATACTTCTAATCAGAGGGGTCACACGAGGACATAATCTCTTTAGTCATCAAATAATATGATGTGTGTTGAAAAAAATAGTAAAACTACATTAAAACATTAATTGGAATTAAATAAAATTCATTTTCAGTAATAGGGTAGACTAGAGTATATCACCTAGTCACTTACAGGGTTAATCCACCACAAACTAACCCAGACAAATAAAAAACACATCCAGTTTCTTACCGAGCCACTCTGTCGTGTCCCCCTGACACAAAGTAATAACCATAAGGAGAGAACTGTGTATCCCACACTGGATAGTTGTGTCCTTTATATCCCACCAAACACGTGAATGTTTGGAGACTCCACAATCTGACAGTGCCATCCTCAGAACAGGACAACAGATAGTTCCTGTCACAGGAGAAAGTATTATATCAAACTCACACAAGGGCTGTGTAACCATTGCATAAACATTGTGAGATATCCATGATAAAACTGTCCCCTGAGCAGCACCTGTTTAGCATGTCACACATAAATCAGCATTTTGGTGAGGTAAGCAACAAGAACCAATTCAAGCAGAATCCAGTCCTAGGCCCTTATGCAAAAGAGAAGATTGGACACTGATGATTAATTCTGTACTGAGGGGAGAGAGAAAAAAAAACCCACACCACAGAAGAAACCTCCAAAACAGTGCTGGTATTCTCAGCTCCAGTTGATTTCAGTAGTAGTTGACAGTGCTCAACACCCTGAACATTATGAGCACTTACATAGTTTCTTATAAGCTACATGAACAAGAATTGCTTTAACCTGGAAAAAGCTTCATTAAGAGTAGGTTTTCTATCATTAGCATGCACTTAAAACTGAAGACAAGCAAACTAGTTAGCTTTTACCTATCAGGACTGAAGCTGGTGCCATAGACAGGTCCACTGTGACCATATAAAATCTTCAACTCACTTGCTGTTTTCTCATCCATGATCCTCTCCAAGACATCGTCCGATTCTTTATCGATAAGACTGAGGTCTGCAAGATTTCAAAGTTCATGTATCAGAATAACTGTCAGAAGTTCAAAAATAAATATCATGACATCATCTCAGTTAAATATCAAAATTAAGAAATGTTTGCATGGTATCCAGCTTCCACCACAACACGTTACACAAACAGCAGAATTAAAGAAGCCTGGTTTCCATGAATTTGTGTAGGTGTTGAGCTATAGGACCTTCTCCTCGATCCTCCTCAGAGTTCCCTCCTATCATGTCCCCCAGGGTACCTCTAGTCTCTCCCCTAGATCACCTAAATCCAACTATCTACTACATCCAGTAGTTACCATCCAGTTAAGAAGCAAGATGGCTAGTTCCACACTAGTTATGGCCAGTTCCATACAAGCTATGGCTACTTCCAAGCTTTCTGCACTGACCACCTCACAGAAGGTGTACATGACTGGATTTCTCATTCCTTTAAAATGTTTCTAATGGTAGTACATAGGATGTAGTCATACATCTGGGCACATTTTTTTCTCTGAAGTGAAGCATCTAAGCACTGAAGACAACTCCCCTGCCACAGATATCCTTCCCTGTTCAGGCAGAACACAGCTGTCACAAGTCATGCATGCTCATATTAAGTATTACTGTCTTAATTACCTGCTGCCGTTTTCACACTACGAAGCTTTTTTGGAGTCACAGACCACACTCTGACAGTAGAGTCAGCAAAGCCTCCTACAATCATGCTGGAGTCATCTGTAATATCCACTGCGGTCAGACCCTAGACACAAAATACCCGTTTATATTGTTTGCATCTGCCATGATGCATTTTAAGTACTACAAAATCCTAAGAACTAATAAAAAGGCAATTCAACTTCTTTACAAAAATAGATGGAATTATTCTAGGATAAACATAAACACATGTGAATTCTTGCCCTATTAAAAATAAAGCTCTATGTATGAAGCAGAGTCAACAGTGACAAATAGTAACTGCCTTCCATATTCTGGTGCCAAACACCTACTGCATTCTGTAGGATACACTTAAGGCCCCACAGGAATAGTGAAAGAAGGAATTATGGCAAATCCAAGCAAAACCAAGGACCATGGAAATTTTATAGTTTAAGGAGTCTTTAAAGAGAATTTTAAACATTTTGGAACGTAAACTTTGTAATGCTTGTTCCAAATACTCCAATAACCCTTGCGAACACTGTTATGTCTTCTTTCTTTATTAAGAGTAATGTTCATAATTTCGATTCCCTTTTCCATATTATCCAAACTCTTCTCTCACCAACCTGGTAAGCATTAAGGAATGTGTAGAAACAGATGGAGGGCAGGCACTCTGGGCCAAGACGCACACGCCTTGCAGCTTCCTTCATATTCATTACTTTATCCAGCTTGTCAGAGTCTTTCAGTTCAGGCAGAGGAATTCTACACAAGAAACACATGTTTTTACAAAGTAAAAGCACCCTCCTTATTGTTAATCCAAACAGTTAATGTGAAACCTTCCCATGCAACCCTATACCTCAATATTCAAATAAGAAACAAGAATTAGAAAAAATGAAAGATTACATAGAAGACTAACTGATGAGAGAGTGAGCCAGTAGCTTCAAGAATTTCAGACAGGCAGAGGAACAACATAATTAATAAATTGATTATGACCTGAAAAGATTCGTGAGTAACTAAGTAAAACTTTATCAATGGAAATCTAGATTGACTTGAAGGGCAATGGCAGATGGTTATATGCTAAGGTTTCCATTATGTCCCTTAGATGTCTTATGGCTAAAGCTGTACAGCCGAAATAGCCAAATGCTAAAAGTGCCATGTGAACAGTGATGCAGATTTGGCACAAGACTGGATTTTAAGGACTTCTCTGCGCATCGTTCCCTTGGTACCTGTTTTGGGGAGGAGCATTAGGGTCCTGCTTTTTACTTTTTGACCCTACATTATCTTTTTTAGGTTTTTTCTTCTTTGGCTTTCCTTCCTCATTTTCTCCCTCTTCATCTTCATCATCCAAAGGCACATCAAACTCTGGTTCTTTCAATAAGCCAAAGAAAACCTACAATCAATAAAACACACAAGACAAAACAGTAATTGCTGTTCTCACCAAAAACTAATTCTTTAATGGCAACTTTTCAGCGTAAAAGTCCAAGCAATAGAGCTGCTCCTTTGAAACTGCTGTTTAATATTACTGCATATGTTACTGCTCAGCCCATAACAAATGTAGTACATGTTCTTCTGGTTTACCCAGCAACTGATCTAGACAACTATAAGTTCTTCCACCATCTCTTAGCTCTTCCTTAAAGTGGAATCCCTACACCTTACCTAATTTATTTATATAGTACTGTGGTATTACCCAAGCAGCCCTTGCAGTAACAACTGGGGGGCAAGTAAAAATTACATCCGTTGTACAAAAGAGGAAGCCAAATAGTCAGGTGTCCATTTTAAAACTCCGGAGCAATTCATGAATTGGTTTATGTCAGTGGGCTGGACACAAGGTTGTCTCTCAAAAGGTTCAGCAGCTTCTTCCACCAAACAGTGACATACCTTGATCTCTACTCCTGTCAACAACTGTTTGTACAGTTCAGTTCCTTTATTCCATTCATGCTGTCTTTTAAGATTTCAAGTTACAATTGTCAGTCTATACTATGGGATCTCCCTTAAAAACTAGGGAAATTTCTTTAATTATAGAAGTGCAAAAATCTTTGCCTCCTACCTTTGCTTTATTAGCCTCTCGTTTTGCCTCCCCGGCCAAGCTTCCAACCATAGCATCTATCTGTTGTTTGCTGCGAGGCATTCCATCAAAGATATCAATGTAAAGATGCTCCTGAACAATGTTCCAGATCTGATTGTTCTGCTTTTCCTGCAGATGCCTCTTCAAGAGCTGGTAAGAGTCACGGGAAATACGCAGCACAAACTTGCTTGTTCGGAAATCCAGCATGGTCTCATTACCTTTCATGTGCTCTTTTTTGGTTAAGCTAGAGAGTACCCGCAGGTCATCCTGGTAATAGCACTCCTGATCCCCATGAAACCTATTGAAACAATTTAACAAAGGTTTATTATGAAAACATTATCTCCTAAGGGCACACTTATGTACCTTGCTTGAATATGAAACATATATGTAAGGACCGTTTGGAAGCTACTGACTACATATGGGATTATTTTTCTTATGAAATTAAATTCATCCAGGGGAAGATACACCAGTGATTTACTGTGCACAGTAAGAGCATTCAGCAGTTAAAAAACAAGATGAAGAGAACACACAAATGGAACCTCTCAGGATTTCATACACCCAAAGGGTTCTCACCTGAAGTAAATAGTTACACTAAATGTTTATTTCCAGAAATTAAACCTTAATTTGTGGTACTATACAGTACAGGGCATTTTTTATTACACAAGACTACTTGGATGCATTTATGTCTGATTCATTATATGACATATATTTCAAAGTCTACATGTTTCTCACTCTCCATTTACATTATCTAATACCTAACATATCTTTAGGGTTTTCCATTTTTACTCAACTTGTTATAAAATAGTTGTGACAAGGGGCATTTTAGCTATTTACCATTACAGAACCATTTTTGCTGACCATTTGGAGGGAGACAAAGTTATCTTTTCAGACTGGAGGATTTCATAACTGGTCTGAATCCAGAAAACAAGTTCAATTTAATTTTCTTTTCAATTAATAAACAAATGAAACATAGCAAGAGCACAGACGACTATAGATTAGCCATCAATTAACTTCTTTAATCTCATTTGAAGAATTTAAGTTTACATGCTATGATATTAGCAAATACTTGGAGTGTACACTACTTTGGCATCTCAGTGCAATTGTCAAGTGCTAAAAAATTACCCCACAGTCTTTCCCTAAAGATGCAACATCTCTTCATTGATATTTTTGCAGCAAGGAGCCCATCAGCACACCATAAACAGGGTTCAAAATCTGCCAATGGACAATTCAAAAGCGTGTAGTTTGCACATCTTTCTACAGAAGACGGGAAAAGAATTTAAGAACAGTTACTGCAATCCATGGCACCATTACTTCAGATTTCAAATCTCTTCAACTTTAAATAAGAAAAATAATATGTACATCTGTATATGTATACAAACCTATGCTACTGTAGCTCACAAGTTTAACCAAAGCAGCAAACACAAAATGACACAAATGCACAAACAAAAATTAATTACCTTTCAAAAAAAGACTTTGCCTCACTCTCGTGTTGATTGTAGACCAATTCCAAGTACATGTGCACAAAGAGAGGGTAAAACAGCTGAGACAACTCTGCTCGATGACAGTCCAGGGAACACTCGATGAAGTGTTTCAACCCGCTGTAGTACTCCTCGTACAGCGTCGGGTCCCCTTGCTGGTTGTAGGCCGACAGCACCGCGCTCACGTCCGGCTGATCCTCCACAACCACGGCGCCTCCAACTGCAAAACCATCAGCAAACAACAAGAGCTTGTCAGCCTGGAAGAGCCGATGAGCAAACAGTGGCCCCAACCCGCTGGTCAGGTGGGGCAACAGGCAAAACACGCCGTGTGACTGCCCAGCACCAAGTCTAAACCACACAGGTGAGAGGGTGGTGGGACTTTACAGTCCAGCTGTCAGTTTTCCCAGCACCTCCAGCAGCTTCTGGGGCTTTCCCTGCCAACAGCTGCCTGTAAGGTATCTAACCCAGTGCCTCATTCAGCCAGTATTATACACGTAAAGGAAGAAGCCACTAACATCACCAGAACAAGTTATCTTTACCGCTAGGGCTAGAAACTCTCAAACGAGAAGCAGAATGTAAGACATACCCACGATAATTATTTCGCATCCAGTAAAAAAGCAACTTAAGTTCATTAAGTGAACAATTCACTAAGAGCACCTCGCAACTGTCACAGAATAGGGACACTTTTAACACTCTGACAGCTCTGTTCTACACAGCAGTCTTGTCTTTTACGTAAAAACAATCTTATCAGGTGATGGCAGGAACAAGGTGACTTTATGCTGTACCTTTACTGGAACTCAGACTATCAGTTCTCAACATTTCATTATACTATTCTGTAAAGCTGCCTCACGGAACACCTTGATTAACAATACCTAGAAATTAATTATCCAAAGGACATCTCAGGTACACAGCAACTCGATCAAGAAATGCAGAAAGCTTCATCTACAAGCAACTCACGTTTCCATCAAAATGCAACCTGTACATCAGACCTCCGTTCTCATCCCTGCTAACTACAATGAAAACCGAGAGTCTCCTGCTTCTCTGTTAGTCGAGATGGGACACAAAGACGAGGGGAAGCACCTCTCACTTCGACAGTGCTCCTTTCAAACACGACAGGCACCCCATCCTTCGTCCCTTGATCCAGGAGCTCCGGACTTCTCCCCGGATTGCATGGGTAATGACACACACACGGACCGCCCAGAAGTCCGGGGAATGACCTGACACCGACCCTCGTGTTCCAGCACCACGGGGAAACCCGGGCACACGGGCACCCCCCCTCCCAGGGGTCCCGCGGGGAGGAGGCACCGACCCCGCGGCAGCCTCGGGCCCCACCTTTCCCAGGCGGCACGGCGGCAACTGCGGCCACCCCGGGGCTTGAAGTCGCGACAGTGGCGACGCTGCCTCCGATGGCGACGGCGGCAGCGCCGGTGCCCCGGCCGAGCAGCGCCTCTCCGGAGTCCGCGTCGCTGCTGGAGCCCACCAGGAGCCCGGCGCTGGCGGGGCTGAGCGCGGCGGCGCCCAGGTCGTCGCCGAGCAGGCGGGCTTCGCGGCGCAGGATCTCCTCGGACTCGCGGAGGTTGCTGCGCCGCAGGAACTGCAGCACGGCCACGAGCGTCTGCCGGTCCAGCGCCGCCGGGGACGCGGCCGGCCCGGGCGCCGCGGGCTTCGCGGGCGCCGCATCCCCAGCGCCCCCCGCCGCCTCTCCCTCCGCCGCGGCGGCC
>JAYRBT010000178.1:23541682-23576194 GCA_036023395.1 Myiotriccus ornatus | reverse complement strand
TTCTCTTCCGTTTTTCTTAAATATGTAATTAGCAAAGGCGTCACTACGAGTTTTGATTGGGTTTTGTCTGGAAATCTCCTTGGACAAAACCATTCACAGCCCCAGGGACGGGTTGGTGGGCAAAACCACGACAAGGGTTTTGTTGGGAAAAACACAAGGCTTTCTGTTGGGAAAGTGTGGGAGTTCTGTGAAGTGTAAATAATTCCTAAAGCTGTCAATTATTGGAAAATCAAGCTGATACTGATATGAATAGGGAAATGGTGGAACTTAAGTGCTGGGTTTGGTGTTAAGGCTGTTTTCATACAGCAGTAGATGTCTGAGACAATACAGCGTGGCTGTGTGCCTCAGTAATGAGTGTTTATTCATGCTGCTTACCTTTTCAGTGGTGACAAGGCAAATCAAATATAAATTATTCATCGTGCTGAGGAAGTAATGTATTTTCATTTGCTGGTTTCCTCTCAGTGAGAGTCTCTAGCTTTCAGGTGGTGGTGACTTGATATTTTGAACAAATAAAAGTATCCTCAAAATGAGGTTAGAGAAGCTTTTTGCATCAATTGAGTTGCGGTTTATTTGAAGGGAATGAATTGTTTTGTTTGTTTGGATTTTCTTAAGTAGGACATCAGAATCTGTTTTCAGGAACACTGAGCATCTGTCATGGAAATTCCAGGTATTCATTTCTCAAAATAAAGCTGAGCTCATGTGTGGAGGTCTTTCAGATTTTGCAGTCTTGAGATCATCTAATAGAGCTAACTTGAGCGTTTTCCCCCCATTAGTTACTTTCTAGTTGGACTTTACCAGACAGATATGATCTCCTATTAGTGGGTAAATGTTTTACTCGTTCCCTGTTAGAGCTGATTCAGTGACAAGGAGATAGGTGTGTTACCCATTCTACTGAACTACTGACTATGCTTGGGCCTCTTTGGCTTAATTTGTTCATGTGCAGTGTTAGCCAATACTCGCCCTTCTTCACTGACCTACACAAGATTGAGGTTAATGAAGATGTGAAATAAGCCAGCTGACTCATGTGACAGTATATATAAAAGTCTGAAAAGCAGTTTTAAAGCCACTACTTTTGTCCTTTTTTTTCCTAGTCTGAGGCTTCAAATTGTTTTCATATTTCTGTATTTGAATTTGCAAATGGAGTGTGATTCAAATTTCCTAGTTTATCTGAAGGTTATGGCTTCATTGTTTTCTACTACTTGAGCTGGTAGACCGTAGTTTATTCTCTCTGATGCTTTGTTTTTATCTCTGTGCTTTGGGCAATGATTAATTTTCTGTATAGGTTTATGTATGCTTCTAATTACAAGGTCTTTCTTGAATATTCTTGCTGGAATTCGTTAGGAGAGGGTGAAAATCGTTTTTGAGAAACTGGAATTGCTATTTTTACCTGAGTAGGTAACATTTCATGTGAGCTGAATTCAGTCTATGATGTTTAAGAATCTCTTAGATCTTGTCTTCAAGATGTGATGCAGAAGTTCTCTTTACAGTGTGATTTCCTCTGATGTCGTCCTGCAGCAGCAGTATCCCTCCTTGGTATTCATTCTGTAAGGATGAGAGAGATTGCGGAAAGACTTGTGGCTTGGCTGGTCCAAATGCATTAACGTAGTTTATGGAATAGAAGTGTTCCACTACCAGATGTGCATTCCTGAAAGTGTGTGTGTGAGCTGCAGCCTGGGGGAAGACTGGAAGAAAGGAAGTCTGTGCTCATACAGTGTAGCTGTTGATGCAGTTTCTTTATGCCAGTCTTAAACCCTGGAATAGAGGTATCCGGTACCTTTGAAAAGTAAATAGCAGCTATTGACTGAGGAAGTGGGAAGCTTTGACAGCTTTTTGAATAACTAGCCCAAATATTCATGTCAATCTCTAAAACTCTATGTTTTCCTTGCCCTTCCCTGGGTAGTATGGGTTGGCATAGAAACTATTGATTGAGGTCTACCATTTTCTGGGCCAAATTCTCCCCTGGGATGAAGCTTATATGGGGTGTCCCTTATATGAACTTCTTCTATTTTTATTTCTGTCTTACTTAGTGATTATGAATTTATAATTGTCTGTTATCATGGCTTTTAGAGAAATAGGTCTTATAGCAGACATGCCACTAAAGAAAAAAATGGCATAATAGAAAGCTTGCTTTATTTTAATAAGAATTATAACTAGTGACTGAGTATTCAGCAGCTACATCTTCATGCTTCTGTTCAGCAAAAGGTCAAGCTACATTTATTACTCACAAGCAATCAGTACCAGCTGATTTCAATTTTACCAATCAGTTGAAATTCTAGTAAATCTATAGCACTTGTTGCCTTTTTTTGCAATGCAATGTATTAGTTCCTAAACAAGGATTCCTCTGAGACACATTTCACAACTGACTTTCACACTGAACTGGGATTTTTTTTTTTTTTTTTTAGTCTATATTTCATTCTTTTGTCTTTATAGAATGAATTCTAGCATAACAATTAGTAGGCAGAATTTCAGGCTTTGGTGCTAGAATTAGGAGGGTTAGGCATTTGGTATTCAGAGCACTCTAATACAATAAATGTGAAAAACTCTTCTCAATTGATTATTAGACACTGGCTCTTTAATGACTATCATTTGAAACTGGAGCAGCAGGTACAACAATGGGATGCTTTCAAACAAGCATTCTAATTCTGTTTTGAGAGATTGTCATCAGCTGCGACTATATTTGCACCTTATATTGGTCAAACAGATAAGATTTTCTGTTTCTTTAGAATATATAAAGTATGTATGTATATACGTTTCAGTGGGAGCAGGTTTGAGTTTTCAGTGCCTTATAGTATTAAAATAAGCTTATAAAGCAAAAGTAATTAAACTCATATATCACTGGAAAGCAAAGCAGACATGTCTGTCTTCCTCCAGTAGTAAATGTAGAGGCTAAAATGCAGGGAAGACAGCAGAAATAACTATCCAGTTTTCAAAAGGAAAAGAAATATATTTATTTTAGGTGCCATGTTATATACATTAAATGTTGATATTAAATATATGCATTTGTACATATATAGGTCGGTATTTAATGTTACATCCGGATTGGTTTTTACTTGCTGGTTTACTTCTAGAAGCTAAAGCAGAAATAATGCTAAGCAGTTTACATCTTCTGCACATTAAAAATCAACATAACATAAAGAGAGTGTTCTACATCATCCTCATATGTTACAGATGGTGAAGTAAATTAGCCCCTTTTGAGCCTCTGAGGAGTAGAATTCCTGTGTTCCTGAGTCTCAGAACAATGTGGTCTGCCAGCATGAGGCATAAATCTTGCCAAATCTCTTCAAGAAGACCAAGAGAGAGATAGTGGGTCAGCATGCAGAAGAACATAAATCCAGGGGAATTGAATAGCTGCAGCACAGAGTGCATCCTGTCCTGGAAAGTGGCCACAGAAGAGAATACGTCATGATATTGCAGTGTGCTTCCCGACTGCTGCAGGGGCAGAGCTTAGACAATTTCCTTGCAGAAAGCTGTGGGACGCCTCAGTGTCAGTGCTCTGAACTTCAGTTTTGAGGTTTTGTCAATTCATGAATGAGAGCACTCTCACTTCCATATCTAGAAATTGCTCATAAGGAAAATTTAACCGTGCTGCAGTTGAGAGAGAAACAGTGCTGTGTTAACTGCTCTAATTTGGAGTGTTAGAGAGCGTATTTGCATTATGCACAGCAAATTCATACAACTTTATAAAGAAGCCTAGTTTTTGTAATAGTCAAGGCAAGGAATTCAGAATACCTTGTTACGTTTTCTTTTTTTCCGCAAAATTACTGGTTTTGTGGGCAGTTACTTAAAAAAAAGTGCTTCATGTGAAATTGCATACAGTGTTGACACAGTTTAGCTGCAGAAGAGGGCAATGCATAGAAGTGCTGAGTATGTCCTACAGTTGCATCCCAGAAATACTGACTGGATGCATGTTAACGGAGGACTGTGTGATGTACCAGCTGACAGGGGCGTGCAGGGAGATTAAAACACTTCTTTCAAACAGCATATTAAGTGAACTTAGTCACATTTTCTCACTCAAGGTAAGAATGAGGTTAGCAATGCCTCACTTTGTGTCAGCAGCACAAACAGCTATATTTTGCAACTGATGTGATGAATGATTCCAGATGTTTTAGGGATCATTGTAATACATGATCTAAATTCCCATTAAATTCATCACAGCTATTACTAAACAGCTTCTTTCAGTGAGTGCACCAAATTGTGAGTGAAACAATAAACTCTCCACTCTGTTCCAGTAGTGAGCCCCAAGTCAGGGCCATGGGGTGAGAGGCATTAGGGCAGTGCAGTAGTGCTGTGCATGCTAAATACATTTGGACAATAAAGGTAAAGATGACTTGAATGTCTAACATGCTAGAATTGAACTCTGCTAATTAAATTAAAAGGGCTTGGATATGGTTTTGCTACTACAAAGGTAGTTGAACTTGACCGTGTTTGTGTTCTTTCACAGGTGGACATAATATGTGGTGATCACCTGCTAGAGCACTACCAGACACTGAGGGAAATTCGTCAAGTCATAGGAGAGAGCGCGGTGCAGGTACGTGTGGCAGCTGGGGCTTTGTTCCAGGTTTTCTCTTTTAAAATAGAAGACTTCTTTCTTAAGCTGTCAGGAAGCACCAGCTTGTCTGAAGAAGCTGCTCAGAAGATCTCTCCAGCTTATGCAAAATGATGTTTATCTTTTAAGTAGAGTTGAGAAGTGTACCATGTGCTGAGAGCGTTCTCGACCATTTTCATGGTGTTCTGGATACAAGGTTTTTGTGTTGGGTTTTGTTTGGGGTTTGGGTTTTTTCCCCCAAAACAAGTTACTGTCTTATCATGGGTAGATTATATCAGCCATTCTTTGTTACCATGGCTTGTTTTTCCTCCCTGGTAATTGCATCTCTGCAAGAAATTGGAGGACAAATCCTGAATAAGGCTACCCTTGTGACTGAGTAAGGAGGATAAACTTGCTCATTAAAATACAAACCAAAGATAGAGGGTAGTGAGTGCAGTTAATAGGCTTGGTGCATATTGTACTGGTTCTGCTCACAGCATGTCTAACTATTCCTTGTCGATAACTCACTGTCTTTAGTGGGGAAAATAGGATTTAGATTGGTGTTTTATTTGGAAAGCAATCTAAGCAGATAGTAGAAGGTCTGAAATAGTTGCAGACTTGTTTCTCTTCACTTCTTTGTGCACACGCATGCACAAACTTCTACATTTAAATTTCCTGCTGAGCCCTCTCATGCTACAGGGAGGCTTCTGTGTCAGGGCCAAGAAGTAGAAAGCTGATTTTGAGATATCTTGGACTTTGCATCACCTGCACCTGATTTGAGTCACTAGGAGGGGTCCTACAGTCAGGGCAGAATTTTGGCAGACATTAAAAGTGTGTGGGGCTTGTGCTGTTTCTGCGGGCAAAAAGGATATAGGCCATACTTGATGTTTTAGCTGTTTATACGTGAAGAAAATTGAAAATGTAACCTAACCCACTTTGGGGAGCAGGGGATAGAAACTGGGAGGAAGCAGGTACTGTTAACAAGCTTCTTTCTAACATAATGAGTTCATTGTAAGTAAATTCAGCAATCAGTACACAATGCTGGAAGTGCTCTCTACTAAAAGCTTCTGTAAATGGCGGGGGGATTATACGTTTCGCAGTCCAGGGGTGTAGTCACGTATGTGCTTTTTAAACTTGATCTTAGCATGAAAGCCTTTAATGTATGGAAAATGATCTTGGGGAAGCACTTTAAGGAATACTGCATGAGTTTCATTTCTTGTCAGAAATGGATCTGCCTACTTGAAGTTTAGTGTCTTTAATTTGTTGTCAGAATTGTGTCTGCCTGATTGATGTTTAGTGATGAGGTACCAGTCAGCAGCTCCACAAAGTTGTCTTGGGATACATTCTGCAGTGAGGCTTCAAGTCTCGTTTGATACAAAATCAGTATGCTAGCAGTTAATTCCCTCAAGACTGCTCTATTGGGCAAATAAACGGAAAAAACATATTTGCTTTTTTTGAAGTCCTGTGCTTTCATAGTCACTCCCGACAGGAAACTTGAAAGATCAGGTTCATCCTTAATTTTTCTTCATTTTGTTAGAAAACCTCTTAGGATGCAAAATAGTTACAGTAGGAATGTTGCAAATTAACAACAGTTGCTTCTTTATTAATATTGAAATAATTGTGACATTTTCATGTTCTTTAGTCTAACATTATATTATTTTTTAGAAACCATGAGGATGCATTTCTAGGATTAAAAAAGCCTTGGAAAATATTTTTAGATAATTATCCAGGAAAAAAAATAAACTGATAGGTCAAGTCTAAAAATAATGAGTGTTTATTTTTCGCCAGGACCTGAAATTCAATAAGAGGCACAGTTGTCCTGGCTAGTGAGACAACTACAGAGGAATATTTGATGAATTTTACATTAAGCTCCAAGGGCATCTTGTGCCTTTGTAACTTTCCAGCCTTTCCAAATTAGTGTTGGAGCTTGGAACGTCCCTAACAGCTCTCACCAGGATGCTGAGACACTCTTCAAAACTGCTGTTGTCATTTACCAGTTTCTGGTGTTCATTATAGATGCTTCATGCTAAGAAAATCGCTGCAGTAGCTCCTTCTGCAACACAAAGTCATTTAAAGGAATAAACACTGGACTTTTGTTTAGATGAGTACAGCCACTGTTAGAGGAAAAAAATAACTGCTGTTTTTCACTTGCTAGTTCATTCATGTCAGCTGTTACTCTTTTTGCTGGGGAAAGGGATTTAAAAAATGCAGATAAGTGGGTTTTTTTCCCAAAGAAATGAATTTTAATGTGCATTCTTAAGTAGCATTTGCAATGTAGCATAACATATGTTTGTGTGATTTATTTTTGTGGACCATAATCAGTGTGACTTTTTTTTTTTAGTGTCTTTTACTCATACTGAATTGTTCTTAAATGCTCAAGATTGTGAGCACAGTCTTGTGAAGATTTTGGGTGCTGTATTTGGTTTTTTTCCTACTGACTGGCACTGTGTAGTGGTGCCTCAGAGCCCCAGTAAATTAGAGTCTCTTCTAGGTGCAACTAGCTGGATTTTAGCTGTTCTGAATGTGTATGTGCCTGTCCAGCAGGTCTAGGAAGATCAGGTGTGATCTGATGATAAAATAAGTATTCCTGGCTCCATAGTAACCTACTCAGGTTGTTTTAATTGGAGTAAACAGGCAACTAATTTTAGTGGTTGAATGTAAGCAATTAGCATGTTAGTTTCTGAGTAGTTGATAGAAGGCTAAAAAAGAATCAGCAATAAATCTTGTTTAATCTTGTAGATCTCAGGATGTTTTGACATTTCAGAAACTGAGTGGTTGGTTTGAATCTTCCTAATTATCTGGAAGTAGGATTTCTAGCTCTGTTTAGGGCAAAAACAAAAAAAGACTGCCGCACAGAATTTGTATAAAAAGAAGCAACTTTGTTTTATTTTTAAAACAGTGTAAAACTTGTGGAATTTACTGCAAGGAGTGATAAAAGACACAGAAAATTTTAAAGGCTGAATTTTGTTACCAGGCATTGAGATCTGCCTGTAATGAAGAGTTCGATCAAGTATCTGAGGAAGGAAGCTTGTTAGTAACTATATGGGAGTATAATTTCTTCTCTGTGTTACCTTCCTCCCCTCTGCTGCACAAATGCAACATGATCCAAGCTGCTGGTTATTTTCATTTGTCTGAAACTGGGCCTTCTCAGAGTTCTGCATCACTGATGGATATAATGAGCTCACACACGGGAAAAGCTAAAAGGAGTGCCTTCCATGATGTCCTTGGCCCTTGGCACAGAGGTTTGGCAGATTCTAATGGTTTCTTTGTAGCTTTCACCTTTTTGTAACCCAGTGCTGTTGTGCTATTTTTTTGGTCTCCTGAGCTAGGCAGCAAGAGCTGTGCTCTAGTTTAATTACTGTGACCTTCTAGCACACATTTTGCTACGGAAGTGTTTTACTCTTTGCTGTGGGATTTTTGAACTTGCAAAGTGGAGCACTTTTTTTTGCTGCTGTTCTTACAACATCAAAGGGGTATATACTCTGTTTCGGTCTGTCAGTTCCACTCTACAGTTGGGTGTAACAGGTGGGATCCTTTTTAATTTTTTTAGGTCAGGGTCACAAATGTGTGGCAAGGAACACTGTAGAGCTTTGCTTTTCTTCTGAGCCTGTCTGAGTTAAACTAGCTTGAGATTTGTAATAAGTGTGAGAGGACATCCTCTGTTTGGACTCTGTAAGAACAGCATCTAGAGAAAGCAGCTGAGCATATGTAGAGATGTGTAATACTTCAACAGGGAATAATTATAGAGTAAGAAATGCCAGTACTGGGTAACTCCCAGCTTCTCTTTGTGCCAAAGGAATTGCAGTGGGTTTGGCCCTTGGTTTAACAGGGATATTTCCTGTGTAAATAGGTAATTTCTTTGAATGTCCTACTGTCAAATGTACCATTTGAAAACCCATTTGTCAAAGAATACATTGTAGTACTTTCTTCTTTTATAAATATTTCATAAAAAACTGCCATAGAGGAAGAACTGATTTTGTCAACAGTTCTCCAAAAAATGAAGCTTGAAAATGTCTTATTTTCTCTGTTGAAGTAGCTAATGGGCACAAGGAGTAAGTAGCTCTGTGGAGGTGTAACAACGTCCTGTGTGCCAAGAGATTCCTGAGTAACCTCATGGGACCTGTTCCATGTAACAAGAAGTGAGAACAATCACGATTCTTTCTTCTTTTTGCAATGTAGCCATCCCACTTTATAGTAAACACTGAAGAAGTGAGTTAAAGCTCCTGTATGCTTCTGTATCATTTTAGGAGTTACTGATGGATTCCTGGGTAATAACAGGATGAGAAGATGAAGGGAAGTTAGTGAGTTGGGACTAATAACACAGGAATGCAGTTGGGGGTTTTAATTCTGACCACTGAAGTTGAGGTTCATTGACATCTACACTACACTAGGCCTCATTTGTCATCATAAGCATCCATGAAACAAAGTGCATGAAGCTCATGGCGGAACATGCTCTGGAGCTGTTGGTGATCAATTGCTTAGTCTTAAATTTAATCCAATACAAAATGGCTCAAAGATTGTTTTTTCATGAATAGTCGAGACTGCACAAACTAATCAAAACCATTTTTACACAGATAACAAATTATGGTTTAAAAAAATATATATATATATTCTTCCAAAATACTGTGTTCAGACTAACACAGCACTTTCTCCTGTTACTGTATTATAATACAGAACCTGTAAAGTGATGGCAGTCTTGTTACTTTTTTTTGGGTAATTAACTTTTAAATTAAAGATTATTTTTAATATGCTGGTATACCCTCTCACACAGAACTGTGTAACTTCTCTGGAACACATTATCTTGCATCCTGTATGTTAATAGATAAAAACATCTGAAGCAAAATATAGTAGAAGTTCCAACATGTCAGTTATGATTAATGTAGTTCTCTCTTCAAAAGAAAACTTTTTTTTAAAGTCAGTCCATAGAAAGAGGTCTAATGCAATAAGTCAGATTCCCACTGAAAGCAGACTAAGTGCTAGGCCTTTCACCAGTTGTGTGTGAATTAAGTGGCATTAGTAAAGCTAATGGATCAGAAGTGTCCTGTTTCCCAGGTGAAAGGGTTTTTTTATTATGTGGAGCAGTCTCTGAAGAGGAGAAACATAACTTAATAAACTAATGGCTTGTCATTTGGAGTTTTTTTAATTCAATGTGCTTATTACTTAATAAATGTATATAAGTAGTAGTCTAGACTCTTCTACTACAACTTCTGGCAGCACCTTCTAGAACTACTTAATGGATTACTTTTTTTTTTTTCTGACCCATAATGTCATGTGGAAAGCAGCATGACTTGTAAGCAAGAGCCTATTGCATGGAGATAATTCAATTATAACTTTAAAATATAATTGAAGAACCAGATTCTGCTTTATTTTAACACCCTTCTCCATCTCAAAGAGGAAAGGGCAATGTAATTATTTGCCTCGATATGTCAAAATTTGCATTCTCTGTATGGAAGGGACACTGTATAAAATGGTGAGACTGTGCCTGGCGTCCTGCCATGCAGTGACTGTCCTACCAGGTGGTGACGGAAATGCCTCCCGGCAAAGGTGAAGTGGTAGGATGATAACAGTTTCTTTCTCTTCTCTGTAGGATGGTTTACTTGTACTGCACTATGGCCTGGTGGTATCTCCACTAACTTAAGGATTGCTGGAATATTACAAGGCAAAAGAATCTGAAGTCATGGCGCTTCTTCACTGCTGTTTCTCACCAAAGAAGCCATCGTATTTCCTGTGGCAGGAAGCAAGTTAAAGGAACTACCACTAACTGCTGTGTGATTGTAATGTAACATCTGACTTTACCACTGTAAAAAATTGCAGCTTCTGTAAGTACAGCTGTAGATGTTGCTATGCTTCATGTTACAAATTACTGTCTTCAAATTTCACTCAGCTCAGGGAATTTAAATGCTCAGAGTAGCTGCATTTTTTTTACTTTCTAAAACCACAAGATTTCACAGGGTTAACAGCCTTTTTTTTCCTCTTAAGCTCTGAGATATCTCTTGCTTTCTAAGTGTCTAGCTAGAACAGTGCTCTCAGGGATGATCTTCAGTGAGCAGTATAGTGTATTTTGGGGAGGAGACAGTCAGTTGCCTAAAAAAATGTGTACTGTGATCATCTGTCTTCAGGTATGATTTGGGGAGAGGAAGGAAACTAGAAATGCAGACCAAAATAGGTAGAAAACGATGCAGCATAAGCACTGTTTTTTTTGAGAAGTAGCATTAAATTTAGTTGTTTTTCGTGAAGAAAGACAATTTTTTGTTTGCACTGGAAATATATTTGCTGGTGGTTTGGCTTATACCAAATGGTGGATCATGCATCTCTAGTCTTAATGGAGATGGGCTGGCTATAAGCTGGTTAAACTATGCATGAAAAAGAAGTAGCACCTCTTTCTACCTGCTTGCTGTATATAAAGTAATCACTGTCAGCCTGATTCTGCTATCATGAATCTGCCAACTGGCTCGACTGTCAGGAGCATAAATCCATTCACTTTAGCACATACCTCTCTAGCAGCTGTGAAAATGGTCGCTTTTTCCACTCTTTTTAATGTATTTTAGTGCATTGCAGTGGAGACCAGGGCTGAGTAATGTAATACTTGCCTGTTACTACCAGATTCACAGAGGATTTTAGGTAACTTTAACATATTAAAATACTGCGTTTGTGACAAGTCTAATACTTCAAATTTTCTTCTGTTTAAGATTTCCATGTTTTCTTGTGCAGCATTAAGGACCAGAGTGCTCTGTGTGTTATGGTCTTGCTGGTCATCGGTGTGGGGATCCATGAAAGCTACCAGGAGGCACCAGGCTCCCTCCTTCCCTGTAGTCAGTGTAGGGAAAAGGAGTCTCAAACTTCCACCTTAGCAGAGAAGCAGGTGGACTCAGAGGTCTGCAAGGCAGTTAGTCAAGGGGCTGTTGAAGGTGAAGGTTGGAAGCAGGTCATGGCACCTACGGGGAGGAAGGTTGTTCCTCCTTCTGAAAACTTAACAAGTAGGACTGACACCTTCTACAACAGGTATGAGGCCCTGTAATTAGAAGACCAGACAGCTGATGAGGTGGGCGAAGGTCCTGCTGGGACTGAAGGGTGCACCATGTGTACCCCACATCCCAACCACCTCTGTTTAGAGGAAAAGAAGGGTAGTTGGTGGTTGTAATGAGAGACTCCCTTCTAAGGGGAACAGAGGGCCTGATAGGCAGACCGGACCCAACTCACAGGGAAGTCTGCTGTGTCCCAGGGGATCAGGTAAAGGACGTTACTGGAAAACTCGCCAGTCTGGTCAGCCCCTCTGATTACTACCTACTACTGGTTGTTAAGCCAGTAGAAACAAAATGACGAGGAGAAGTCCGAGGGCAATCAAAAGAGACTTCTGGGCCTTGGGGCAATTGGTAGTGGGATCAGGAGCACAGGTAGTAATTTCCTTAATCCTTCCAGTAACAATAATACTGAGAGGAATAGGTAAATCCATCAGGTCAATGTGTGGCTCAGAATCTGGTGTAAGTGGAAAAATATGGGGTTTTTTGACCATGGGATAATCTATTAAACACCTCGTCTACTGACACCTGATGGGATGTTCCTTTCTCAGGGGGGGAAAAAGAGTTCTAGCACAGGAACTGGTAAACCTTGTTGATAGAGCTTTAAGCTAGCTTGGAAAGGGGAAAGAGGCAAAACCAGGCTTGCCAGTAATGAGTAATGGGATGTGGTGTGCCAAAACTCGAGGAAAGGAACACTAATGGGATCCCTGAATCTGCCTCACGAGTTATTGGGTACAATGTACACCACCTGAAATGTTTCTACACTGATGCACACAGCACGAGGAACAAACAATAGGAGCTCAAAACTTTGGCCCAGTCCCAGAGATCTGATATCAGTGGCATAAATGAAACCTGGTGGGATGAGTTCTGTGACTGGAGTGCCCTCTTGGATGATTACAGGCTTTTTGGGGGACAGGCAGAGCAGAAGAGGCAAGGGGTATCCCTCCATCCTTTCCATAGCTGTATGTGAAGGTTTGGAAAGTATGGAGCTCACGGTTGGCAATAGCACAGTTGAGAGCCTCTAGGTAGGAATCAAGGGGCAAACAAATAATGCAGATGTCACAATGGGAGTCTCCTGTAGACTCCCAACGAGGACAATGACACTGACAAATTATTCTTCGAGGAACTAAGGGACAATTCCAAGGCAACTCCCCTTGTCCTTATGGGGGACTTCACCTTGCCAGAAATCAACTGAGGGCATCACACAGCTGGTACAACCCGGGCCAGAAGATTCTTAAAAAAAATGGATGACAGCTTTATGGAACAGGTCCTAAGGGAGCTGACTTGGAAAGATGCCTTCCTTGATCTGCTGCTTGTCAACAGAGTGGATCTTGTGAGCAAAGTGGAGATCAGTGGCCATGTTGGCCACAGCAACCATGAAGGGATTGAGTTTAAAATCTCTGTTGACAGGAGGAAAAGTGCCAGCAAGATTTTGACTCTGGACATGGGGAGAGCAGACTTCAGGCTCCTCAGGGAGGAGTAAGTAAAGTCCCCTGGGAAAATGTTTTTGCAGATCCTGGGATCCATCAGTGCTGGTCTCAAAGGAATACTAAGTAAGTTTGCTGACAACACTAAATTGGGAGGAGCTGTCAACTCCCCTGAGGGCAGAAAGGTCCTGCAGAGAGACCTTGACAAATTAGAGATGGGCAATCGCCAGCTATATGAAGTTTCACAAGTGGAAATGGAGATTCTGCACTTGGGATGGAACAGCCCTGGCTTTGTGTACAGACTGGGGAATGGGAGTCTGGAGAGCAGTGCTGCAGAAAGGGACCTGTGGGTCCTGATCGATGGCAGCTTGAATGTGAGTCAGCAGTGCCCTGGCAGCCAGGAGGCCAACCATGTCCTGGGGGGCATCAGGCAAAGCATCGCCGGCCAGTCGAGGGAGGGGATTGTCCCGCTCTGCTCTGACCTGGGGCGGCCTCACCTTGAATATCGTGTGCAGTTTTGGGCACCACAATATAAAAAAGACATTAGGCTATTAGAGAGTGTCCAAAGGAAGGTCACAAGGATGGTGAAGGATCTGGAGGGGAAGCCGTATGAGGAGCAGCTGAGGTCACTTGGTTTGTTCAGCCTGAAGAAGAGGAGACTGAGGGGAGACCTCACTGGGGTCTTCAAAATCCTTATGAGGGGAAGCAGAGGGACAGGCACTGATCTCTTCACTCTCATGATCAGTGGCAGGACTCATGGAAACAGCTGAGTCTGTGTAGGTTTAGTTTGGATATTGGGAAAAGGCTTTTCACCCAGAGGATGGTTGGGCACTGGAACAGACTCCGCAGGGAAGTGGTCACAGCACCAAGCCTGAAGAAGCATTTGGACAATGCTGTCAGGCACATGGTGTAACTCCTGGGGTGTCCTGTGCAGGGCCAAGAGTTGGACTTAATGATCCTGATGGATCCCTTCAACTCAATGTATTCTGATTCCTCATGTTGAGGTGAAACTTGTGGTTTAGTTCATGGCCATTGCTCCTTGTCCTGTTGCTGGGCACCACTGAAAAGAGCCTGGCACCATCCTCTTGGCACCTACCTTTGAGATATTTATATGCAATGATGAGATCCCCTCTCAGTTTTCTCTAGACTGAACAGGCCCAGCTCCCACAGTCTCTCCTCGTAAGAGGGATGCTCCAAACACCTAATGATCTTTGTGGCCTCTGCTGGACCCTCTCCAGCAGCTCCTTGTCCTTGTATGGAAGAGCCCAGAACTGGACACAGCACTCCTGATGTGGCCTCACTAGGGCCAAGTAGAGGGGGAGGATCAGCTCCCTTGACCTGCTGGCCACATTCTTCCTGATGCACCCCAGGAAACAATTGGCCCTCCTGGCCACAAGGGTACAGTCATGGCTCAAATATTAGCTCAGATGCCTTTGCTCACTGTCAGACTAGGAGGACTGGCATCCTTTGTCTAAAGAAAGCTTTCATGAATCCTCCTGCAGGTCTTTACAGTAAACGCTGAGTTTTGTCTGTGAAGATGGCACCAAGAAAAAAAAAGTCTTGTTTGAAGTAATTGTGATACTTCTAAAAATGTAACAAAAAAAAAAGTTTTAGCTACAAACTCCTATTTTACCTTTAAAGTTTGTATAAAAGTAGTGTTTAAAATGCAGCAGAAATGAGATTATTTTGTAAACACTTTGTGAGTTGTGTTGATAAAAGATTCTATATTGTAACAGTAAAATAAACTTTATTTTAGCCAATTTAAAACTGAGTTCTCATGTGTTTCCGTGCCCTGCTCCCTATGTCAGCCCCAAAATTATAGCAGATGATAATGAAACTGCTGGATATGCTCTGGGTTTGTTAGAATGACAACCCTAATTAGGAGGTTGTATGGTGAAGGGTAATGCAATACCAGAATCTCCACTGGAGCTAAGTGTGGTTTTGTTAGCTGGAGTAACATGAAATCTCTGGGGCTCTCCTTTTAGTGAAGATTTTGATAAGAAATAGATCAATAAAGTTGTGAAGATGATTTTTCAACATAAATACTGGAGAAATCATCCTAGGTAGTTAGAGGACCCCTTTTTCATCAATGAGAACATCTTTTTATGAAAGCCACCTCTTGATTATTTTATCTTTATGGCTGTTGCAAATTCACCCCTACACCAGGCTTGAACTTCATGTCTACAGAAGGGCACATTTGCAGAGTTTAAAACAGTTGTAGCTGATAGTTAATTCAAATTAATGTTATTCTAGGATGCAGCTGACTTGCATAGCCCCAAGAGGACTGTGCTGCCACTGGCACTTATGTCAATTTCTGTTTGTTTGTGGTTTTTTTAATTTTAGAAAAAGGGCTTCTGGATATCTTCAAAGAGTTCTTCAGCAGGGTAAATCACATGCCAGCTGAAATGCAGAAGGCCAGCACTTCTTAGTTCATTCTTTTGGTGGCTTAATGAGGAGGAATTGAAGATCTGTTGCCTGTGATGTTTTGGCATGAATGCTTAGTGACCTCTTAATTCCCTTTTGTCCACTTCTCTCTCTCTATTTCTTCTTCACCTGCCTTCAGAAGCATATTTTTAGCGTGGTTTTCCTGGCTGAACATTCTGCTTGCTTTCACCTGAGGGCACTGATGTGTTACCTGCTCTCCAGTGCTGCGGTGCCCCTGGGGCACATCCGCGTGCAGCGGGGGTGACCTTTAGCTATTGCCAAGGCTGACCCTGGGGGCTCTGTGGTTTCCTGCATAATCAGTCCACTTGCTTTAAAATGTGCCAATCTCCTTTCAGCTCTCCTGCTGCTGTTTTATTTCTGTTGGTCTCCTTTTAACCTTGGCTTCCCTCCAGTCACTTTTGGTCCTGATGATAGAAGAGCTTCTGTAACAACAGGCCGTCTATGGGATGGCATCTCTGCCCTCATGGGAGATGAGCCAGGCTTGTGCTCTGGAAGTGAGGGAAAGTGTGCTTGGACTCATTCATTGTTTTACAGACACTATTGTTTCTTCACTTGATGAAATAATTCTGCATTTATTTTCCTGTTACCTCTTAAGCAATATCATGGCTAACACAGTTCCTAATTAAATACTGTTTGTAAATGCAGCATAATTCTGAGTTCCTTTACAGATCCGCTAATTCCCAGGAAGAGGAGATGGTGAACCTTAGTTTCAGGAGTTCTTATTAATCCAGAATCAAGCTACAACCAAGTCTTGAGCCTTGAGTCATACTGGTTACATTCTGCCTGTTTTCTTTTTGTTCAATACCAGTTTATTGTAGTTAGAAGATAAGGCTTGAGAGACTGGTGAAATGTGCAGCTGAGCCCTCTAAACAGGGAACCTGCAGTGGCCAGGGATAACTGTAATTTATGTCCTGAACACAACAGTGCACCCAGCCTGGGTCTGTACTGCCACCAGACTGTCGCACATGTGAGCCAGGAGAGCTCTTGACATTTATTTCCATAGATGTGAAACAATCAATGAGTTTTATTGAAAAACCATTCAAGCTTGTCTAATACTAGTCTATGTTGAATTTCTTTTCAGGGAATCATCAGGCCTTTATGTGCAATGATTTATGTTAATACATTTTTAACAAAATTACATCCCTGGCATTTCTGGTTTTACTTTTCTTTTGTGTGGAGTATCATTATTATGAAATTTGTGCTTCATACAAATGAATGGAGGGGGTTGGTATTCACTCTAGCAGTTAAGAGAGAGACTGTTAAGAGACAGAGCAGATTTTGTGTGTTACATTTCTTTCTTTTAAAGGGAGATTGTCACATTGTCCCCATGAATCTTCCAATATGCTGCATGCTCAATAGAGTGCACCAGGGCCTAGCCTGAATATTAAGGTGCTTTAAAATGTACTTGTTCTGCTGTGATAGATATCTGCTGAGAGATGGAGAGAATGTTGCAAATGGCACATTCTCTTCCCTTCTGCTCTTTGTTTGGTTTTGCTGCCTCCTGTTTTTTCTGTAACCCTAACTAGTTCAGCAGAAAGAGAAGCAAGGTGACGTAAGTTGAATTTTACCATGCCATCTTTAAGAGACCCTTGCTGAATGAGCCAACGAATGTTTACATTTGCTAAAGTTCCAGAAACTTGCTGTAGGTACAAGTTTAATCCCTGGACAGGTCAAATTTTATTGGTTTTGGGAGATAAATGGTAATCCCATCTGTGATGAAATGCAATATTGATTGGCTGCCCTGCAGCTGCAAACTTCTTACTGGAGCTGTATCACCTTCGGTACTGAGTTTGGATTTAGTATAACAATAATGTATTTGTGTCAAAGCAGCAATGATCTGCAAAAAAAAATATGTTTTCCAAAGTGGAACAGAGAGCTTGTATTCTCTTAACTGTGTGGTAAAATAGTCTATTTGGAAATGAAATCTTAAAATGTCTGTTTTCTTCCAAGGGAAACATTAACAGTAGAAAAGTGGGTGGTGGAGGCTTGGCAAAGATTGAGAAAAATAGTGTGTTCCTGTGAGAACTGCCTTGGAGCGCTTTTTATGTGGTGCTGGGAAGCACCAGTCATTCCAAGATCCCACACTGTGCTCAGAGCACGCTGCCTGCAGCAGGCTTTTCTAAAAGCTTGTGGTGACAGAAGTGGTTAATTGATGGACCAGTGTCCTTTCTTGCATATAACTGGGACTGAAAGGTAAGAACTTGTGTGGTGAGAAGCCCAGCACCCTTCAAAAGGACCTGCAAGCTGTTTTCTTCCTCAGGGGAAACATTTCATGTTTTGGTGGCCATACAATAGTAGGTTATTTGTGTGCCATGACATACAGAACAGTAGTGAGGATAGTCATCTTCTGTGTGAGTGGGTCAGCTGAACATGGGGACAGCTGAATTCACTTCTCCACTCGAACATAGGGACAGCTGAATTCACTTCTCCGCTCTGTCCTTGGCTTGCTGTATGATCTGGACCCGAGTTCTTCTCAGCTCTGTCCATCTAGAGCAATAATTTCTATAAAGTGCTGCCCATACAAACTCCATGCTACTGCTGGGTGTGTGAGAGCAGGCAATTAACAAACTACTATTGATATCCCTTCATAAATTCAGGTGTAACAGGTCTGGTAACCTGTTCTAAAAGCAACCACATGTGTTTCTTTTGAAGACTTGACTTGTTTAAAATTTTGCTAAGTGATACATGGGGTGAATTTGTTGTGTTGCAGGTTGTTCCAGCTTCAAGTGGATTGATTTAGCTATCTATGGGGAAATTCCACCAAAAGGATTCAGCTGGTTTTAAGGAACAAATAGTTGGTGAACAGCTTGGGGGAAAAAGATGTTTATTTCATTCTGGGGTGGTTTGTTGTTTTATTTTCTGGTTTTTTCCTTTTACAGCTTTGTCATTTGGTTGCAAATGAGCTCACAATGAGGCTTGCCTTGGTATTGAGGCATCCATAAGCTCTGTCCTCTGAGTGGGTTTTCTGGTGTCTAGTAAGGGAAGCTCAGCTTCTCAATCAATGGTGGTGTTTCACCTGTGCACCTGATAGCATGAAACTTGGAGAAGTTTGGTATCTTTGAGACTTTCGGTGCTCTCAAATGCGGCTGAAGTTAAGCTCTTGAGCATAAAAAATTACTAAGGAAGGATTCAAGGGGTAAAGGGGACATGCAGTCACAGTATGATCCTATAATCCTTGCTTGCTTAAGAATCTAGCCTGAATATTTTGCCTTGCTGAAACATTTTGGCTTGCTTCAGGCATTCTTATTCATACATCTCTCAAGCCTGATTGCTAGACTAGGAATTTGCTAATGACGTGCCTTGTATCTGGGGATTAGGTTGTTAGGTTTTTTTTGCATTTCTATTGAAAATTGGCTTAAACTTAATGATGTTTAAGCCTCAGTGCAAACTGCATTTTCCAGTCTGACCTCAACTTTTCCAAATGGCATCTCCAAACAACTTGTTCTTATAGACCATACCCAGGTCTGCATGTACATCATCTCAGTGAATGTGTGTCTGGCAGAGCTTTTACAAGGCAGCTCTGGATACAGGGGAACCAAGAGCTTGTGTCTCCTGTGCTCTCTTGGATGCAGGCAGGCAGCAGCTGCCTCTTGTTTCAAAGCCGAAGTTGCGGAGCTGACGCTGCTGCAGTAGGAATGGATTTTGGGCCTCTGTTGTTTCAGAACTGACGCTCATGGCACCTCAAGAGCTTTGCTCTCTTCAGCAAGTGAAGGTGTATCTGGAGCTCTGGAATTGCACTTTGAAATTTTCAGGGTGAACATTTGATCAGTCAGATGCATCTGTTTGGCTACTGGCATTAGGTCACTCCCTTGCGGAAGAAGCCCTTCTCCTTAAGGAGATCTCTGTGCTAAGAGCTGGCAAGTAGTTGGCTGGATCCTGCCAAAGGTGCCGGAAGAGACTTTGCTCTGAATTGCCTATTGATTCCTTCTTGCTGAATGATGGGGTTCTTCCCCAGTCTGGAAAAGGAGATGTTTGTGTTCCTGCCAAAGGAAAATGTTTGGGGTTTTGGTTTTTTTTTTCCTTTGGCTGCTTTTTCTTTGGCTTACTTTTTAATGAATTCCAGCCTCTGGATAAGCATCATTAGCAAAACTTCTCTGTGTGCAGCTACTCTCTCTGTTTTTAAGGAGCTGTACATCTCAGCACAGCACAGATAGTTGTTGCAGGAACCTCCAGTGGAGCCAAAGGACCCTTGATTCCAGGATCATGATGGGAGCAAGGCTGTTCTAGCAGTGGAGCAGCAGCAGCATGACCCATCTCACCTATGTGACAAAACTAGCAGAGCTGAGCAGCCTCAAAGCACAGCTGTGTGGACCATCATCTCCACCCAGGGAAAAAGATAAAAGGCCAGCCCTGGAAGTGAGAGTTTGAACCTCTGTGTGGAGGCTGTAGTTCTCCTCAGCATAAAGATGAATGCAATGCATCATCGTGGAGAAATAGCTGCTCTCTGCTGAGGGAGGGAACAGTTTGTATCCACAGCTGCCTTTTATCTGAGAGGTTGAAGTTCTACAGAACTATAAATCTTTCAGCATCTGCAGTGACTCCTTTCGTCTGGCAGCCTGGGTGTTCATCCCAGTAAGAAAGATGGAACCTCAGTGAAGGATTTATTGCCCTGGTTCCAGCTTATAGTTCACTGTAGAAGCCTTCTGGTGCAAGTAAGCAGGCAGGTGAAAGGAGTCACTCTGAAGAAGATGGTGATTGAAAAGGAGACCTGAATGACAATTGTCAGAGGTCAGCATTGGTAACATGTTAAGCCAGGCCTGTTCCTCTCTGCTGTCATTGTTCTCATAAAGATAAGAAGAGTGTGGACATGGGCCTCCCTTAGGGTAAGTAGGATCCACATATCACATGTTCAATGAGGAGCTCAGCCCAGGAGCAGCAGCCACCTGGGGCCCTCAGAAGCTGGACAGATGGGGCTTAGGATGCCTCAGCTGGGCATTAAGCAACTGCAGCCCATTTGGGCAGAGCCTTGGGAAATGCCCAGAGCAAGGTGACCCCAGGGGTCTCCCCCTGGGATGCCGGGGTCCCACATCACAGGCACTGTGGCCAAGGACTGGACACAGGTAGCTGGGAGGCTACTGCAGAGCTGGGGACAGCCCTGGCCCCCTTTGGGAGCTGTGGCCTTACACAGTGTCTCTGGATGGTTTGTGTCCCTTCTGCAAGGGCTCTCCTTGCCCTTGGTCCTGGTAAAGCATTTGTGGAGTTGGTCAGTCACATGCTACTGTCAGAGTAAGTAAAATTTGGCATCTCCAATCCTGTAACATCACAGGGAAAGACCCAAGCAGAGGCACGTCAAAACCATAATGTAATCTAAACTCCAGCCTAGTTCTGTTTTGTGTATCCTAAATGCCCAGGTCCTTTCCCTGCCTGTCGCCGCTCTGCCACCTCTGGAGCTTAACACCCTGAGACAGCACCAAAACACTGCAGAGCTCCAGAAATGCAGGAAATCTCTGGGCTGGCCCTTGCAATGCAGGCGTTTTCCAAAATAGCTCCTTGGCCTCCTGCAGCTCATTCACCCTCCTCCACAACTGCTTCACATTGGTATCGCCAAAGTAAAATTCCCATCCTCCTTGCTAGCATCCAGCCAGCTGAGCAAGCAGGAATCCTGACAAAGGATTGTGCTGGGAACAAAGGACAGGTCAGGCTGATTATGCTCAAGGGACAGAAAGCAGCAGTGGTGGAGAGTGTTTGAGGTTCAGAATATATTACATTAGCTGCACAGTCACATTTGCTTTTTATTTCCCCTATGGTTTGGGGGAAATTCTGTGTGTTTGGATTTCCTAACTGACAGCTGAGCCGGGAGATATTTGGAGGTTTCTTGGTCCTTGCTTTTTGTGCCAGCACCTTGGACTTGGTGCCGGCTCCCCCGAGCTCTGTCTGGGCACCCCAAGTTGCTCTGTGCTGTTTTTCTGGTGGCTGCTGCTCCAGCCATGCCCAAGCTCCCTTCTCTGCCTCTGAAAGATACCCTTTGCTTCACCCACTCACAGGGCTGCCCTCCCCAGGGCTGTGTCACCCCACGGTGAGCAGCCCCACCAGGGCATCATTCCCCAAGGTTATCGGTGTGATGGGATCAAGGGACGTAGCCACGGTGCTCCTGGCCTGCAGCACTACTGGAGAAGCCTGTGACTGTCACACTGTGTCCGTGGGGCTCTGGGGCAGATTGCCATGACGTGCAACAAAGCAGGAATGGGAAGGCAATAGGACACTATGCTGCTGGCAGGGCCACTCGAAAGAAGCTCCCTGTGCTCTTTCCCTCTACAGACATACCTCAAGCAGAGCATGGGCATCTTCCAAATATAAGCCAGTGGTGGTCACAGCAGCTCTGTGGATACCTGTGACTGCTGGGTTTACTTGGGAGGTGTGTGCACCCTCCCTTCTTCCATCTGCTATTGTGTAAATTGCTTTATCTTTCACTTGTGCAGGCAGACCAAGAGGGTGTTTCTAACCCCTCAACACACAGGCACGGTGGAGAGGAAATGATGGGTACTTTGGGACTGAGCTGTCAGGAATGTGATGCAATTCAAAGCCTCTGAGGCCATTTTCTTGGCAAATGAGGGTGCACTCAGCCACGACAGACTTCTTTGAGCCCTTGGCCAGCTGGCCGTGAACTCTTCTACAAAGCAGGGCCACGGTGACAGGCCCCTGGGGTGAGCCCCAGACGTGCCCCACTGCCATCAGTGGGAATCAAGCTCACCTTGCAGCCCCAGCAGCAGGGGTTGGCAGCTCTTTGCAGGGGCCCAGAGGGACAGCTGGGTGCTGAACCAGCTGTGGGCCAGACACCGAGGTGTGTTCCCGAGGTGAAGCAGCAGCAAAGACAACAAAACAGCTTGGTTTGATCCACACAGCTATTTCTTTTTTTAATTATTAACTTGTGCCTTACAATAGAAGAGAAAAGAGTGCGAGCAAACAATTTGCTGGTTCCAGGAACTACTCTGGCACCGCCACAAGGGCAGTGAGGTCTCGTGATGATAACCTTGCCAGGGCACTGACACGCAACACGTGCACACGCGGAGTCTCCGGCTCTTGCAAAAGCGATCGCTGGCAATTTAAGGCATTGAAGGAAACCTACGGTTGTTAAATCCTATATCAAATTTGGCACACATTGGAACAGTTAGAGCGGAGACAAGGATGCTTTGTGGGCTGGTGTTCGGGAGTCCTGCAGCTTCCCAGTGCCGGCTGGGGCACCATGCTAATCTGGGCACAGGGTTTTCACGTGAAGACTGTGCAGCCAAACAAGAGTCCTTCAGACCCTGATGTTTTGGAGCCAGTGATACCAGACAAGGTGCTGCACCCTGTGGCACAGTGGTGCTTTCACCTCTGATGTACCAGTTCCCTGCCCTCTGCCTGCTGCTTATAAACCCCGCGTGCCTTGGCTGGACTAAAGCTGCCAGAAAACAGAGTTGTCAGGACAAAAAAAAAAATTAACACTCATAGTTCAAAACATACGTGGCTCAGACCAGACCTCAGGTGTGGTTACAGTCCAGTATGGCTATTTCTGTGCTTCTAGGATTAAAAGTGGACGGCTACAACTTGAGGAGTGGGGAAGAGTTTATCTGTAAATGGATTTGTGTAGCTGATGAAGGTCTGTAGCCTTGAAACTAGTGATAGTAAACATGTTGTTTCCCTCCCCAGAGAGCTGGCTCAGCAGCAGGCCCAGCCAGCTCCCCCTCACCTGCCCCAGGAGGAGGGAGGGAGGGTGCTATGAATCCATGTGCTACCACAACAATGACCAACATGCATCTATCTACCTGTTCTGCTGTGCCTCCACCCCATTTAAAAGGGAGCAATGTGCCAAGCTCGGCCTCTGCGTGGCAGGACCCGCAGGGAAGCCACCCCTGGGTTGGTGTCCCTGGGGAGTTATGTGTTTCTAAGGGGGGCTTCCCATGAGTCCAGTGTGGCTTCGTGCCCAGAGGAGCAATTTAAAGGCCGAGTGCAGACTGTTCCCTCTCAAATGTATATGAACAGGGTCCCAGTGGTTACATTTTTGCATTTGCAATGATTCCTCCATGCAGGTTTAACCTCCCTCTTTTCTTGACAGAGGTTATGGTCCCCTCAATCACCTCAGCCCTGCTGGATGATATTTTAGAGGTCACTTTAATAACCTCTCCTTGCTCCTCCTCCTTGAAGGACAGAGTAGAGGAACTGAAGCTTCTTGGCTCGAAGGAGTAAGTTGGGTTGGGGAGAGAATTGAGCGCTGGAAGGCCAACACTTCCCATGTTGAAGAGGGTCTCCTCTCCCTCCAGCAGCTTCCTGCAAGCACATGACAAGGAAAGAGGTTAGTCTTGGAGTGTGAAACATCTGCAAAACTTGAGGGCAAGCTGTGCCCTGCAGGAAAGTCCAAGCACTCCAGACCATCACCCCAGGTCACACTGCACCATGAAACTGGTTCCAAATCGTGTCTTGGTCAATCATTTCTGGAGCACTTGCAATATGGGATGCATGAGAGCAACTTTCCGGAAATTCCAGGAAAATAAATACCCGAACCACAAGGACTTGGCCTTTTGCATCTAGTTTGACTTTGCGAGAGAGACAAGTTTCCAGCCCCAGTTGTCCTCATTAAACACTGTTTCTGGGATGGCTGGGGAACACAGTTCACAGCTGCTAGATCGGGGCATGATGTGGAGCCATGGCTGCTCCCCAGGCAGGAGCGAGCAGGTCCAGGCAGCAAAGATGAGCAACACAACTGTGGTGCTCCTTGAGTCTGTTCCCAGGGATTTTCTGGGCCCTTGAAAACATCACAGCCTGGTGGGGTCAGGGGATTGGGCTTGGGAGGTGGCCAGGCAGAGCAGGAATAAAGCAGCCTTACCTGTAGGCAGCTATCTCAATATCAAGGGCCATCTTGACGTTAAGCAGGTCTTGGTACTCCCTCAAGTGCCGCGCCATCTCATTTTTGGTGTTTCGCAGGTCATCCTCCAGCTGCCCGATGGTGTCCTGCAAAAAGGCAAGGGCACTCAGGGCTGTGTTTTGGAACAGGGACTTCTCACACAGGTTTTCTGCTCTGCCCATTGCAAAGATAGGGAAGTTGCAGTGGGCAGTTGGTCCATGATGGCACATCCCTCCAGGAGCTTGGGACCACGAAATCTCGTGCTAACAGGGATGAAAAAGCAGGCTGAGCACCAGGTGTTGCTTGTGAGGGTGTGCAGTGGGGGAGGCTTTAGACATTGATGGGTTTATATAGTTTCCCATCTGCACGAGGGTCTGTGAGGTGGGTAAATAGTGCATGGTGGTGGAACCCCCAGTCCTGCAGGGAATAAGGCAGGCTGCTACAGAGGGAAGAAAAATTTTGGGCTTCAACATCATCAAAGCAGAGTCAGTGGCTCAACAGGACAAGTGAAGGCACCCAGCACTGCAGCAGTAGAGAAGAAGGGCTGCCGTCTGCATCCGTGGGGCTTACGGAGGGTTGGACATATGGCTGGGTGGTGGAAGGAGAGGTGGTGCTGCCAGGGCTGCCCTCTAGGAGGGGAAATCTGAAACCTTCCCTGGAAAATGCCTCAGAGCGCAAGGGTGGGGTGCTCAGCTGGGCAGTGATGTCCTTCTAGCATCCTTCTCATCAGCTTTACCCTGCCTTTTGCCCCCTATATCCTGTTCTACTTGCGATGTGGAGGACTCCAAGACCAGATTTCCTGCTAACAAAGGAGACTAATCTTTTCTTCCTTTTTTTTTCTCAGGAAACGAGCAGCCTGGTTTTCTCCCACATGCATCCAAATATCTAAGAAGCAGCCTGAAAGCAGTGAAACCCACTCCTCTCTTCCCAGCAGGTTTCCTGCTGCTAGCTGCTCTGCTGTGCCACCAGAGGAGCGTGATTTGGAACAGGAATGAGTCAGCAGTTTGCATTTAAGTTATGGTGTAGCCCCGCCTGCAAGTGCCTGCAATGGCCACTGCCAGCCTCTGCTCTCCTGCACCCACTGGAACAGTTGGGCCTCTGTGATTGTTTCCAGATACTCTGTTCCTGCAAACAATCTTTGTCCTGCCATGTCATCGCCATCTTGTCCCCATCCTCATTCCCATCCTGTGTCCCCTCCTTCCTCTCCAGCATAACCTTCCTTGTGTGTAGTGCAGAAACAGCCACGAGACATGGAGCTGCCCAAGGAGCAGGGAGCTGTGCTGACCTTGGTGCAGAGAGCCCAGTCTGAGCAGTGCCCCTCAGGGAAGCAGCGACAGCTCATCCTGAATGCAGCACAGGTCATCTTGCAGTCAAATTAGCTGGGTACATCCAGCCTTGGGGGACATTTAGGGACCATCCTTGGGGTCTCTGCCTTGACCTATGCTGCTCTGACCCTTTTCCACAGCAAGAGAGCTGCGTGAAGCTGTGCCTCAGAGAAGGTCATTGGACCATCAACTGAAAAGCCCCAGGACATGTGTGAATGTCACTGCTATACAGATTAAAACCTCTTATCCCAAAGTAGACAGACTGCTGCTGCACCAAGCCATGACAGGATGGAAGAACTCGGGGTGACCCCACCCTGGGACAGCTCCACTCTTACTGCTGTGACCCTCTGTGCCTTCAGCCCTCTTCCCTCTGCCTGCAGTCCACATGAACAAAAACCTCATTTGAAATGGCTTGTTACCCTCTCTCCACCTCTCTTCCACATCCCAGCCCTACCAGCTGGTTGAATAAAAACCCATTTCCACACCATTGCAAACCAAAGCTCTCTCATGTTGGTTCAGATTTGACTGGGAAGCCTTTAGAAGTCTGTGGGAACGTTTTAAAAGCCAGGCAATAGGAATATTATCTTTTAATACACACTTCCATCCTTTTCCATTGGTTGCAGCCAAGGAAATTACTTAGCTACTACACATGCACATTGTTTAAAAGACTCCTAAGTAGTGCAACACATAAAGCAGATCCTGAGGGTCATACAGGAAAACACCGTTGTGATGTCACTAAAGCAATTTCAATTATGGTACTGTTTAATCCAGGTGCATTTTTTTTTTCTTCAGTTGATAGGTTGCTCCCAGAATGCCTCTTTCACATGGCGTCAAGACTATTTAAGAAGATTACTGTGTGTAATTTTTTTACCCACTATAGAGAATACTGTATATTGCCTTTTTTCACAATACTTGTTGAAGACTGCATCAACTGTTCAGGAAGATCACAAGCAGTTTGGAGCAAAATCATGAATTATAGAGTGCCTGGAAAAATTTGGCCTTAGAAATGACAAAGCATTACTTGGGTGTGAAACAACATCCTCTAGGTATGATTTAAGGCAGCTCCTTCAGTATTTAGAAGGAAACGGCTTGATTTAGAAACCACAGATCATTTAATAGCCATGTAATAGAACAATTTCAAGATTTATTTTATTATAAATCATTAACATTTCCCTGTACTAAGAAAATGCGGTAATACTGCAGTAATGGAATGAGATATGGAGCACTCAGTGTCCCACATGAGTCTTTCCACAGATCTGGGATCTGTCTGCAAATTCAGACAGTCTTTGTAGAGCTCCAATTTCTGCAGTGCAGGTGCCAAGAGCCAGGCCACAGGGCAAGGGGCTAAGCCTAAGCAGATAGCTTTGAGGAATTACCCACAACGATGGGAAATGTGTGGGCAATTTTGGACCTGATCCTTAAGGGACAGGGATATCCTTAAGGGCAGGGATGGAGTGATGCCCCAAACAGCACTGCCATGTGCAGAGATGTCCCCTGCAGGAACGGGGTGTCCTGGCCTGTTTCCCTGAAACCTGCCCTCTCTGTTTTTGCCTATGGATAAAGGGTGAAGGCAACAGGCAATGCCCTGGTAGGGCAGGACCTGTGCGCAGGGCAGAGAGGCACTGTGCTGGGTGGTAGGAAGGCTGCAGGGGTGCCTGGCACTGCGCAGCGCTGTGGGGGCACTGCCCCTGCACGGGTGGGTGTCGCACCGTGCCGGGAGTGTTGCGGGTAGGGCAGCACAGATCGGGATGGTGGGGGTGCTGGGCAATGAGGGGGTGGGGGGGCACCGCATTGGGCCGAGGTGTCCAGCGCTGCACAGAGCGGCGGGAGGGGCTGCTGCAGGGAATGGAGCTGCGCTGCAGGATTTCACAGGCAGGGGAGATTCTCAGCACTGCACAGCACCAGGGGAAGGGGAGTGCGGGGTCGGAGGTGCCGGTACGGCATTTGCTGGAGGGTTGCGTGGGGTGAAAATGCTCGGTGCTACACATTACGGGGGGCGGCTGCTGGGATGGAAGTGCCGACTGGCGCGGATTGCACGGGAGAAGGATGCTCGGCACCCCACAGTGCCCGGCGCTGCCCGGTGCCAGGGGAGAGGACGGTGACGGTTCCCGGCGCCGCCCGGCTCACCTGCAGACCGGCGGCCTCGGCGTTGTGCCGCTCCTCCAGCTCCTGCAGCTGCCTCTCCAGGGACTGGTGGGCGCCGCGCAGGCTCTCCATCTCCACTAGGCGCGCCTGGAGCTGGCGGCGGCACTCGCCGGCCTCCCTGCGGCTGGCGCGCACGGCCTCCTGGCTGCGGGCCGCCCGCTCGTGCAGGCGGGCGCAGCGGGCGCGGTACCAGTCCTCGGCCGCCTGCAGGTTGCGGGCCGCCAGCGCCTCGTACTGTGCGCGCAGCTCCCGCAGCGCCGCGGCCAGGTCGGGCCGCGGGGCCGGGGCGGGGGCCGGGGCCGGGAGCGCGGCGCCCAGCTCGGCGAGCTGCTCGGCGTGGGCGCTGCGCATCTCCGCCAGCTCCTCCCGCAGCGCCGCCGCCCGCCGCTCCAGGTCGATGCGGGCGCGGGAGGCCGCCTCGGCCGCCTGCTGCCGGGAGCGCAGCGCCCGCTCCGCCTCGGCGCGGCTCCGCGCCTCCTCCTCGCAGCGCGCCCGCAGCCGCTGCGTCTCCTCGGCCAGGCGCGCCCGCTCCAGCATCGCCTGCGCCCGCTCCCCGTGCGCCTCCTCCAGCCGGGCGCGCAGGGCGCGCAGCTCCCCGCCCAGCAGCTGCCCCAGCCGGCGCGGCTCGTCCGAGCGCTGCCGCAGCGCCGCCAGCTCCGCCGCCAGCGCCCGGTTCCGCTCCTCCAGCGCCCGCACCCTCTCGATGTAGCCGGCGAAGCGCTCGTTGAGGCCCTGCAGCTGCTCCTTCTCGCTGCGCCGCGGCTCCGCGCCGCGCTCCCACACCGCCCCCGGCTCCGCGCCCGGGCGCGCCCGCCGGGCCGGCGGCACCTCGGGGCGCCGCGGGGCCTCCGCGAAGAGGCGGCGGTAGGAGGCGGCCAGAGCCGCTGGCTCCGCGCTGTAGCTCATGGCGGCGGAGCGGGACCGGAGGCGCCGCCGGCGCTTAAGTACGGCGGGGCGGGGCGCGGCGCGGAGCGGTGCGAAGGGGGCGCGGGGCGGAGCGGGGCGGAGGGGGCTCCTCTCGGCGGGGAGAGGCGCGGCGCGGTGCGAGGCGCGGTGCGGTGCGCGGTGCCGCCACGGCGGGAGGCGGAGGGAGCGGTCCGTGCACCGCGGTGCTGAAGAGCCGTGGCGGCGGGTGGGGCACAGGTCGGGACGGACGGACGGACGGACGGATGGATGGATGGATGGATGGACGGACGTGTACACAAACATACACGGGCAGATGGACGACGTCATACACATACAGACAAAGACTCACAGGCACGCGAAAAGGGTCAGACACATTCACAGTAAGACACACACGTCCACATGCTCGAAAACAGACAAAGGGACAAACAGCCGTTCAGAGAGACACACAGATGCACACACAGATGCACTGGCAAGGGGAGGCAGAAACACAGAAGGAAGCAGGCAGAAATGGGCAGGTGGAGAGACAGAGTCAGGCAGACACAGAGAGACAAAAGGGCAGGCAAACACACAGGTGCTCGCACGCGCGTGCACACACACGCACACACACACACACATAAATATCACTCCTGCTAGAGTATACCCAGCTGTCCCTGGCAAAACTCAAGGGAAGCTGTGCTGTACATCTGCATGTGGTGTGAATGTGTCCTGGGTGGATTGGTCCCAGCCCCTCCCCTCTGATAAGAACCAGGGTGCCCTCACAGCTGTGAGGTCTCTGTGGGATGGGGCTGTGGACTGTCGGGGTGCAGAGTTGGGGACATCCCTGGAGGAGGGGGTGCCCAGGACAGAGACTGACGATGGTCAGTCCAGATGTGCCACAGGAGACACACAGGGAGGATTTTGCCTTCAGGTTGTTTGCCAGGAACTGAATCACTTCTGTTTCTCTACTGTCCATGCAAGCAGGCTGCCCTCCCGCACTGGCAAGGGTTTCCTAGGAGTACCCAGGGCTGCAGAGCTGACGGGAAGGGGGTGTTCATGCACATCTCACCTCCAGGCCAACTGCAATGCCTAGGAACATGCTCCCCCCCCAGAGCAGGACCTGCCAAGGGACCAATGAGAAGTGTCTGATCTCTGGGAGCAGCAGCACAAAATGTGAGAAGGAAAATCAACTTTAAATATCTGTGATCCAAGTGTGAGGAACCACTGTGAAATGTAAAAACAGATCTTGTCCCCTGCTGTACATCTCTGTGCCACTGAGCCCTGCACCAATGCCCAGTTTCTCTACTACACTTATCCCTGTTTGTGCTCCCAGGTGACCAGGGGACAGCATGAGAGAGTTTCAAGAAATGAGCAGGGAGGACAAGCAAGCCAGGGCTGGCATTGGAGAGAGCCGTAACTTCCAAGAGCTGTTTCTCTAGCAGATGAAATACAAGGTAGTCTGCAGGGACTGCTGACATCCATGGGTAAAGATGCTGGGATCAAATCCCTTTGCCTGGGACCTTGTAGCTTAATGAACACAAGGAATTGGAGTCATTAAATTAAAGCGAGCACTGCTGTCCCACAGAACAAGGATGAGATTCCAGCTCACTGGAAGACTGCTTCTTTCAGAGGAGAAAAGGGTGGCTGAGACCTTGGTATCCACCTCAGCATGAGCTGCCATTTCTGGAGGTGCTCCCATGTTCCAGGCAGTTGCAGCAGGACTCCCATTCCAGGTGGTTGGCACCCAAATGCAATTCCTTTGTGAGCCCCTTGAGCCACGACCTAGCTCTCAGAGACTGACTTGGGCAACAAACCTGGGAGCTGTAGAACCCTTCCAGAGAGAGGGAGAGCTGCAGTGTGGCTGTATTCTGGAGACTGCAAGGAAGTTCTTGAAAGACCTAGACCCAAATACCCAAAAATCCCCAAATGACCAAATTCTATCCTAGCCTATTCTAGTCTTGTCTAATCTAGTCTATTCTACTCTGTGTCTGGAGACAAGCTGAGCACTGGCATGTCAGACTTGGAATAAGATGGCAAGCTGGAATTGGACACAAACTGAAACGAGAACAGTACCTGTGATGAGTTCAGCCTCAGGAAACCTTGCCACCTGAGTAACATGGATCTCTGTTGGGACACACACACACATGGCATCTGGGGGAACCTTATAAGTCTAGAAAACAGGCAGAAAAACAGAGAGAAACAGTCCCATAGCTAAGAATTGTACACCATCGAAACAAAGGTGGGTTGTATTAGGGATTAAATTGTGCAGAACCATTCCATATCTCCCAATTGCTTCAAAAATCAAGTCTTGCGTGTGAGACAGCAGGAAGACTCCTTAAAATTCTGTGATACTCTCCGCACAGCATCTGCCTGCTGATGGGGCTTGTTAAACAACTTATCCCCGGAGCTGCAATCAGGCTGGGCTTGTGAGTCAGAGGGAAAAGCTGTAGTCTGAGCTGTGCACACATGGCAACAGGATACACACCTTCCGGCTGGCACAGTCCATTACACTAATGCTCTGGGGATGCATTTTGCCACCCAGCAGCTGCCTGAGAGGGAAATGTTTCCCAGCAATGGGAAAAAGGCAGATCCCAGTGTCTCCCAGGAGGCTGCTGCCAGATCTCCTGTGGCAGAGGTGGATCTGAAGCCCTGCAGGAGGGAGAGCTCTGTGGGTAAGTGCAGCAAAGTTAGGGAGCAAACACGCAAGTGATTAACACACATCCAAGTTAGATGGAGGTATTCGCTTAATTGCACACAGAAAAACACTAACAAAAACAGGAAAATGGCTGTACTGGATCCCTCTAAACCCCTCAGGAGTTTATTTCTGACAATAGGAGATTTATGCTTCCCTGGTATAGCTTTTCTGGTTCTGTCTGTCTGCGTCTCTGGGGTTCCCCTTTGCAGCAGTCACATCCTTGTGTTTGCTGGCTCTTATCTAATCGGTGAAAGTTCATGTCCTGGATGCCACTGTGCTCTGTAATCCACAGTTTGATAATGCACTCTATGAAAAACATCATCTTTCTTCGTGTTTCAGAGTGTCTACCAATCAGTTTCATTCCATGCCCCTGGCTGGTGGGACACAGTGGAAGAGCTGGGACATAGGTCTTCCCCAGCCACCTCCCAGTGCAGGATTTTGCAGACCTCTGCCTTACTCCCCCCCAGCTCTTTCCCAGGCTGAAGGATTTTTGTCTATTTGATTTTGCTTTGTAGAAAAGCCATCTCACACTTTTAGTCATCCTTGCTGTCTTCAATGAATCTTCTGGGGTTATGTGTTGGAAGAGACAGACATTTCATGATTGGCATTGGGAAGTGTAGGCTGAGCTTTCCTGACAGGCAATGCCTCCCTGCCACGGGCTTGTCACTGAAAACAGGCTTTGGTGTAGCCAGAACTAATGGTTCTGGTGCCACTGGGTGCTTCCCCATGGTAAGGCAACAGAGCAAAGCTCACAGATTCTGGAGAGACACAATGGACCAAGTGTGTCCAACTCAGCAAAACCCTGCCTGACAGCATGTCCCTGTGCCAGAGGGCAGCGACAGTACCTTATCGCCCAGAGCAGAGTGCAATAGGAAAGCTGAGGGAAGCATCCTTGGGAAGTGAAAGGAAGCATTATGACAGCAGGGATGCAAGAGCTGCTGCCAGAGGAGGGGGAGACATTCCCAGCCTCTGGCCACCACTGAGGCATAGGAGAGGAGACTGGATGTGTGTGCCCACAGCTTGGCAGAGCAGTGTGGGCCTGGATGAGACGGGGCAGTTGTATGGCTGCCGTCACTCTTGTCTCTGTCAGGGACCAACCTGAGGTGGCCAGGATCCCACCTTTTCCAGGCCTCCAGGGTCAGAAAAAACAGGCAGAAAAAGAATGGCTTGTTTTGCTGGGCAGGACTTTTTTCCCCTGCACTTTTTTTGATGGTGCTGACCCAGTGTGACACAGAGATGGACCATGGGGCAGTTTCTGCTCTGCACAACCATCCCCTTAGCCAGCCCAGCTGGATGGTCATGCCCCCAGGTGTGATGGATGCAGTCTCTGCTCACAGTTGACCTTTGCTGGGATGGGCAGGCAGGACCCCCCTCTGCTGGTTGCTGTGGCCACCGTACCCCGAGCCCCTGGTCATCACCCTCGTGCCACCCGCAGCTGCCCAGGGACCTCCTCACCACCCTCCTGGCAGTGGGTGGGGCACACTCTGGCCCCCCTTGTCCCAGCCCTCACTGCAGACACATTCCCCAAAGTATCAATGATTAATTGGGTAATTTTAACCAAAGCTCTGGTTCCCTCATCGTGGAGCTTAAAAATAAATGAACACTGTGCAGCATGGGGAGCTGATGTCAAGGTAGACTGAATAGGTTTTTATTTAATACTAAAGCCTATGTTTCCTAAAGCTCCTAGCTTGAGGCATTGTAATTCAATGGCAAACTAACATGAAGTAGCCTCATAACAGACTTTGAGCATTATGTGGGATGCAGCAACACTGAGGCTGACTGACAGAACGGGGGGAGCTCAGGCAGGTCCAGGGGGTGCAGGGGCTGGGGGTGTAACCCCAGAGATTTTGGCTGGAGCAATGCCAGGCCCTGTGGAGAGCTGCTGTGGGGGAGGGCTGTGCAGCTGTTCCATGGGTTGGCACATTGAATCACAGAACTGTCAGTGTCGGAAGGGACCTCTGGAGATCACCTAGTGCAACCTCTGCCCAGGCAGGGTCACCTAGAGCAGGCGACACAGGAATGTGTCCAGGTGGGCTTTGAATGTCTCCAGAGAAGGAGACTCCATGCCCTCCCTGGGCAGCCTGTCCCAGTGCTCTGCCACCCTCAGTGTACGGAAGTTCTTCCTCACCAAGGAAGGTCAAGAATCTGGAAAACCTCTCTCACAAGAAAAGGCTGAGGGAGCTGGGCATGTTCAGCCTTGAGAGGGGGCAACTGTGTATAAATACCTAAAGGAAGGATGTCAGAAAATGGAGCCAGGCTCTTCCCTGTGGTGCCACACAACAGGACAAGAGGCAATGGGCAGAAACTGATGCACAAGGAAGTTCCACCTGAACATGAGGAAGAACTTCTTCACTGTGTGGGTGACCGTGCACTGGAACAGACTGCCCAGAGAGGTTGTGGAATCTCCCTCACTGGAGATATTCCACAACCATCTGGACACAATCCTGTGCCATGTGCTTGAGGATGACCCTGCTTGGGCACGGAGGTTGGACCAGGTGACCCACTGTGGTCCCTTTCAATCCGACTCATTATGTGATTGTGTGACTCATGTTGAGGTGGAACTTCTTGTGGTTTAGTTTATGGCCATTGCTCCTTGTCCTGTCGCTGGGCACCACTGAAAAGAGCCCGGCACCATCCTCTTGGCATTCACCTTTGGCATTCACCTTTTCACAAAATCGATAAGGTTGGCAAAGACCTCTGAGATCATCGTGTCTAACCTTGGACCTAACACCACCCTGTCTACTAGACCATGGCACTGAGTGCCACATGCAGTCTCTTCTTAAACACCTCCAGGGACGGTGACTCTACCAGCTCCCTGGGGAGCCCGTTCCAATGCCCAGTCACTCTGTCCGTAAAGAGAGCGCCTCTAACCCAGACCTCCCCTGCCGCAGGTGCCCTCTTGTCCTACCGCCAGTTGCCTGGGACAAGAGAGCGACACCCTCCCTGCTACAACCCTTCAGGCAGTGACACGCATTAACGCGGTCCCCTCTCGGTCTTCACTTCTCCGGACCGAACAGGCCCGGCTCCCGCAGCCCCTCCCCGTGCGGGAGGTGCCCGGGACCCCCGTCCCGCCCCGCCCCGCCGCCGGTCCCCGCCGCGCACTTTGCCGACGCTCCCTGGGGCGGCCGCTCTGCGGCTCCGCGCGGGGCCCGCACGCTCTCCCCGCTCCCCGGGCCGGGCCGGGGCGGGGCCGCGGCGCGCGTGCGCAGTGCGTGCGGCGCGGGCGCT
>JAYRBT010000178.1:23505953-23541582 GCA_036023395.1 Myiotriccus ornatus | reverse complement strand
GGCGGGTGATGGGTGGGCAGCGCCCCTTCCTCCCGTCGGGAGCGCGCCCCGGCTCGGGGAGCGGGGGGGGGTGGGTGTGTGTGTGGTGTGTGTCCGGAGCGGGGGCGGCGCGGGGAGAGACCCCCGGGGGCAGCGCCCGCCGCTCCCGCCGTCCTGCCGCGGGGAGCCCCCGCTGCCCCGTGCCGTGCCGTGCCGTGCCGGGCAGGGCGGCTCCCGCGGTGCCTCAGCCCCGGCCCGGGACGCGGCGCAGGTTCCGTGCCCGCTCCGCCGCCCCGAGCCGCCGGGACTGGGTGTAGGGAGGGCCGGGAGCGGCGCCCCGTGCCTGCGCTTGTGCCTTCCTTCCGCCCCACGTGGAGCGCGGGGTCCCGGCGGCGCCTTCCCGCTCGCAGCTGCCCCCGCGGCGGCCGCCCCGCCGGGACAGCCGGGAGAGGCGATCTGTCCTCCCCCGGCGCCGGGGGAAGAGCCCGGTCCCGGCAGCCTTGGGTCGGGGCGAGGGTTCATTGTCACAGCCCCGTCTCGCTGGAGTTGCTCTTGGCAATCCGGCTGTGTCAGGCTGGACCTGATAAATCCAAAAGCCAGGAGCAAAGGACCAAATAAATAAATAAATAAATACATGAAACCAGTGCAAAAACTGCTTTACTCGCCTTTTGCTTACGCTTCCCCCCCCCCCCTTAAATCCCTTCTTTTGTGCCAAAAATAACGTTGTAAAATGTATGATACAAACAAACATACACCGGTTTTCAGATAGACAAGATGACTTAATACGACAGTGCTGCTTCTTGTGGCACAGGCAGTTTTGAAAATTCCTGGAACCGCTGAGATTATGAAATCCTCAAGTTTATTCCCTTGCTAGTGGTTCTAAAGGCTGCCAAGCTGGATCTTTTTTGACATGGTCTTGAGAACATTCCTCCCGAGACATAATCACTCATGTTTTAGAATATTTTTTTTAGCTTTGGAAGATTTATTGTTTGAACCTCAAAGATTGCAAAAGGCTCTCTAAGTAGTCACTTAGAAACGTCTCTCCCTCTTACTTCTCCAAACGATGCACTGTGTCATTTTTGACTAACATCATCACCGACTGAAGTATGCTGTATTGATCCATATAACTGTTTGTCAGTAGTGATTAAACTGAAAATATGAAGATTTTTAGGTCCTTTCAGGTGCTACATGATCTCGCTCAAAAACAGAAACAAAACTCAAAACTGAATCTTGATCTTGGGTTCAAGTGCTGAATTTGTAGTTCCAGGAGTGAGCAAAAAGCCCAGTGTTTGACTTGCAAACTGATCAGCTTAGCTCAGGAAGTCTGTCACTGTCCCTGTCAACCTGTGTCAACCTAAACATATTTTAGAGTGGAACTGCTATTTAAAATAATCTATTGCCATTAATCCAGAGTCAAAAAGATTGTTCAGGAACCTGCTGGTTTGATTAACAGCAGTTGGGGTTTGTTCAAGCATAGACGTAGTTTCATTATATAGCACAATACAACCTTTACTCTGTACAGCGTCATTCAAACAAATTGTATGGCAAAATGCACCACCGAATTGCATTTAGAATGGTCCATTGAATTAAGTACAATTGCTGAGAGAAATGGGCAGAAAAACTGTAAGAATGGGAGAGATGTTTTCAGCTGAGCTTTGAAATTAACAGCCTGTTAGTATATTTGCACTGGTAGCATTAGCGTTATACACCCATTCTAGTATATATGTTAGTGAAAATCAGATGCAAGCTGGCATTTTCCCAGGCAAATTTCCAGTTTGTAGGCAATTTTTAATCATAGTAATGATGATAATGATGATGATAATAATATCCCCCCTGAATTGTTGCTCCTTGTCATGTTTGATCCCTAATATAACTTGAATTGAAAGCTAATAAACCCTTCCTAAGATCACTAGAAATATTTATCCTAGACTTTTTTTTTAGCTTTCAGGGGAATCGGGTTTTTTGAAAAACCAGAAAGCTTCGTGTGGTGTTTACTGGTAGACACTGCGGTATTGTGCCCTTTGGGGAAAAATTGAAAGGAGTGTTTTATTTCCTTCAAAAATATACAAGTATATTATTTTTGCATTGAAAGTAGAAGGGAAGCAAACAATTAAAATACAATGTTTAACTGATGTTTATTGAAGAAGCAGATAGGTTTATTTAATAACATCATAACTGTTATTTGCAGTTCAACTTAATAAAGTAATGCTTGTTGAAAACTGATAGATGGGTGGGTAGCTTGCAGCATGAGCTATTATCTGGGGGTGGCGTGGGCCAGCTGCAGAGTAGGTTTGCAGGACAAGCTGAGATGATCTGGAGCTTTTGAATCCTGCAGGAGTTGTAGGTACCAACATGCAAGGAGATGCAGGAAAAAAGGCTGACCACAGCTCTTCCCGAAAATCTTGAGTAAGGGACAGAAGTGGGGTCCTGCAGTTGCACTCAGTGAATCCATTCTTTTGTGGGAATTTGAAGTTGGGGAGTACTGTGGGGTCTGAGTGGTTCAGCACCATGCAGTTGCCATTGCTTAGGCACTGGTGACAGTCCTACACAAAGCAGCATTACCACGTAGAAGCTGCTTGGCCTGGAGAAGGTGGATTAATGGTCTCCAGCCAGGCTGCAGTGGAAAGTTGTCATAGGAACTGGCTTGCTGTTCAACAGGCCTGTGCCTTGTCTTCACTCCTTTAAAAGAACACCTCAGTAACTAATCACCTCAGGATAAGAAATACTCACATGCCATGCAGCATAAACCCATGAAGAGAGCAGGGCTCTGCCCAAGGGAAACTGAGGACAGCACTGCACTCAGCAGGGCACAGCCTGGATGATGTACCTTGGGATGAGCTTTCAGTGCCTGCTCTGTGCCAGGTCCTTGCCTCGCGGTGGTCCATGAACATTGGGTGTCCTGATATAAAACAGCTGTGGCTTTTTTAGCAGTGAGAATAATAGGGTAGAAAACTGAACAGAATGTGCCCGGGAGTGGAAGCCTTGCCTCACTCTTTGGGACATGTTTGGGATGAGATGTATCCAAGTCAGTGCATGGGAATTCCTTGCTTACTGTCTGTGCTGCATTTATTTTAAAATTTTATTTATAGTATCAGCAGCACAAATAAATACAATTTGAAATGTTATTTGAAGTGACCACAATCCAAGTTTTCAGAAATTGGCTTTTCTGTGCTAAAGTGTGTCCTATTCTTTATGAGTATCTTCAAAGTGCACACTGATATAAATATTTCCTATTTCAAAGTGTCTGGTTTTTGCTACTAAAGAAATTATTATGTGTGATGATGTGTAGCAATGAGCTGTGTTTTGCTTTCTAGTCATTATGACTCCTTAACTGGAATGATTCCTAAAACAGTGGACTCTGCACTCTACATAGAGAGCATGTATAACATGACTTTGCTTTCCTAACACAATCATGGAGTGGCTTTGTAATGATAAGACAGAGAGAATCCAGCACATACGATAAATAGAACTTAATGTACCTTAATGTGTAAATAGACCTTAAGCAACATCTGGAAAAAATTGCGTAGGAATTGGAGGTGGGCACTGTAAGCAATTGATGATCTAAACCCACCTACATAAATGTAGTTACTAAGTCTCACACACATGGTTGCAGGGCTTAAAGGGTGCTGGAGAGACCTGCCTGTATGAAGCCATACTGGGAGAAATACATTTTTTTATGGCAGCATGAGACTGAGGAGGGAGCCTGAGTAATTCAGCCTAAAAAACCCACAGCAGTCTGTGTCGAATATTTACTACTACCTGAACATGTAACAGTGTGTGCACTATACTATAAGGTCAAAAGCGTATTCACTCTTACTTCCTGCGCAGTTGGGTCCCCAAACCGTGAGCAGTGAGTGGCTGTGTGCCAGCCCTCTTAGTCCTTAGTCACTTTTCCAAGTCTGGTACAGAATGGTAGAGGCTAAACTTGTGGCTTGCTGGTGACCTTAACTTATCATCTTCTGGGCATGAATACCTGCTGTGGGATTTACCAGCACAACTGGCCCTTTTTTGGTGGTTTCATTAATGTTCTGACTAAACTGGGGAGGTTGGAAACCCCGCTGTGATCATCTGCATGCTGCCTTCTCTTAACACATAAGGTAGAAACCGAGTAGGTTCTTACCCTGTGCATCACACCAGCTAAAACTGGTTTAAATTCTGCAAAGGTGTGGGCCCATCAAATGTGGAGAGCAGGAGTCACAGCAATGAGATACCTATAGAAATGATGCTGGGACATGAGCAGCCTGTTGGTTTCTCTTTTGAAACTGAAGGACGCGTGGGCAGATCTTCTGTAGGTGGATGGAAGGAGAAAGGGAGGCCCGAGGAGATGTGATTCTTTTGAGAATTGAAGGTGACTCCAAAGTGAAGTAAGTTAGTAGAAACAGATGTGTGGGAACAATATGGTCTAGTACTGCTCGTGTTGTACCCAGCCTGTAAATAAGAAGATGGTTGTGGTTGCTATAACTACCATTCCGGCTCTTTTCACCATGAGTGATTTATTTAGAAACAAAAGCTCCTTGAAGTCATTATGTGGTCCAAACTTAGCTTAATTTAGTTATAGAGTATTTACAGCTCCCAGCTGCATTTCAGATATTTCAAAGACTTGCTATTTTGTATATGTGCTTAGTACAGTATTACCATTTAACCTTGCTTGGCACAAACAATTGGTTCAGAGGAAGGGGTAAAACAGAGATTTCCTGTGCATGTTTCTGCAGGAGGCTCTGAAGTAGAGTGGTTTTTCACTTTTTATTTAAGAGCAGGCCTTTGGATTAGTTGGCTTTGACCCAGGCCTTGCAGTTCTCCTTATTAACATTGGCCAAATAGATAAAACAAGATACATTCTTGCTAGATTTTCAGGAAGCAAATTCTCGCTAAACCCTCCAGGAAGGTACATTTCCCCAGAGTGTACATTTCCAGCTGGGGTGGTCCAGCTTTGGCAGTTATGGTGGCCAGATCTGGATTGTAGGGCCCTTTGGGTGGGTTGTCCCTCTCCTGTGTGAGCTGCCGCCTTTCCCCTGGCAGCAGCTGCTGCCTGCACTGCTGTGGTAGGAACAGCTGCATCCCAGCTGTGTCTGTGACTTCAGGAGGAAGCATTTAGCTGTTCATGCAGTGTTTGCTGCTGAAATCAGTATTCCTTATCTCCTTTGGAGCTTGGACCGTGCTCCTCTTGGCCTTTGTGTCAAATGTGGTACATCTAGCCTTGGTGTACAGCAAGAGAAACTTTCTAGTTGACTTCTAAAGTAATCTGGAAAGGAAGGTAAATTCAAAAGATGGATGACCAAGGGTTTAGCAGAAAGCATCCAGAGTTCTCTGGACTGGCTGAATTCAGCTAGTTGATTCATCTGGTGGTGACTTGCATATAGGCATGCACGACAATTAATTAGGAACATGAGGTCAAAGAAGAACATGGAAATGTTCTGCTCTCAGAAACCCAGAGAGGTGCTGAGTGAGATTTATTCCAGTGCTTTGTAATCATAACACAGCAATTACCAATAATAACATCTAAGAATAAGTACTAGTGAAGGGCAGGCAGCTCAGGTAATTTTGGAAGTCAGTAAATAGAACAGTTGCAATTAAAAATAAATAATCTTTTTATGTTGATTTGTTTGCTTTCTCCGTCTCTGAGATACCTTTTTTTTTTCCCCAGAGGAAGAGCTGAACATATTGGCGAAGATATTTCAAATGTTTCTCTCTAATCTTTTTAAGTCACCTTTTCAGATATTACAAAGCGATTCCATATCAAGACTATGCAAAGATTTTTTGGCCTTTGAAGTCACAGGAAAGGGCTGCCAACTTTGGTCCCAAGTGTCCTGCATAAATCATGTCTATTCTGACAGCATATGCAGTATTCACTGAGAGCTTTTAAGAACAAATGCTCATAATAGCTGCATAATTATTTCTTTTTTATTGCTTGTTCAGTTGCACTTTTATAATGGTATTCTCAGTGTGTTCTTTGAGGTTGGGATGAGTTCATTCCCTAAAAAAAAAATTCTGGTCAGTTGAACATAAATTACAGGTGCTCTGAGCATCAGTTAGCTTGGGACTGACCCTGGAAACTGCTCTTCCAGTTCAGTTCCTGTAGCTTTCCCATCGTTCGATACAAGTGGCTGAGTGGAGCTGGGAAGAGGAATTTCACATAGGAGCAAGCCAGACTGGTAAATCATCTGTTAGTTCTGCTGTCTGGAAACTGAGGCAGGAGTCAGATTTCATTTTCCGCTTCATGTCGCAAGCATCAGTCGGTGCACCAGTGATGTTTTTTAAGGGCAGGTCAGCAAGACGGTGCCTGTTTTGAGTCTTTCAGTGTTTTGGGATGCTGCATTTCCCCATTGCTTTCCTTTGTTAAAAAAAAAAAAAAAGAAAAAGAAAAGAAAAGGTAGCCTAAAGGAAAGTACAAACCCATGAACCAGGTCCCTCTCAAAGAAGAAGTGGTCAGCAGGTCTTTTCCACAGCAAGACTGCAGCTGACAGGGCTGGGTAGAGCTCTGCTAGGGAAAAAGGATAAAAATGGGCATTTGTTGCCTAAAGCTATAAGTGATTCAGGTAAGTAGACACAAACCCCATCTCTTCTATTCTAAAATGCTTGCTCTACCTGAAAGTGTCCCTCCTAAGCAGTGACTAGCATACCAGATGATCTTCTGCTAAGACCTTTTAAGTTAATTATGTGAATTTAGCCTCTAGAAGGCATTAGCTTGCCTGTACCCTTAACCACTTGGTGACTGCAGACATCCTGAGCAGAATGTGTCTCACACATGTTCTGGTGTTCATTAGTATCTTCCTTATAGTGATGTTGAAACAGAATGATTTTATAGAGAGTAGGTATGTTAAAAATGTCATTGCCGGAATTATCGGCAGATGTGTGTGATATTTTGTGACCAAATTTTATACAAATTGGAAAGAGTTTTACTTGCTGTGATCTGAGATGAAGTATCAATCTATAGCCTTCAATTGTTTGGGGACTTTTTCATTTACCATCAAAGGAAATAATGATTTAGCCTTTCTAAGAGTTATTAAAAAACACATCTGCAATCTAACGTTGCCTTTTTTTTCGTGTGATAATAGATTAGGTAGGTTCTTAACCTCTTGTTTTACGTGTATTTTACGTTGTCTTTCAATATTGCACTGGCAGTTTTATGAGCCAAAAAACTCTGCTTGCTAAACTTGAGCAGTCAGGAGGGAACAGATGATGAAAAGCTAACAGTGTTTTACTCATCTACCACTCACTTTTCTTCGCAGACATGCAGTGAGTAGATATTAACAAAGACAGTAATAAAACGCACTTTGAGTCCTCATAAATCGATGTGTGCTGCTGGGGTCAAGAACAAATATTGGAAAGGTTAGAACATGTAGAGAACTGTCTTACTGTGTTGTGATACTCAAAGCAAGGCTGGGATTTTTTTCAGTTGCTGATTTGAAAGCAATTAGAAGGAGGCATTTCTGTGGCTGCACAGGAGGCTTTGTGTTGGCTGGGCATATGGTCAGCTTTTTTTTTTAAGAGGCTACAGTAGGTCAGGTAACATGTTGAAAAAGAAGTCCTTGGTGAGTCAGGGCCACTGTACTACTCTGCTAGGGACAGGTGTTTTTAAAGACATCTCGGAACCCAGGGGATTCAAGCTATTTGCTCATCCACAGCAGGAAAACAAGATTGCACTGTTGAATACACCTTCAGGTCTACATTGATGAGATTCTTGAGGTTCCCTGAAGAGAGAAGTCCCAGACAGATGGAAGGTTCAGTGTTGGGAACTCTCAACTCTGGCTTTATAGTAACAGGGATGTGCTGATGGTGCCTTCTTAGTTATATATTAATGTTCTCTCACCCTTCAGGCTGACAGTTTCCTTCCAGGTTGCAGCTGATGGAGTAGGTCTGTCACTTCATCGTGTTCCTTCTGAGAACTGCCTATGCTGAGACAAGTGCAGAGACAGCACTAAGTGAGTCCTTCTCTGCTCCTGCCAGGAAACAGTCTCCTGTGTCAGCAGGATTGATTTAACATTAAAAACCAGGGAACTGAAGGGCCCATGGAAAGATGAGTTTGTTTTGCCCAAATGAACTTAGTGCTTTGTGTTTTGCTTGGACAGGATAGTAAGAAGTTTCCGAAGAAAAGAGATTAATACAGTTGGAAAACGGTTTAATGTAGGCCTTTGGGATCACTTGATAAAGCTGAGACAGTTAGGTTATCAAAGAGAAGCCAGAAATGTACTAAGAGCTCAAAGCCATCATAGATGTTCAGTTATTTTACTGATTAATGTAGTCACGTAGTTGCCTAACGAAAGCTGTGCAAATTAGCAGTCTTTTGGAAGACCATGGGAATACTGCAGAGAAAGTATTCATAAAAATTAATTTACTTTAGAGTTTCCTATAGTGATGCCTTGGTACTACACATCTGTCAAGATTAAATGAGATTTGGGGGCTGATAACATCTAGGTGGAGACACTATTGTGCCCTTAGGACAGATTGGTAATTTCATTTGTAATCAGGCAGACTATAATTACTATATTTGCGTCTGATTAAAAAAACAGGTCAGAAAAGTAATGAATTGTGCTCTTTATGTGGAGGGGAACTTCACACTGGAAAAACACTTCAAAACACCTACAGTCTTCACGTTCCCTGATTTTCTTTCTTTATCATTGCTCTGTTAGTAGGTCTGTGTGTCTTGCTTCTCACTGGCAAGGAGCTGCTGTGTGGGACTGCTTGCTGAGAACAGAGTGCAGGAAAGGTTGTGAGTATATGCCTTTCTGATCTCCATGATAAGTACCTGTCAGCCTCTGATTTGGGGAGAAAGAGGATTTTTCCTGTTGCTCAGGTGAGGGATACCTGTGGTTGATGAGCTAGGAGGAACATAAGAGCCTTGAGAAGTTGTGCCTCTGGCCTTTGTGAGCATTTCAGGAGAATGTTGAAGCCAGGGTCGATTTCGAGGACCTGAGTGTGGATGCAGAAGGCTCTTGCTGTTCTCACCTGAAAGGCTTCTTGGAAGAGAGATGAATAACCATTATTAAGGACAACAGTGGGAAGCCCATAAAATCTGTATTAGGCTAGTATTTGTTTGGAAGCCTATATGTTAGGATAGCAGACAATCAAGATCCTCTTTAGTAAATGATTTCTGTATTTGCTTTCACAGTACCCTTTATAGCTGAGGACTATCATTATTTTGTCTTGTTTGTGTTTTGTGAACAAACAGCAAGTTCAAAATTGGCTGAGTTTTGCATATGAAGTCCATGGCCTTGCTGGATATTATACTGTGTCTGGCTTAGTTCCACAGCCCTCAGCTTATCCTTTTATTTATTTTTTTTTTTAAAGATAGGTTTATTTGTCAATGATTGGTCTCTTATTGGTGGGTAAGGTCTCATATAGAAGACAAACTAATTTAGTATATGAGCATTTTGTAAACTTTTTCCTTAAAGAAGCTGGGAGGAAAAGAGAATGGTGCCAGAGAAGAAAACTCTTGTCAGGGAGAGAAAAAGTTGTCCCTGGTTTTCACAGAACAGTTCTCAGAATTACTGGATTCTGTTCAGCTGTTGATCTCAGTGTTTATTTTCAATTCCTTTATTTATGAAGGAGGAGCCAGAGTTCCCCAGTTCTTTACTCAGCAGCGTGTCCCTTGGCGAGTGTTGTGTCCAGAGCCCTGGGATGCAGGCTGAGTAGCCAGTTGGCTATCCTCACTAGAGCTGAGCAGGGACTGCTTTCTGCCAAGGCTGGAGTGAGACGTGAGTTCATGTTTCCAGCCTGCGGAGATGGTTCAGATTCTGATTCTGCTGTCGCATCTGTTTGTATAGCCCATAAATATGTAGAGAGGGCCCATCCAGCATGGAAGAGGGTTCAAGTGTCTCTGAAAAAAATCCTTATTCTTGTTTTTACTTTCAAATATTAGAGAAAAAAAAAAAAAGGCCAGAATGAGGCTTCAGTATCTTTGCTTTTCCTGTAAAATATTAATGAAGCAGGGATGTGATCTTCAGAGACAAGAGGTTTTTTTTACCAGTAAGCACAGTCAGTGAGGAAGGACAATGAAAATGTCCTCCCTCACCTTCAGTGTTCAGAAGATAAAGTGGACTTTTGTCTGTTTGGTTATCCAGGCTGGCACCTTGCATGCCTTCAGGGTGACTGTGCTGCTGGTTGGAGTTGTGCATCTCAAACACTTTGTCCGTTGCTACCCCGCTTCTGGAAAGGCCCGCTAAGTCCGTGTTTGCCTCCTGGAAGCACAGTGGAATCTAATGAAAAGCGTCATTGTTTTGAAACACCGTGATCTGCTGCCAGAAGAGCTACTGTTGTGTAATCCTTAATAGCAGGTTAGAGTGGCAGTTGCTCCTTGGTTTTGAAACTGGTATGTGGAAGGATGGCTTCCCAGTCCTCTCTCTGGGGATTGCACGTCTCATCTTGTTCTCTCTCTTTGGTAACTGTAACTCACATGGTATTACTGAGCTGGTAACAGATCTTGCACAGGTTTGAACACCAAGAGGTGATAAGATGAAGGGAAAAGAAGAGAAACTGGCAGTTTCCTTTGAGAAGGGGGCTGATGAGTACTGGGGTTGTGTTTGTCTGTTCTTGATGGCACATTGATGTAAAAGAGCAGGGTTGGAATAAAAATAATTTATCTTGACTTTTCTTTCTGATTTGCAGAACTCAGTGTGTTCACTTCTGTGCTGACATTTCTGCCTTTCGTGCTCTTTACATTAACCTGCAGCTCGGCTGGTGCGCTGTCATGCTTCGGCTTTGTAGCCAGGATGGGAGTATTTGTAGGCATCATTCGAACACTGAGTTCCTGTTGTGGTGGGCATTGGCATCAAAGCTTACCATCCAGTTTTCAACTAAAGCAAATACATGGGAACTCTGACAATTTTTTTTTTAAATAAATATTTTATAAATAATTTCTGTATTGCAATAGAGGGATCAAATTCATCTCTACTTTCTAATCTTCCAAGGCCCTGGGCAACTAGAGCAATTGCTTACAGGAAAAGCAGTGTGACTAAAATATTTGAATTATGTTACGTGTTTCTTGCTGGAATTTAACAGCTGGAAACAAAAAACAGTGAGAACATCCTCTTAGCCAGGTCCATGCTTGCCATTGGCAGACACTCAGTTGGACAGCAGCTTGGGAACCTCCGTGGCAGAGGTTGCCTCAGGCTGCTGAAGACCTTTGCCCAAGGAGGAGAGTTTCCCAGGGCCATCAGTGTGCACAGTTTATGTTGGTGTTGGCTCAGAAGAGCTTTTGTTTATCCGTTCACCTTCTCTCTAGGTGAAACCACACTCTAGATGTTTCTTTCTGATGCTGCTTGTGCCTCAGCCTTGTACTCTGTGATACGTTGATGTATAAGGTGAGGAAGAGTCGCCTGAGGCACAATACTCAGTTTGACTGACCTGCTGTATAGCTCAGACTGTTTGACTTTTCTACATTAAATCTTGACTCTCTGAAAAAGGCTAAATTTAAACACCCACCCACACTTCATTTAGAGCCCTCTGATCACGGAAAATGCATTTCAAAAATGTGGTGTTTCATAGCTAACTGTCCTCTCTGTTAATATTTTTGTATTGGTTGATTTATTTAATTCCCAGTCACAGCCTCTTGTTCTGTCATTGCTAGACTGAGAGCCCTGCACAGTCAGGCTGCTTGCCTGTGTGTAATTGCTTCTAGACTATTTTCAAGTCACCTGCAGAGCTGCTCTCTCTAAATTGGCAGTATTCCACTCCAGCCTGACTCTCTCTCTCATAGCTTTATTCCTTTCTCAATATAATCGTCATTGTTCTGAATGGGGACAGCTGGCTGAAGACAGTTTTCCAGCAGTGTTTGTAGCAGTGACAGATAGGGACATGGAGTCCTGCTTCGTGGTCTTGTACATCCAGGGATCATATTTGACCTGCAGTTGCAGCATTTCTTCGAGAACTCATGTTTACTAATTCTTCTCTGTGGCATAGCTCTTGCACTGCTGGATCAAGCTTCACATTCCTTAAGTATGATCCTCCTTATTTTCTAGTGCTGGGACGATATGGGGCACACTAGAGTTAGAGAAGTGGAGAAGTAGCATTACCCCTAACAAACCATTTGTGTAAGAAGCAGAACATTGGAAATAACTGAAATGATAATTCTGCAAGAAATATTGAGAAACATGAGCTATATGGAACGTAGAAAATATGCTGATTAGCTCACTGGAGAATTTATGGTTCCTATTTCAAGGTAGTAAACTCACTTACAGATGGATGAGGAGAATGGATGGTCTCGTGGTACTCAAGGAGGGTCAGATTTGAGGTTTGCCCCTTGCAGAGCTGCACTGCTGATTTCATAGTTTTCCAAATTCCATTCTAACCATCTATAAAACTAATGATAATTAAATAGTACTGAAAATATTTTAAACATCTTCTGCTTCTTGGAATTCCTGAATGAATAGAACTCCTTGGATAGAAATGGATGGTCACCCAAAAAAACTCCAAATGTGTATTTGTGGGTTTTAGTATGTTTAATGTGCTTGGGTCCTGAAGTATTGCTGGAGCTCTAGGGACTGCACAGCCACTCTGTGGGTATGGTTGTCAGTAGAAGTAGTCTGATTTAAAAAATCCATGTAAAATAAGCAACGTATTTGATATGCAGCCATTACTGTAACATCTGGCTTTATGACAGAGATAAAATTCAGCCTGAAATTAAATCAAATTCTATAATAAATGATGTGAGTAGCATTCTCCTTTCTTACACATTACCCATTCAGAAGTAGCCCATGAGTTACCACTGTCTATCAGTCAGACCATGGTTAAATGAATGTATAACTGGGAATGCTTTACCAATTTCACTAAAAGCAAGCTCCTGGAAAAAGCAGCTGTGACAGTGTATGCACTGTGGTGGTGTCCAAGAGTAACTGGTACCCCCTTTCTGCAGGAGGACTCAAAGCCAGTGTTGGAGATTGCAAGCTTGGAGCTGGGAAAGTTAGTACAATCCATGGAGAAAGAGAGTGTTATCAATCTAATGTAATCTAGTGGATCTTCATACACTGCAAGTGGGATCTGCTGTAAGCCAAACACACATGTCTGTGGTTGACCTTAACAGGTTCTTAACAGCTGATCTCTACCTCATTAATGCCCTGTAATTGGTATACAGAATTATCCTGCTTAAAGCCAACCTCAAGTATTAATTATCATGAGCTGAGAGTATGCTTTGAAGTGTCTTTTGGAAGCAATTATATATTCTAATAGGAAGAATGTGTTTTGTCCTTCCTGCCATTGTGGACCTGAAGCCTTGCTGTCAGGGAGGTGGCTACCCAGAAGTGAATGATCAAGTGAAGAACTTAACTTGAAGCACAAGGAGGGAAAAAAAAAGGTCAGATTTCTGGTTTAGGCTGTTTACAAGCTTCATTGCTTATATCTCAAGTCATGGACGTAGTAATTTTCCAAAAGCATCGCTAATTGAAAACACCTTTTGGAAACAGTTTACCTTTGGCTATTAAGCAGAAGTGTTGGCAGTAAAAGACAAGAGGGGTTTCAGTTGTCATCCCAGGGCTGTGGGGGAGAGGGAAGGAGCTCTGTGAACTAACAGAGCTGGTGTGTGAGGCTGCAATTCAGGATAAAATTGGAGCGTCATTTGGCATCCATACGATCCCTGCAGCTTGGAGCCAGTCAGGAGCCTGCTGCTTTGTGGCTTTTGTCACGTCTAAGTGCAGGCTGACCTCTCCGTGTCTGCCAGTTGATGCTAAGTATTGAAATTTGAATTCATGTAAAAGTATACTGTGCTAGGAGCAAACTGTGTCTATCTGTGATTCATCCTGACAGCACTAGGAACTCAGACTGATTTTTAGCACAGGGACTGAGGAATTAGGGCTTCTGCATTTGATTCCCACTTGCTCTGTGTTATTACCTTTTCTGTGCCTCACTATCCTTAGCTGACAAAATGGGGACAGCACTTTTGCTGCCCCTGCATGTATTATGTGAGCGGGAGTTTGTGAAGTGTGTTGGGATCACAGGCATAAGAACGGCACTTCTGGTGAGGGCAGGAGCCTGCCCAGCCCCTGCTCACATGGTGGCAGTGAGAGATGCTGTTGAGGTGGATGACTCAGTCCTGGCCACTTTCTGCTGTCCATCCCAGGATGTCAGGTGCTCCACAGGATCAGAGGGTGTGATGCTAACCTGAGTGGATTTCACCTCCTCCAATTCTAGCTGTCCCATATGTCTAACCTAAATGAGGTGCAAGCTACTTCTGCCCTCAGTGGAGGGAGTGAGCTGCTCCTGGAAAGTGAGTCACTCGCTTTTCTTAACCATGCTTACATGGTTGAGTCCTCTCAGCTGCAGAAAAGATCGCTTTCCCCCTCCCTTGCCCTATTTATGAGGCCGTGGCATGACCAGGACCAGGAATTTGAGATGAGTCTTGAACAAGCCGACCCTAATCCTGCTCCCTTTGCGTTTGCCCATCCTCAGGATTTTAGGATGGTTTGCCCCTCCCTTGCTGAGAGCCCACAAAGCCTTTTGAGGTGGAGCGGTGTTGCAGTGGGGAGCCAGGAAGAACTGCTCTGGGCTTGGCAAGGGCACCACGAGACTTGTCTGTACACCCACAGCCTCCGACTAGACACAAAGCTTTTAAGTAGCTAATGTTAGATGTGATGATTTTCTCTATTCACCTTCCACTGTGCACGTACGTGTGCGGGTTGTGCTGCCAAGGTATTAATGATTCTTGAAGCAGAACGTGTGAGAAGAGGCAGATGTGGTGCATGGTGAATCAGAGTACGCTACAGCCTTGGGATTGGTTAGTGATGCCTTTGTTTTCTGCTGTGCAAGCTCTCAGAGATAACCCTGGAAAAAGGGGATTGTCACCACTGTTTTGTTCATCTCTACATTTTGGTGGACATGGCTCTGGATTTGGCATTGCATCATCAAAGTGTCAAGATGAACTCAGAAAAAAATAGACGCGGTGCATTTAACCTGAACACGTCAAATATTATCAGGTGCAGAAATCTCTGGTTTTTGGCCAAGAAATATAAGAAAAGTGATAGTAAAACTTGAAGGGAAATGCTTCTGAATGTGTTATTTAATTTGTATGAGTACTTGAAAAAAAACCTGTATGGATAATACTTGAAGTCAGCCAAAATCGGACAAAATAACTACATGGACTTATTTCAAAATATATGCTAAAAATTCTGTGCTCTTTCAGACCATGCACACATATCCAAGCATATGTGCTGGATGGCATCTCTGTATAAAAGCTTTGCAGCTGAGATTTTAAATAGCTTTTCAAAAGGAACCCTGTGCCATAAATGCTATCAGATGCTTAATTAAGACAACATGAGCAAGGAGCATGTATGCAGTAAATTATGGGGAGGTGTTCTGACATGCTTTATCTATGTAAAGATTTCTATTTTTATGTGAAGCTATTTAGAGATTATTGATTTCAAAATAGATTTGTAACTAAAGAAAGATGCATCATATTTCAGTTGCTTGGAGTTGAAAATCTTGCCTGGCTGGCTGCCTGCTCTCTTAGATGTTTATTCCAATGGCTTACAAGTGTATGGAGGGATTCTGTCCTTCTTATTTTTCTCTCTCTATTTGAAAGAAGGAATTTGTATTCAGGGGCCAGGTCCCATGTCTCTTACCCATGCAGGTAGGCTGATTTTTATGCCTTTGAAGCACAGAACAATTTCGTTGAAGCCCATGAGTCTTTTTGTGCTAGTGAGACTTTTGGGTGGGGAAGATCTTTTGCAATATCTTTTGTCAGTTGTTACTGTTTTGTTTCAGAGGGTTAAGCTGTTGTCACAGTGTCAGCACAGTCTGCTAAGCTGTAAGTGTGCCTTTGAGTACGTGTAATAGAAAACTTCAGCATAAGATTTTTTTTTATTTAATGCTGTGTGAACATTAAAAGGAAGATTTTAATAAATCAGGGCAAAGCCTGAAAATAGAGATAATAGCTTTTATTGGAGCAACCTACAGAATTTGAAAACTTATGCAAGCTTGTGTACCCAAGAGCTTGTCTGTTTCTTCCAGCCATACCAGTTGGTCTAATAAAAGACATTGCCTCTGTCTACAGACCTTGTCCTGCCTGTGAACTCTGTTCATCACAGCTACAGCAAAATACTTGTGGATCATTAAAATAATTCAGGCCTTTCTTGCTTAATTATGGAAATTTTTGTGGTTTTCTCAAGTCTAAGCTTTTTGAATCCCAGCACACACAAAAGGATGCTGTCTGGTTTCTTCTGCTGTAGAGCAGGGTTTCATCACATAGGATCTCAAACTGTTTCACCAATTCCTCATTTTAGAAAGGATATTATAAAGGTAGCCTGCTAAAATTCTTCTGCCATCTGGATTTTAGGGTAGAAAATGAAATGAGAAGAAGAGGCTGGCAGAATGGAAAGCCTCTGGCTTTGGCTGTGGGTGTAACACTTTGAATCTTGCTGTGTGTCTGGCTGGGTAAGCACAGTGGTGTAGCCCATCTAAATGGCAGGAAGCTTGGATGCGGACTTGTTTCAGCTGGAACACCTAGACCCAGAGCTGTCTAAGAGTCCTAAGACCAACTATGCAACAGTTTTTTTCAGAGCTATTTAACATACCCTTTAGAGGCCTTAAATGTATACGGGTCTTGGATCTGGATTTGTAGTTCTAAGCTATTAGCTTTAAAATAGATCAAGGTGTTGATGATGTGGGCCATCTTGAAATGTCCATGGGGTGGGTGGACACAGCCTCAGAGGACACATCCTATTCTGCATTTTACAGTCCTGGAGTCTTACCAGATCCCTCACTCTGCTGCATGTCTCATCTGCAGACCTGGAGTCTGTCACCCTTGCAGGGACACTGCTCCTTTCCAAGGGACTGCAGCCCTTGCTGCCCCTGAGGAGCCTTGTTGCCGGCAGTGCCCTGCATTCAAAGTGGAATGGGAACAGGTTGATGCTTGAGGGCTGTTTAGTTCTGTGCCCTGTGTTGCCTTCCGTCTGCCTTTGGGCATGGCTTAAATTGCTGGTAATTATTGTAAGCCCTCGGTGGCTGGTGCTGGGGCTATTTTAGAAGCTGATTCTCCCTGCATGCCCTGTTGTGGAAGTTGCGGCTGGCTGGAATGGCCCATCGCCCTCTCGCTGTGGTGACCTCCTCTCCTGGGTGTGTTGTGGGGAATTCAGGGGGAGAGCTCTCAGCAATGGCATGCAGTCCCATGGGCTGCCTGCCAGGGCCTAAATTTGGTGACCTTTAGGATATGGCAGAAGATGCATTTGTAAACCTTAGTTATAGTAACTGGGAGACAAGCAGAGAATGCTGGAGGAGGAGGAACATATTTTTTACACAAATGCTGTTTGCTGTCTCTTTGATTTTTATGACCAGCAGCTACCAGGTAAACAGACTAAGAAATGCTGTGACAATTGCAACTGTTGCTCTTTAATAAAATTCAAGACGAAAAAATTATACAGATTTCCTTGAGGAGAGTGAGCATGCGTGTGACACTGAAAGCACTGTGACTTCTAGTGCTAGTTTGGACACTTGCTCTGCTCTCTACTTTGCTGGAATGATCTGGTTTCCCTTTTGTAAAATGAGCGCAGTCACATTTTAAGTGTCCAGAAGTGGTTGCTGTATCATTACCCATGTAGCTTGTGGGCGGTTGTGTTTCTTCTAAGAAAGAGCAAACAAGCCAAGGCCTGCAGTCCAGCAGTTGTGTGGGTTACACAAGAATGTGGTTTCGTGTTATACCTAATTTGGTATCACTGTGGGATGCACCTCCCACCCCATTCCCTACACCGGCTCTAATGATAGTGTTGTTGAGCTGGGTTCAGCTGACCAGTGGAGAACTACCCAGGTTTTGCTCGCCTTTGGTTGGTTGGTTTTGATGGGTGAGGGCTTGGACTGGTGGGGTGAACTGACTCACAGTGGGGCTGTTTCATCACCCTACCTGGTGCCAGGGAATGCAGTGGGACGTGGGTCTGGCTGGAGGAACAGGCGAGCAGATCGTCCCAGTGTGCTAATAACAACATTGGGAAAGGTACCTCTGCTTCCTCACTGCAGGGCCTTCCTGATGAGGACTGTTGGTGGTTTGGTTGTGACAATCAGTACTTGAGAAGGGGTGCTGATGTTTGTGAAGATCTGCTGGCAAATATTTGCATCGCTCATGTTACAGGTTTGTTCTGTCTGAATGTGTCTGACCTACAGAGGACAAAGGATCATCTTTCTACTTTCCTTCCAATTGTTTCTGCTAATATAGCATCAGTTTGAAACTTTGTCTTTGCTTAGAGATCAAATGGCCAGAGACAAGGCTCTTTAGTTTTACTCTGTGGTAAAAGTGGCAAGGTCAGTCCCAATGGGATTTGTAGGGTTTACCCTGCCAAGTTTATCTTTTGTATGAGGGATAGGTTTTCCGTAAGCTACATCTCATGCATACTGGTAACTTTAAGGTGAAAAATTACCCCTTTTCAGCAATGAAAACAAGGTCTCTGTTTCTAAATGCATTTACACCTCAATGTCTTTGCAGTTTCAACCATGTGAAAAACCCTTCCCAGATCTCTGTTTTAACATCTCAAAGAACAGCATCTTACTTGACCTGCAAACTGAGATCATTCCACTGGGTTCTTTGCAAGACCTCCTGAGTGGCGTGGCATCTCTTCATACCAGGAAACAGACAACTTTCTGGTGAAAGAAACCTTGAGCTTAAGCAAGCTTTTCTGCCTCTTTCAGAAATAAATAAGCATTTGAAGATGACAACCTCATGGAGCGACCGACTCCAGAATGCAGCAGATCTCCCTGCAAACATGGATGGGCATGCTCTGAAAAAGTACCGTCGGGAAGCCTATCACCGGTAAGTCATCCGTGTAACTCCAGAACTAAGCATAAACCTCACATTTCTTGGGTTTTTGCTTGTTGATAAAACAGAAAGGTTGTTCCCACCTTCCTTGCAGAAGTGTTGGTAGAGGAGAGCTTAGAAGATGGCACAATATTGGCCTGCAGGAATTTGCAAATGATGGAGTCGATATACATCTACTAGAGCATGTGAAAATATGCTTTCTTAATGCAGTTGAAGTTAGATTTGGGGATAGAAGCTTTTAAGTCAATAAATACTCAGTAACTGAAGTTTTATACTAATTATTGGAGTGCACACTGGGAGAGCAGAGCCTTAGACACTGGAATGCACAAATACAAATAAGAAAGACATCAAAATCAGAAGTTGTTTGAGAATTACAGCTAGTATGATTAACTGTGTGACCACAGGAGCATCTAGCAGCACTAGACAAGATCTTGGCCTTCTCTTTGGTGGTGGGTGTACCTAAAACCATCTTTGCTGTAAAACAGTTACAGTAAATAAAGAAGATAGAGTACAGAATAACAGGAATGTTATCACTTACTTTATGGTTTGGGAATCACAGTGCAGACACTAGATTGTTTTGATAAGATCACATTGATTGGTTGAGGCAAGAATTTAGTCTTAGCACTCAAGGTTCCAAGTATAGACCATGAAAGATGGATGAAGTCTCCATCCTTATCAGATGTCTGGACTGCTACAGAGTTAAAAACAGCAGCATCTAGTAATTGTCAGTATTCTGTTTGTGGGAGGTGTATCTTCAAAGTTTAGCTTTGTTAATTTGAGAAGTCATGCAGTGTGATGATCAGAGGATATTCAGCAGGAGCTGGGGAGATGTATATCTGAAGTAGAAACAGAAGAAGAAGTCAAGTTTTTCAACCTCATGCTTAAATGCCACGTTCCATTTGTGATTCACATTGGTGGTATTTCTGAGGAAGTGTTTTGAAAGTGTTAGATATCTTTTGATTCTCCAAATGGAATCTAATTTGAGAAAAACGCCTTGGTGCATCATATGATCGCCAGGTTGTGCAAGTTGCAATGTCTGGTGCTAAGTAATGGATCTTGTGAAGTGTTTCCAAAGCTTTCCAATTTCCAGGGAATATGTTTGGGCAACATGTCTTAAGCGGTGGCATTATTTGAATCTCTCTGTCAGCTGGTTTGTCAGATATGGAAACGTTTAATGAATGTAACTATATATAGCATGTAAGAAGAGAGGGATTTCATACCATTCCCTGGCAAAAAGTCTTCACCTTCTTGCAGTCATTGACAGGTTTACCTTTGTGCCATAATTTTACTTATAACTTAAGCTGTGTTGCTCCTGATTCAGACTGATGGAAATGAAGTCAGAGTAATGTCTATACTTTTTTTCTAAATATTTTCTTAACATTTGTTATGGTTAGGTGCTGACAGTCTTCTAAGTGTTGTACAAGATCTAAAGGAAGCAGTACTTATCTTTAAGAGCTCACACATTCAAGCCCTCATCATGTTTACCCTTACTCATGTAAGAAATCTTTACTTTCAGAAAGAAGTTCCTTATGGAAGATGAGAGTTCACTCATATAAAGGAGGGTTTCCCACTAGGAGCTGGGATCTGGTAGTCCAAAATTAGTCTGTGGTAAAGTTTAAGTACCCCTTTTTAGAATCTAGAAATGTCTTACTCAAAACATACTAAACAGAAATGTTGCTAGCAGTTCAGATTTTCATGGAAAGCACAAGGTTGGAAATACATTAAGGGGAGGCACATTTTTGTTTTGGAATTGCTGTCCTCTTTCAAAGGAGAGAGAGAGAGAGAGAGAGAGAGGGAATGGGAGAGAATGAGAGAACTTGATGCCAAGACTGTAGTATAAATCTGTGCTATTATTGGCTTTGGTGTACCAGTTTCATGGGAGTTATTTTGATAATCCAGTATTGTAAGAATCTGAAACAACCTCATTCCAGAGGCAGTGTTGTCAGATTTCTATTTCTAGTCTTTTTCGTGGCTGTAGTGTTAACAGATATGATGTTACTTTAAAAAGTGCAAGTAGGGACTGAAGTTATTTCCCCTTGGTGTTTGATATTATATTTTTTAGTATTTTATTACTGGTTCAGATGCAGAATATGTGTGCTGGTCACAGCCATGAGTATGTAAATTTGTTTCATTGAGGTCTAAGCATGCTCGGATTTGTGGATATTGCTGAAGCACTGTAAATTTTATGAAAAAGATAAATAGAAAAGGCATTAATTTTGTCTTTCTTCTTTTTCTTTCAGTTTTTTTTTTGGCCTCTTTTCTTCTCCTCCAGCAGCTAAAGAAAAATAACCTTAAAAACATTAATCTAAAGTGACTTAGAAACAAAAACAATAAGAACATTGAATTTAAAACGATTCCTTTTTTTTTCCCTTAAAGCTGGTCACAGTAATTTTATGGGCCCAATCTGGAAGGCCGGAGGAGCTTGGCAGCTGTGCTACGTTTACAGATGAGCCTAACTGGGAGTAGCTTTTGCTACCAGCGCTGGAAGCCCAGCTGGGCTCAAAGTCATTCTTTGGGATTTTCTAAATGCTGTTAATAATGCTTAGCTTTCTGAAGTGTGAAATTTAAAAAACTTGTTTCACTGTTTGTTTGCTTCATGCTTACATAATTATCAGTGGAGATACCTAGCTCAATTGATTTAGCTTTCTGGTTTTAGTGAAGTACACTAGAGTTGATATGCTTGAATTGTAAATGTTGAAGCAGATAAATTAAGAGGAAGAGTTTCCAAAAGCAAAATAGTTTACCTTAAAAAAAATGTTCTCATGGCTATGAAACTTTTAAAAAACTTTAAAAGAATTAGCTCTGAAGATGCCACTCTAATAGTCATATTTTACTGTGGTCATTCATACTTGGAATGTGTTTTTTCAGGTGTTGCACTTCTTATTGTACCATAATTGATGGATGGATGTTCAACGTATACTATTGTTGGCATAAATCCCAGTTGAGACTGGTTTGACTGGTGTAGTGCATACTGACTCAGAGTATGATGGTTGTATCGTAATCATGTCTGAATGTCAGAGGCAAGAATGTTCAAGTATTTATAGCTATAAAATCAGAAAAATCCATTGGGGAGGAGAAGTGGTGGGGTTTTATCTTCGGGGTATTTCTGACAGCTTTAACAAAGGCTTTTGGTTAGCTGGCGTTGCTGTCAGCCACAGACCTCGTTATACAACGTTGTTGGCGCCTGTTGGAGGTGAGGTCTGAAGATGAATTAATATACAAGCTACATGTTACTCATTCTCTAGCAGAGGTCATTGGTAAGAGGATACTGCATCACTGTGCTATTGGCCGCATACATTTTAATTCGGAAATAAAAGGGATTGTGTAGCTCTTAGGGGGCTTTTCCTTAGTGTGTGTGGTTGTGAGGCCGCCTCCCTTGTGTGCTGCTTGTTGACTTTTCGGGTAGAGGATAATCACTCGATCATTTGTTCTGGAGGAGTACTGTCATTTAACGTGATTGTAATTAGGCAAGAACTAGATTGACTCTGAGCCACCAAATTGCCCTAGTGTCTATTTTTTAACTTGGAGTGAGCACTTCTAGGCACCCTCTGGATTATCTCGCATAGCTCTTTAGTGTTTAAATAGCAACCAGATCTAGTTAAGGCAAATAATGGAAAAAGTTGGTGTTCCGTCCACTCTTGTTACTGACAGTTACCAAGATCCAGGAAACAGGTATTTGCACTTATATTTATTTATCTGTGGTTTTGGCTTAACAGGGCAGTAAGGCTGAAATGGCCTTCTTGTAAAACATACAGACTTTGAGATGCTTTTACAGAATAATTGAGAATAATTTTGCATGAGAGTAATTTGAGACTTCTCATCCTGAACATGGGGTTTCTGTTGTTGTTTTAGTTGGTTTTTTTCTTGCTCTCTTATTTATTGGCTAGCACAGGGCATGTGGCATCATGAGTCCTAATCCTAATTCTCCTGCTGATTGGTGATAGAGTATTGAACAAGTTATTTCACTGGTTTGTGCTTCAGTTTACTTTCAAAGCATCTTATGGTGGTGATAGAAGTTAAGTGATTTTAGCTGTTGCTATACACTGAGATTCTGGATTTTTAAAATGGTATATACTTTAATAATGACACAGCAAAAGGATTGCCAGTCTGTTGTTTTGATTTCATGGGTTAAAGATGTACTTTATCTTGTTCAAATTTGTAGACTCTGGGCTATTCATTGTTAATCTTGTTTCTTCACTTTATTGTTACTGGATCATCAGTGATTGCAAACAGGTGGAAATGTTATATAAACAAGGCTGTGAGATTTGAAACTGTTCATCTTTTTGAGTGGCTATATATAAAGGCTCATTAAGATTATCCATTCATCCAGGTGGCAAATAAGAAAACAATCATTATCAATGTGAAAATGCTCTTTTCATTGGCCACGTTCAGACAGGCAATGTGTGGTATTTCCATGTAACTGTGGTAGCTCAGTAGGCTCTGCTGGCCACGGTCTGTCCTCATGTGTCTGGGCAGCCCCCTTGGACTTGTGTGGTGACGTGTGTGTGACAGAGGGCAGCGTGTGGCTCTCTGCATTTCTCTTCCTTTAGTGCTTTAGACATTGGAGGAGGGAGAGTGAGTGTTAAGTCTGCAGAATGAGTGAGCTTACAAGAAAGCACAACACTTGCCAAATTAATAATAAAGAAATTACATTGAAAATGTCCCATGATCCCTAGCTTTAATAGTTTCACGGAGCAGACGAGTGTTATTTTGGGATGGAATCCATATGTGAGCTTCTTGGCACTTTGCTGTTGCCTGGGAAGAAAATCCAAACAAAGGAAACAGAAATGGCCAAGGCTATCTCTTTCCATCTGATTCCTGATGAATTTCAGAGGGAAGTGCTCATAGTTGTGTTGCTGGATACAGCCTCATCAGACTTTGAAGTTCCAGTCATTACAGGATTTTCCAGTTTTATGTCACTATAATTGTGCAGGGACAGTTAGTCTTGTGAAATTGCAGGGCACTATGTTGGAAATGTTACTAGAAGTAGACAGGAAATTCTTATGCCCCTTTTTTGTCTCCCCTGTTTGATACTGTTTCATCTCCCTAAAGTCATCTTGAGCCCAAACACTATCTCTAAATAGAGTTACAAATATTCAGAATATTCTTCTTTTGTTGAAAAAGGAATAAAATACAACTCTGAAAACCTAGCATTGTAAAAAGTAAGACCAAAATTGTACGATAAATAATAATATATGGAATGGTCGATAAAGAGGTGAGACTCAGCAAAAGAATTATTTAATTGGTTTTAAAAATTCAAAGCAGTTTATTTTTTATCTTTTCAAAGACAGTTACCAAAGCATCCAGCACCCAAAGACAAGACATTTAGATAACACGTTAGTATCTTCTTAAGGTTGCCCTCATAAGTAGTGCCAGATAAGTAAGGTCGGTGGGGGAGTTCGCTGCTGTTGGTGGAAGTCACCTGTAGCTCGAACTGTAATGTCGTGTAGAGAGACAACTCAATAAGCAGACCACATCTGGGGACCAGTGAGTGATACTGAGAACATCAAGTTGTCCTTGATACTGAGAACATCAAGAGTAGTGGGATGCTTATTTCATTATTCACCTTCTTTATGAGGCCATGGGGAACTTGGGCGTGGCAGACTGTTAAAAGCTAATCCATTTAGTTCCCTTTTGTTTCTTTTTAACTATTCTAGCTTATTAAAGAAGGGAAGTTGTTCATGACGTGAAGATTGACCAAAGTTCCTAAACTCTGAGTAAGCAGGAACCTGAGCCTGCTGGCTAGTTAGTCCCTGTTTTGTGGCTGGCTCAAGCCCAACTGTCCACCACAGTCTTTTTAAAACACACATGTAGGTCATGCTTAGCCAACTCCACTGTGTTTGCTGTTCCATGCAGCACTGTTGCAAGGTTCTTTGTATTTATTTGATTTCCAGTGAAGCATACTGCCCTGACAAAAAAATACTAATTGCTGCAAGGTATTTCTAGGCACATTTGGAAAATTATTATGAAGTGCTCTGTTCCAGAAACGTTGCCTCACATTCATTTTCATTTTCTCGCAATGAGGAATTGTGAGCCATGTGCCAAGTTTCTCCTTAATTGTAAAGTTCTGTGCATTTTGTTTATTTTGTTGGTCAAACTACAAGACTGTTATACATGCAAATTTCATACAGGGCCACGGGGTATGAGATTTTGCACAAATAATATAAAAACATTTCTCCCTCTGTGTTTGTTCCTCTCCAGTGTTACTTGAGAAGAGTTGGGATTTATGTTCTTGCTTCAGAATTGATTGACAAGAGCAGTAACAAAACCAAGATCAGTTCTCTTGTAAAAATATAAAGGATTGTGAATTTCAGTGTTGAGGATATCAGGGCTCTGTGACTCCCCTAATGCATGCTCAGCAGTTCTTCTTCCTTGCAATACAACATATTTTTCTCTTACCCAGCACAATTCGTAGAGCTCAAAAAGAAAATAAATACTGTAATCATTGAGAGCCTTCTGCTGTGGCCAAGCTGCAGGGTTTAATCTTTGAGGGAGGAAACATGCCTCAAGGTTTCCCTAAAACAGCTCCTCAAGTCCATTTTTCTAAAGGTGTGGATCTGTGCCAGGCTAAGCCACCCCAAGTCCAGGCACTGCTCCCCCAGTCCCAGCTGTGCTGTGTGCTGGCTCAGGGAGCCCATGGAACTGGAACACGGTCCCTCAATCACCTTCCCCACAAACTCCACACCTTGGGTCGCTCCAGCCACACCACACAGGGAGTGCAAAACGTGGGAAACTCTCGGGGATATTGCTCAAAGCAGAAATGTAAAGCTTGGGTTTTCATCAGGAGGAAAGGATGAAGGCAAGAGAAAAGCAGTGCCCTATTTAGGAGGTGCTCTGGGTGCAGACATTTGTGGAGCTGGGTTTAGGCAATACCCACCTCTGCCTCTCAGCACAAGAAATCCAGAGAGTGTTGTCATGCTGTGCCTGCAATTTGCTTTGTCTTACTGCCCAGGGCTGTTAAATTTTTAGACCAGCTTAATTTTTAACTCCAGTGCTCCTAGTTAAAGTGACTATTTTCTGAATGGAAAAAAACAAACTCAGGGGAAGGGAAAGTATGACTTCTTCTGATTCTGGCAAGTGGAAAAATTATTCTAGATTGAAACTTCCTCGCCTAAAAATGTTGGATCATTTTAGATTTCCTCTTATTCTGACATCATCTCTACTGTTTGTAATCTGGAAGCTTCTTTGATTTTTTTTTTTTCCTAGATGAGCTGTAAAGAACTTGTTATGTCAAATTTTACTTTCAAGACCAGAGGATCTTTTCTCTCAGGTGGTTCTTAGGGTCTCATGTTGCTTTTGCTTTATAGTCACTGAAAGCAACTCTTGTCATTTCTCTATACCATGTCTTCTGAGGAGACATTACATTTTTGTAGCCAAAAGACACAGTGTCAGGTTGGATGGGGTTTTGAGTAACCTGATCTGGTGAGAAGTGTCCATGCCCATGGCAAGGGGGTTGGAATGTAGATGATCTTTAAGACCCTTCCAACCCAGACCATTCTGTGATTCTGTGATTTGACCAGTATTCTTGTCATCGGGGTGAGTGTACCTTCAGTTAGGATTCAGGAACAGCTTTGGAACGGGCTAAGCCTGCAGCTTCTGAGAAGCACCTGGCTCTTTGCGGAAACTGTCCTGGTTATTTAATCTCAACTTTTTATCTTCAGTTTCTAGGATACTGCAGATATTTACTACTTTGAGTAAAGCTCCTGAATTAAGCTGGTCATTTTCTGAGAGTAAATATTTGTAAGTACCTGCTTAGTCCCTTGTGTCTAGGGGAGCACTGTGCACGAGAGGTGTCTTTATCAGGATTTAAAGGTGAGGTCCTGAGTACCTACAAAATACCCCAATATTTGTCTGGGCCTTCACAAGAGAACTGAAATGTGTTCAATTTTTTTTTGCCACTGTGTAGTCTGCCATTTAATCTACCAAGGCGTATGCAAGTTTAAATTGATTAAAGTGTTCTTATTTCCTATCCTGAACATGTTGTGTAATAGCCTTCTTTAGCTTTTTTAAATATTTGCTGTGTTTCATTCCAGCACTGGTGGGTGAAGTAATTACTGCGTCAGAACAGTCTGTAGGATGCCTTGAAATCTGCCAGGTCCTGAGCACTGTTGGGGCATGATTAGACCCTGCCATGTGCAGATTCTAGGTCATAGACAATATTTACAAACTAATGGAGAAAGAGACATCTTTGCCAGCTGTTACCAAGAGGGGGCTGGTATAGTAATTTTTGTGTTTCAGTCATAAGACTTATTTTGGAACAAAAATACACTAATAGATGTTGTTTGTTTCATTGGGTTCAGTAAACATTTCCAGATCTCCAGTATCAGCTTGTGCTGGGATCAGTGTGTGCTGGTTTGGTTTTTTTTAGTCCCAGGGTTCAGTTTGTAAATACTATAAAAACAAGCAATGAAAAACTGTCAGAGGCTTAGAGATCTTTCCATGGTTTTTGGTCAGTTCGGTGTCGTCATCATCTAAACATAGACAGGCTGGACTGGAAGAGATCTCTTGGGTCACAGCTCCCTTGTTTTTGCCTTTCACAGGCACTGCCGTATTAACATTTTTATAAGCGCATTCAGCTCTGTCTTAGTACTTGTGGGTTTTGTCCTCATTTGGGTAACTTCCTAAATGTTGCAATTCTGGAATGTTCTTCTGAACTTCCTTAAATTTCCCTTCTTATTCCTGTCCTGATTAGACAGTCAGAAAACTGTACTCTGGGGGTTAAGCCTAAAGGCAAGAGCAGAACTGGACTCTGCAGGTTAGGCAAAAAGTGTTGCTAGTGTCTCCCGGAGGAATGTTATTCCTTCTTAAAGCTCTACACTGTCAGAAACAAGCTGCACAAACATGAGATCAGAAATTATGTGCTTGAATTAGCTAATAAATAATGCTTCCTGGCATCAGCAGCAGCACGTAATCATACTCATTATACAAAGTATGAGACTGTGTTTAGTATAAATAGCATTTCACATTGGCCTCCTGTAAATCAGAGCTATCTCCGTGTTAAAAGATAAACATGGTTTCAAACTGCAGATTTGGATAATTTGTTCTACCTCCTCAAAAGCCAGCTATTTCAGGAGAGAATTTTAGTGAATTACGAGCCCATCTCATATTTCCAAAAGTCATTTCTTTACCAGTTTCCAGTTTTTATCCCATCACTTTGTCTTGTTTAGGTAATACATAAATCTATCAGAAAAGAGCATCATCTATAACCTCCGAGGCCCCTCAGTGACAAGCCCCATTGTCAAAGGCAGGCACTTTGCCAGGAAACAGTGACTCCCAGAGAGAGTGTGTAAGGTTAGGGGGAAAGTATACTATTGCCAGAGAAACTGTATTCCAAGTGGATTTGTGTGGAACAACAACGATATCCAGTGACTGGTTAAATTAGCCACAGATGTGTTTTCTGGAACACTGTCCAAGAAGATATACAGTGCTTTAGGGCTTGGTTCAGACATAATGATCTTCTGAAGTCAAATCAGATCCAAGCAAAATTGCATCGGTACCAGGGAAGCTTTAAAGGAATTCTGTAATATGATTCAGACGAGTAGATGAATCAGACTGCTGCGAACTAAGCAAGGAGCACATCAGTGAGAGATGAGGTAAGAGGACTCGCATACAAGTGCGATAGTTTGATGTTGGCGGTTTGCTGTTAAAATCCGAGCTGTGGATTGACAGGGCAGTGAAACGGGCACGTTATGCCGGCCACCTGCCCGGAACGTGCGTGCGGAGGAGAATCTCCCAGTGCCTTTTTCCAGCTTTTCGAAACGCACGGGTGCTTGGCTGTGCACTTGCCGTCTCCATTGCTGTCTCGCTGTCCCCGCGCCACTCCTCCTACCCGGCAGGGCTGCCGATTGCGGATTTTAAGAGGATAATTACTCCGCTGAGGGCAATGCACTTACTAAATATTTGGAGAATTTTCACATACTGAAATCAGAGTACAAGTGAAGGCTCTGGGACTTTTCTCATGCTGGGGAATTTTGTCTTGGCATGACAGCTCAAGCGGTACATGGGATTTCTGTCTGAGATGGGTGTTGAAAAGCTCAGCTTCCCTCCCACAGATGAGTTCTGACTCTCGTTCTTAAAGTTCAGATAAGACAGACAGTGGAGAGAAGTCCTGCTGAATTACAGATCTGCTATATGGTTTAAAGTTCTAGGGAAACATAAGCAGCTTAGTTACTCTCGTAGTTGGAACAGGAATCAAGAGAAGCTTTTGTTGTGTTCTCTGACCTATTTCTTTACCATGTTATTTACTTGAACTAAATTGAGTATGATGTATTAAAATGTTGTTATCTAAAAGGTCCTGGAAGTATTCAGCTTAGATTCTCATTGCCATAAGCATTAATAGTAAAAGTAGAATTTACAAAATATCAGTTTTGTAAATGAGTTGCAGAGGAGTTATAAATAAAAAGAAAAATTTTCACAATAGAAATGGCATATTCTTATGTATGAAATTTTTTTTTATTTGCTTTTTTTCAGAACTTTACTGAAGGTTTTTATTGTTTATTTATTTATTTATGGTTTTAATGCTGTTAGTGTAAATGTGGAAACAGGTATGTTTAGATCTGCTTTGAATTTCCAGATATAGTTCCAGAGAGGACTCAAATGTGAATTTATTCACAGAAGTATTATTTTATGTTATTTTCCTTGTTACCTCGTTGTTTTAATCAAGCAAATTATATTGCTTTGCATTCACTGCTTCCAGATTTGTATCCTTTGAGGTCTGAATTCTGCTTCAGGAGATTTTGCACTTCTATTCTTAGGAATTTTTGCAGGTCACATGCAAAGCCATGTGTGTGTGTGCATGCATGCGTGTATGTCTTTGGACAGCACACCAATAATTAGAATAACTCTGGAAAGTCATGGCTCTGCTTCAGGAGGACTCATGGCAAAAAATGGGACTTGCCTCTGTTTTCAGGTGTATTTTCTGATTTTGACCTACGAGAGCCAGACATCCTGACAGCTGGCAAAATGTATTTGTTCTCAAACATGAGTATTTTGAAAATACTCATACCTATGATGACATTTCTTCTCTCTTTTCAGGGTCTTTGTAAACAGAAGTTTAGCCATGGAAAAGATAAAGTGCTTTGGTTTTGATATGGATTATACACTTGCTGGTGAGTATCTTCTTAATTTCTTTGATCATTGTCTTAGTTTGGAATATTGCCTCTTGCTGAGCAAAAACCAGTTACTGTTGGGGGCTACTCCAGTTAGCAGGTGCTTTTTCTATTAGCAAATATATCTTTCATTATTCATTGCACTTTCATTTTAGGTGTTTCCCTTAAATTTCTGTCACAAGCCATGTTACTGTCATACAGTTTCAGATGATTATGGGTGTCTTAAGGAAACCAAAGCTTAATAAGTCTGATTTCTTCCTTAGATTCCACGATATTTTGATAACGCCCCTTGTGCATGCTTGGCTTTGAATAACAGGGTGATTTCTTTTATCTTTTGTGCATACAGCAGCTACACCTTTAGCCAGCATGTTCTCCTGTATCCTGGGAAGGTCATTTTTGAATAGGTTTTTCTCCTTCCCTCTCTCGGTTGGCCACATCAATGACTTGTTTTCAGAAGAGGCATGGCAGGGGGAGTGCCTTGTGTCAGCTGAACAAGTTAATTTAGAAAGCTTTGCCCATTCTTTATGACAGATAAGCTTTGGGAGATTGCGTAATTGATTAGTTTCATAAAATTGTTTGCATGACTTCTCCATCTTTCAGTTACTCAACAGGCAAGTTGCTGAGACTTTTGATGAGAGGGGATGAAGCTACCATTTTCTGCGTAGTCAGACCTGCATGTATTTTAAGGAAGGAAGAGATAAAAAGCTCGCTTCCACTTTCCTAGGTTATAGTATCACACGGGCTGTCACTGTGGATGTCCTGTACAATCCTGCCTTCTTTCTGATTACCATTTTCAGGGTTGTGGACAAAAAGTTCCTATTACCCTTGATATTTCAATTTAGAACTGTTGTGTATATGACCTGAGAAAATGCGTGGTAGAGTGTCAGGGTCACCTAATAATAGGTTAATGCAGTATGTCAGCTATGGTCATCTAGTTATGTGTACTGAGAGGGAATGAAAGATGAGTAATGTGGCTGGGGACAGTGTGAGGGTCACAGGAGCCAGGGTCAGAGGCTAAGTGAAGGGCAGGAAGGTTTCTGTAGGTTCCTGGTTCAACACAATGCTGCAAGGAGCAGTTTGGGAGACTGTGGCACGTAATAGCAGTTTATATTTAGATCGCTCCTTTTAAGCAGCTATCCATGAGGAAGTAGTTACATCTAAAAGGTGTGGTTGCTCAACACCTTATTTACACATTTGTTTACAGCTCCTACCACATTTTAAGTCATGAAGTATGTTGTTATTAATCTGTGCTGGATGTGATTGCAGGCACGTGCTTTCGGTTTGTGTTTCCCAGCTGTGATAGCCTTGTAACACTGCCTTTAAGGACTGCATGAAAAACAGTTGTTCAAGAATAAATACTTTAAAAAAAAAAAAAAGAAAAAGAAAAAAGAAAAAGGTTGTGGGTTTCACTTCAGTAACAGAGAAACAACTTCTGTGCCTTTTGCAAATTGGCAGCGCTTCCCAAGGACTCAGGTGGTCTCAGTGGGGCTGGTGTGGAGCATGAAGTGTGTTGCTAACTTTCATCCTGACAGAAGGAGAGAGCTTCAGCACTGTCCTCACTTACCTAACTGTTCATTTTACTCAAATGTTGCTTGTTCATGTAAACGCAGAGCCAATGTGTTGTTATCCGCTAAACAATGCTTGGTTTGGTGAGAGGGAAAAATGTGAATGTTTCAAGGATCCTAAAACAGTACCTGGGACATGAAAACGTGGGGCTTCCAAGGCTGTAAGATCACAGTGCTACAGTTAAACAGGCAACGTCAGTGCTTTCAGGGGCATTCAGTGACAGGGTATGATGCAGAAAAAGAAATGGGATGTGATCTGAGCAGAAAACTGGAAATCTGGACCACTCTGGGATAAACTGCTGACCTGTGACTTCTTCTGTAGTACAAAAGAGATAATAGTTGCAGATCATTTTACGAGGAGTTGTGAGAATGTAATTAGGTTGGAAAGCCATTTGCAGATGAAAAGCATTATGCCTGGTAAGTACTATTTCCCTTTTCTTCACTCAACTGGGAAATTAACATACCAAATTATCTGTTAAGTTTCTTATGTCTTAGTCACCATTTCTTCTGCATGTGAGCTTTTATTATCTGACCATTATTTGCTATATATAACTTTGCATACAAGAAAAAATACTTATTCAGTGTAGGAGCTTTAAAGAGTGTAGTGTTGGAATATGATTACAATTGTAACAGATGCATTGGAAATGAAATGAAGAAGTATGACAAGTGAACGTTACGGTAGGAAGTTGTAGTGCATTCCTTAGTCCCTGTTGTGTTTTCCGTCTGAGCACGTTATCCTTTACCCACCCTTTCATGTGGACGTGCTACTTGTCTTGATTTAAAAAAGAAAAAAACCCTACCAATGTAAAAAGCCAGTTTATCTGTAATTTAACATCTGGAAATGGTATCTACATACCAGATGGTGCATGCTGAGCAGAAGCATTTTGGAGACCATTCAAAATACATAAATAGGCCAAGGAAAAGAGCAAAGCATCTCCAGTGTGATCAGCTCCTTGTCTAGTTTTCTGCATTTGTACTTTCACACATTGCTAAGTCACTTTTCTGTAAAGTTGTTTTAAAATATCCCAAACACAGTCTTCCCATTCAATGATTGAAGGCAGGCAGAGTCACTGACCCTGCCAAAATCTATATAACACTTTTTTTGCCCGTTCTCTGTTGTGAGGTTTCACATCAGATACAGACTGATGACATTCATCCCATAGCTGACAGTCATACACACTTTGACATCTCAGAAGAATGTTTTTTTGGAACTACCTGTCTCGTAAAGAGGTACTCTTGTCACTCATCTCTCTTTTTTCTTCCCGAATTAATGCTCAATGATAGCACCAAAAGTCTTCCTCAGGAGGTGGTTCAGTACCAGAGAAGTCAGAATCGTTTGATGTCTTTTGAACTTCAGAAGCTTGAGACAGTTTTATTCCTGTGCCTTATGAACTTAAGGACACAAACCTATTTACAATAATGCTGTTTTCTCTCTAGGATAATCTAATTTTGGTTGGGACGTGGCATTTCCATTTTGAAGTATATTGTAACAGCTACTACGCACATGCTGCTGTGATTGTGTGTTCTACTACTAGCGTGTCTGAGAATGTCAGCTTGCCAGCTGAGAGCAGTTTTAGTATCATCATGTTACATTGCACATTAAATTTCATGCATTATTATATAGTATGTATTACATGGTAGCATTTCTTAGACCTATTACATTAAAGGACTACTTAACTCAGAATTGAAAAAAAAAAAAATCAGGCTGTCTGATATAACATTGCCACAGTGGTATTGTTTGCTTTCAATTCAAAATTAGGTTAAACCTAATTTTTGTAAATAACCCCTCTGTTCTCTCATTGTGTTTGTCTCTTTCCCTGCATAGGGTTGAGAAATACTGCTAATGGCTGGGTTGGGTAAACTAAGTCTTTTTAGTCTTGAAGAACCTGTTGTTTTTAGCCTTTTCTTCTGAGAAATGATGGACCTTAAGTTGCTGAATTTGTAGTCACTGTGACTACAGCTAGAATTAATTTTCACTGCTGGGAAAATAAAATGAAAACAAATTGAAATAGCTCTCAGAGGTTTTAGATTCCTTGTTTTCCCATAAAGGATTGCTGTTGTATCCTCATGGGGTGAATAAGATCTGCTACATGTATGGAAACTCCCAAGTCTCTCTAAGGTTAATGTGCTGGGAACACTAATACAAGAGGCTCAGAAATATGTGTTACGTGTGAAGCTGTTTGGGAATCACATTTAGTACATGAAAAAGTGTTTCTTTTAAGCTAGGTGTTATTGGGAGGCAAGTTGAAGGAGCAGGAAGAATGGCAGGGTTTGACTGTGGTTTGTGTGCTTAGTTAAATAGTTGTGCTTAAAATCTTGGAGGGCTTGACGCAAGCAAGAGTCATCAGCTATTTCAGCCCTTGCTGTTAGCAGAGGTTAAGACAAGTTTCTGTGATGTTACACAGCCCTTCCTTCTCTGCCTCTGACCTTGCTGCCTACCGAACAGGGAGTGAGGCTGTGGCAGTTCCCGAGGTGCTTTTGCTCCTTGGGAAGTAATGGTGTTACACCTGGGGCTCTGGATATCCATGAAGGGCTGTGTTTGCTGTCAGGGCAGAACTGAGAATTTTGGAACAATTCCAGTTTAAATCCTTAAATTAGAAATATTGAGGGTCTTTTGTAGTTCATTTTTGTTTGCTAAATAGCAGTTTATTTTATTTTCTGAATGATTCATCTCTGCTTATTCATCCCGACCAGCCAGAAAACCAGCAGTCAGTAACAGTTCTGGTCTGCCTTCCTTTTTTCACTAGTACTGTCAAAACTGCCCATGCTTTGGTAAAGGAGAATGTTGCATGCAATCCAAGATTCACAGCCCTGTCTGTTTTGTTTACTGCTACGTGTAGGAAGTAAAAAAAAGGTACATCAGTAGAGAGTCTCCACCACGACACTCACCTGAGATTAAGAGTTGGTGGTGCCCATTGGAAATGCAGCAGAGAGAGATCAGTTTCACACAGCATTTCATTTGGCTGCTTCCTACTCAGTGTGAGCTGCACTTAATTAGTAGGTCTGGATCCAAGTAATGCAGGAGGCCTTGGCATTACTAGCTCTTAAATGGGACAGGTTGCACAATGAGGTGATGGATAGATGTCCTTTGACAGGAGCAGAGCTAAAGCAGTGGGGTTCCCAAACTGGCTGTAATTTCACACCAGGTCATTGGCAGATGGAGAGGGAATTAGTAAAAATTACAAACTTAATTGTGCTTGAAAAGATTCTTCTGTGACTGTCTCCTTCTCCAAAAGTTACAGCCTTGTTGAAACTTTTTATCTTTTGTCTCTGAAGTAGGTAAGAGGTAATATCAGTAGATAGGATGCTTTCATTTGGAATGCTTTTTGTGTGCTCAATTCATATTGCTGCTTCCATGTTCTCCAGAAATTGATAATAAAATTATCATTGGCTGCTGAAAACTGTCTCAATAAAAAGAAGGGGAAATGAGGCTTGAAAAATACTGGTTTTATTGTGTGCAAACGTGATTAATGCAACATAATCTGATTGGCATATAGCTTGTGTCCTGGAAACATTGCCAACTTAATGCCAAGATTTGGTGCACTGCAAAAATTTTATTGCAAAATTGCTTATGCTTTCAACTGTAGCATTTCCCTTCTCATCACAAGGGAAAAGACATGGGAAAGACAGCTTAAGTCTTTCCCAGCTGACTCCAAAGTGCAACGTGCATAAACAGGTTTTGCTTCCTCAAGTAGGTGTTTGTGTCTAAGCCATCCTTGCAATTTGGAAGAGAGGAAAACTTTTCACACCCTCACCTTATTTTTGAAATGCTTTTCTTTACTTGTTGACGCTGGAAAAGATACACTCAGCCAGACGGTAGGATTGGCTTGCTGCTGCATGTGATCTGGGAGAAAAGGTGACAGCTGAATCGAGAACTGGTTCTTCAGTCCATTTGGTATTTTTACTGTAGCTGGGTTATATCAGTTTCTTATGTTTCAGTTTCCACAGTGGAGAAATGGAACTAATGAATTTGTACCTTGTATAAAAAAATTTCTGGATTGCACAAATGAAAAACCAAGTATAAACGTGGGAGTTTTACACATGAAGGTTTGAACTGAATACTTAAAATACTTCTGAGCTTGTAATGTAAACAAGTGCAACATGTCTGAATGTCAGTCACCGCCGAGGCCCGGGTTCGATTCCTGGTCAGGGCCACTCCCCGGGCAGATGGATCCTGTTAGCCCTGTAAGGCAATCCATCTACGTCCTGAGGACCTCACTGCCACCGTCCAAGCTTGCTTGGCCCCGGCA
>JAYRBT010000178.1:23453947-23505853 GCA_036023395.1 Myiotriccus ornatus | reverse complement strand
ATCCAATGCGCAGGCTGGAAGGTGTAAAGACCTTCCCCGGTTCTTCGTTCGCGAAGACTGGCCATTATTATATTATTGGTACTGGACTCCAATGCAAATGTTCTAATGAGGCTCTACTGCTTAGGTTAAAGGTTTGCCTTCCGTTTTATCATTATGTAAAGACTGCAGACTTTGAGGCTCTTTTGGGGAGATACTAAGCAGTTTTGCTTCTTTCCCAGTTCACTGGGTAATGGAGTTCTTTATGTTATTCAGAAATAGCGTGGTGGCTAGAGAAGGGAATTGGTAGATGTGCAACAGTAGCCTTCCAACTGTCCTAGCCAAAACCGAGAGATGCCCTGACTATTTCACATCTGCTGTCTGCGTTTTCATATTTGCGCGTTGCCAGTTTGACAGGTGCAGATTTTGCAGATTTCAGAGTCTGGTTTAGCCATTAGTGTTATAAAGCTAAAGGCAGATGGAGAAGCTAAATTGTTCCAAGTATGCTTTGAGCTGGATGTCTTTTCAAATACCAGTGCAGTGGCTATTGTCCCCACTCTCTTTGTGCTGCTGCTCTTCGGAGTTGACCATTTAAAGCTGTGTAATGAGCAAACCGAGGTCTGGAGCTGTGGGATCTCACATGCTGGCGTTGGGAATGGGGAGTGGAGAAAGCATGTGTTGCTTGCTCTGTCCCAGTAAATCACCGACTGACAAACTGCTAATCTGCTGTCTGTGGATTCTTGAAGAATCAGAGCGATAAACAGAAGCTGCTGAAAGAACGAGTCTTCACAGTGCAAGAAAAATTTCAAAAGCTGCTATATTCTGTTTTCTTGCTCTTAAAAACATGATAATAACATCAAGCTGGGTCAGCAGGCTGTTAGTATACCAACAGCCATCTCTTGTTTTTGCCAGATGGCTGTAAATAGGGAGGTTTTTTTCAGTCTAATAGACTCCCTTATCTAGTAATCTTAATACAGAAGTATTATTAAGTTGCAAATACTCTTGTGATGACTCAAACAGCTTACTCTGTTGGAGGAACCAAAGCTGAGGGTACAGAAGGCTTTAACTCTGAGATCACATGTGTGCTATTGCTTTGTGAGTGCCTTATTTTAACACACAACAGAAAAACTTATGTATATGGCTTTTTGCCAGCGTGGGCACTTGTGCTGCATCTAAGCTCAGGTGCACAGTGTTAAACAAATTAAATGTAAAGCAGCTTTGGAGGCTCACTCTCTTAAGTGAGAAGAATAAGAAGGTGGATCTGTTTGAACACTGATATACCTAGTAATGTCTTAGATATAGTGTATTAATGGCTACTATACTTTTAAGTAATTTCCTTCTTATTTTTTAGATGCTAGCAAATTATATTTAAACTTGAAGACCATATACCTATTTCTTCCCTGTTTATAAGTCTTCATTGAAAAACTAAGCCCATATTTTGGCACAAGAGTTTGTTTCCATGGAAATGCAGGAATATTTCCAGTATGGGATTATAGCTCCCAGTGGGCTCTGAGAGAGGTAAATTGTGAAGGCCACTTGTTAAGTACAAAAAAAGATTCTCTTGTGTCAGGGAAACTATAAAAAAATCCTGTAAAAAAACAGGTATTCATCTTTAAAATATTCCTCTAGTTCAAAGGAAAGTTATACCAACTACTGAAAGAAACAAAATGAAGTTTCCTTAAAATGCAGAATCTTTCTGAATTGCTTCTCTCAACATGCAAAATGTGACCTCAGTGCTGCTGTTGTTAACCTCAAGGCACGCATTTTGATTCAGCAGAAGAAATCTTTCCAACACTAAGCTCTGTTTTGCCAGCCTCTGAGGCATATCCAAACAGCACAAATCTTTGTTACATCGAAGACAAACAAAGTGCAGCAGCAGAAAGCTAAAAATATCTGGAATTTACCAATGAGAGCACTAATAGGCCTGCTTTGGGAAGAGTTAAAGCTGATGATACTTGACAACAGTTGTTTTTAAAACAAGTAGAAATGCAGCACTAAAAACAACCTGAAGTGTAGACCCAGCAATTCACAGCAAAGCTGAACATGCAGTGCCATGTCAGTCCTTGAAGCAACAACAAATCCTGTCTTTACATATCCTTTTAGCATGCAGAGCAGGAGAACAGGAGCTGTTAGAGTTCCAGGTTAGAGGTTTTAGAGCTGAAAGCTGTGCTGTGCACTTGGGGATGTTTGCAGGAGCATTAGAGGTAAGGAATTTTCCATTGCTCTTTGGCTGCAGCGGGTGCGTAGCTGCTTCATGGGCTCTGCTGCAGCTGGGGACTGCAGAGCCTTGGTGCTGCTCTGCAGGTGAGAGAGTGCTGGTTTCCACCCAGAACCTGTGTTTGGCATCGTCAGAGAAGGGGGCTGGGCAGCCACTGGAGCTCAGATGCAAGAGATTCAACCCTCTGATGATTAGTGACCCTTGCCTTAGTTCCTGTTATCAGATTACTGTCAAAAACACCTGTGGCCACAAAGACGTAAGTGCAAGATCTAGCTCGGCAGAGCAGCTTGTATGTAAAGCATACAGAAGTATCCTGGAATGCACCTGGAGGTTTTGTCAAGGTATTGGTTGCTGATCACGACAAATACATAATTTTTAATGAAATATAGGAGGCACATAAATAAATAAGTCTGCTTAAAGCTCAGCTTTGTCTTAATACACAGATCACTTCTGTGTTTGAAAAGACTTCTTTGGGTAAATGAGAATTATACTTGTTATGGCAGCAGTTTCTTCTCATTTAGATTGAAAAACTGAAAATTCAAAGAAGGCATAATGTTGCTAGCCATTTTGTTTGTTTGATGCTATGAAAATTTAAGTATAGGTTGAAATGCTACAATTCTGCTTTGCATAATGCAGTGCATTTTCATTTATGGTTTAGTGCTTATAATCAAACCCCAAGAGTCAGGAGGACTGGGGTCTGTTGCTGCCTGTTTTTCAACTCATTTTGGCTGTAGACAAATCCTTTATGGTCACAGTTCAGCTGAGTTCGTCAGCAAATGGCAAGTCAGCGATTCACCACGTTCCTAATTGAAAACATATGAGTTTTCCCATGGGTTTCATTTGGGGTTTCTTGTGGTTACACTTAGGCACGTTTACCACTTTGTCAGTTTGTTTACAGGCACTGAGCTCCCAGGTCAGCACAGCACAAAGGTGTTGGACTGCATTGCCCTGCACACAGGGCACGTGTTTGTGTGGGCAGAGATGAACCTAAACTAGTACTGTACACCCCAGGGTTTTGAGCACCAGTGTATGTTTTTCCCTTCGTGTCCTGTGAGGATACTGTGAAGTGAAAGGCCTGCAGTGGCCGTGGCAGAAGTTGAGGTAACACTTGATGGATATTTGGAAAGAGAAATGCAAGGCAAAGGGAACTGGAGGTTTGTGCTTATCCCTACTCGTGGGACTGCCAAGCCAGCTGAGCGTTTTATGGAGGGTCCTGCAGTACAGGTACCTGTGCAAGGTTTATAGTTCTCATGGAAAAGAAACTGCTCTGCTTTGATTTCCAGTGCTAAACGGCAGCACCTTGCCAGGCTGTGCAAGCCAGGCGTGAGTCTGGGCTCCCGCCAGAGCTGAGCAGTCTGACTCCACTGTCAGAACTGATGGTAGTTAACAGCCAGGTATGAAACGTGACATTTCAGATTCCTTCCTGTGTAAGTAATGAATTATTTTAACATAGAGAGCAGCATAGCTTGAAATTTTACAATCTCCCTTTTGTTATGTTTCAGTGACAGCACCTGACGATACCTCCCTGGTTAGAAAAGGCCCTGTATCACAGAAGCTGAAATCATCAGTATTCTAGAGCAGAAATCCTCCTCTTTTCTAACTATATATGAAAACTGCAATTGCTCTGCAACAAGTTATGCAGATAGATCCCCTGAAAGGAGGATATAGAGGTCAGATAGCATTCCTCACTATCTGGTTATTTCTGAGGATCTTCAGACCTTTGGCCCTACAGCTGAGACAGACTTTCTTCAAACTATGGCAGTGTGTGAAATGCCTGCCCAACACTTCCTAGAACATTTAATTGGTATTGTTGCTTCAGTTTTTTTTTTTTTTTGAGTCCAGTGTCCCAAACACCTCCAGGACTGGTCACTCCCTGTTTCCCTCTGGATTCTCAGCCGGAGTTGCCGGTCAGGTGATCAGAAGTGTCAGGCAATGAGTCTTTGGTGCTTATGTGAAATAGCCAGCAGTGTGGTTGATCACGGAGGGGTGACTGTCACAGGCACAGTGTAGTGGGCACTAAATGCTCAGCTGTGTGCAGAGACTGTGTCCATACTGACAGAATGGAGAGCTCTGTGGATAGATCTGTCCTGTTTTGGGACACCAATCTAGCATCTCATTTGACAGACATTTTTTAGGCAGGATACATAGATACTTTTACTGTTACAGGGGATGGGGTTGTAAAGGGGGATCTTGGTCCTCAAGGCTTTAACTAAGCCCTTTTTGTCAGCACCATATTGATATAAATGTGCTTCTAATACATGCTTGCATTATTATTTATGTGGTAATTCAGAGCAGCAGTTTGATCCTGCTCTTTAAGTCAGGTTTGTGTAATTTCAGAAATGTATTTGCACAAGCTTAATTATGCATGTTGTGCCTGAGACATATAAATCTGGATATTAGCTCTCCACCTGCCCATGTATGTCCTTAACTGCCTGATTTGCATGCCTTACTCACTGGAGAATAAGCAGCAACTGAAATAACCTGGTTTTAGTTATTTTACTTTCATTTCTTCAAGACTTAACACAAAGTAGTTGGGCTGTATTTCCTGTGCTGCAGAGAGAAGGCAAAACACCGTGCATTACCTGTTTTGGCTTATCTGTCTTTGTGTGGCCTCTGGAGAACCCAGATAGTGGGTAACATTTCTGAAGATTGAGTGTTTGTTGAAGCTTTTTGCAACCCTCTGGAAGAGGTCATCACCTCTAGTTTGAGAAATACTGATCTTTTCTGGATACTTGAAAGTCAAAAGCCAATTATTTTCATCTGCCAACCAAAACAGTGGGGGTAGACTGAGGTGTTTCAATTCCCAAGAGACTTTCAGGGGCTAGCACTGAGGGCAGTGTGGACAGTGCTCCCAGCACCTGTGAGGGAAAGGAGTCGAGACAGTCTGTGCCCAAGGGGTCAGAGCAGGCAAAAACAGCTGCCCCGTGAAGCCAGTGTGGGTTTGTTTCTGGGGACGTTGCAAGCACCTTTCCCTGGGCCGCTCTTGCCTTCCAACTGGGAGGAAAGGAAGGTGAGGATTTATTTGGCTGATGGAAGGGGTGAAACTCCTTCGGGAGGTACTAGGGCATCCTAAGAGAGCACTCAGGCAAAACAAAGTGACAGATGGGCAAAAACTGGAGGCAGGGATGATGATACTTGTGGTCATCATTTAGTGGTCCTTGCCCTGCCTCTCTGCCCAGAGGAGCTGCTCACTCTGCAGGTTTCTGTTGTTGCAACAATCTCCTGAGCTTGTTTTCCCCTTCCTAAATCAGGATGCTGGCAAAGGGAAGCTGCTTCCTCAAAGCTGCCTCGGTGGTGTGGGCAATCAGCATGTTGTCACTGTTCTCAATTCAGGGCTTTTACCAGCACCAAATCCATAGTGGTCAGAAATGGCTAGACTGGACTGGCTTGCAGGTGTGCAAATACATCTGACAACGGGGAGACAACTGAAGCAGTACAAAAAGCGTGGTTATTGCAGCTTTAGCTCCTGCTTCTCTTCTAAGATCCATGACTACCTTCTAAAATGTCTCAGCAAGCCCTGGAACAAACGAGAAGCTGCCCTGCCTGACTTTGAAATATCTTTGTGTGTGGAGGAGAAACAAGGGAAGATATGGGCAGCACTGGAAGAGCTTTCTCCTCCCTACAGCTTAGACAGAGGCATCCCATGCATTACAGCCTTCCCCTGCCATTAATTTTGGAAAAAAACCCCCAGGCTTTAAACGTTTATTTTCATAGAAGCCTTCCAGGAGATCTGCATACTTCTGTGGGTCCTTTTTGCAACACCATTCCAACTCAGCTTTTTATTTAGTACAAACTGGATCTCAAAGACAATTCTTGATTACTCTGCATACCTGGAAGTTGCAAAATAGATCTGGTCTTCTTACTGTGTGTGCTTGCAAACCAGTGCACTGCAGTACAGTGCAGCACGATGTGCAGGTTTGGTGCTGGTTTGTCCTGCAATGCTTTGCCCATAAAAGCCCAGGCATAAGCGTGTTAAAGTGTACAGTTGATTGTAGACCTGCTACGTCAGACTGACCTGGTGTGCGAGGCTTTCACTGGGAGCACCTTCAAGGTGTAGGGCAAAATTCTCTTCTCAGGTTCCTGCAGTAGCTCCTGACTCCATCTTCCAACTCTCCAGTGCTGACACATGCAGGCATTTTATGGTGCAAAAGAAAGTGAGCGCCCTGAAAGGAGTAACCTGCCACCGACTGAGGAATGAGCAATAATGGCAAACCCCAAAAAAGAGCATGAGACCTTTTCTTGAACCAGTTGCTCTGCATCTGAGGGAAACATGAAGGGTTTGTGTCACTTGGGCAATGTGCTTGTAACCTCTTCCTCCTAATTATCCCTGAGCTGATGATCTATAATGCTTTGTGGATATGAGGACAGAATTTTGCCTGCAGAATGCACGATTTCCAACTGTGCCTCTTCTATAAATCAGTTATAAGTGTATTTGGATAAGTGCCAGGCCAACTTCTGAGCTTACCAGAGGACAGAGCTCCAGCAGACACGGTCCCACGTGGCACAGAGCTGTTGCAGTTTTAAAATCAGTCTGATTTTTTTCTTTAACAGGGGAGCCCAGTGTAACTCCGTCAAGCCTGGAGTGACACTCTGAATCTGCATCTGCCTCATGTGAGTTAAAATCCTGGCAGCAGCATTTTGCATAAGCTGGAGTCTCTGTAGAGAGCTTTTTTATTTTTTTTTTTTTTTTCCTTTTCAGGAAGGCTATAAAATTGTTACTGTATGTGTCTTGGCAGCAAAGGTAAACACAACCACACAAATGCATGAGAACTGCATACCTTACTGCACAACCCCTGCTCGTTGCAGATCAGCTTCCCTCCTAGCACGTACTGTGGAAGGGATGCCTGCACTCATCACAGACCTGAAGGCTTGCAGTGTTCACTCCCGGGGTACTGCTTTTTGCCTTTTGATGGTGTAATGTTAAGCCAAGTGATGGTATGAAGGGGAATCTGAAATGCTGTCCACTGGCTTCTGTTTTTTTAAAACCTTTGGTTGTTTTCTTTCCACCCTGGTTGCATAATCCGTGAGCACTGGGCGCTGATTGCCCTGTGCTGCTGAAGCATTTGCCTGTGTTGGAACACAGACCATTAAAATAACATTTCCTCTGGGGCTGGGGGTTTGGCATGGTGGCAGAGACGCGGCCATCAAGCAGTAAGAAAGAGAAAAAGAAATCAGAATAAGTTGTAGCATGTGCTTTGGTTTTACTGTCATCCCATGTGTGTTGGGCAAGGACAGTCTGAAAATTGGTCTGTGGCTCTGCCTCTTCCCCTGTCACAGAGTTGGGGGTGCTTGTAGATTGGGCCCTTCTCAGCTGGGTGAAAGAGCTGGGCACGGGAGACACTGTATGGCAAATAGCTGAATTCATGGCATTGCCACAGCACACAAATTATCTCCAGTTGTGGAATCAACAAGCAGGTCTGAGGGAGGGGATATTCCAGCAAAGTTTAAAACTGTTTTTTCATCATGCAGCTGCAGAAAAAAATACTGATCCTTCCTCTTTCCTCTGTTTCCTCATGGCTGCCTGAACTAAACCAAACATGAGACAGAATGACCAGCGTGGAGCACAATAACAAAATACATTTTTTCATCTAGTAATAATGCCTATAACTGGGGCATCTTCCCTGAAGGTGATGATGCAGTTACATCAGTGTTATCCTGCTCATACTTGATCTGAAGGAGATGGATTGTTTGTTTGCGTGGAGGAGGCTCACGTTACTGACACAGGCTCACCAGAAATGTCAGAGGGTTGTGGGTTGTTCCAATTGATGCAGCAAGTGCTGTGGTGTAGGGTGCTGTCAAGGTGGGCTCAATGAGCACTTTTTCTCTTCCCAGCTGTGTGTCCAATTAAAGGAAAATTTGTCTTGAGCAGTAAGTATGCTGGTAACTAGAGAACATTTATATCCCTTTCAGGAGTCCAGTTTCCTGTGTCTCTGTCTAGTTCATGTGTCTAGGAGAAGGCTCTTGTTTTCCAGATATTGTGGAGCAGTGGAAAAATAGAGAAGGGATCTGAGGCATGAATGAGCTAATAGTTTTGTTTTATTCAAAGAGATGTTAAGGAAGCAAAATCTAGAGCTTGAGAGGTAAGGGGAATGACTGTCCCCTGAAAAGAAACATTCAGATTGGTCTGGTTGCAGTACTGCCTCATCAGAGACTTGGAATGATGAAGGCTGAGGTTGATACTTGTTCTTCAGCATTTTTCCTAATGGTGCTTCAGCCTGTTTCCTTGGAGAGTTAAACGGAGGTCTGTAGTGATTTATATAAGACAGAGAGGCAAATACAGAAAGGAAGAAGTGGAGTGAGGGCATTTTGTGAGCAGCTGACCTCATGTCCCACCACAGGTGTGCTCTGGTGGAGTGTTAGTTAACAAGATACACAGAAAGCCCTCCAGTTCTCCTGGAAAGGTTCTGCTGGAGCTGTTGGTGAACCACTGCTGGTTGTCCAGAGGAGATGCCAACATGCTCCTTGAGGTTCGTTGTGTCTGGGCAGCATCATGATGGTTAGTTCAGAAAGAGCAGGGTTTCCATGGAGAAATGTTTTTTTGGGAACAATGTTTTATGGATTAAGTTGATAACAGGGTCAAATTCCCAGGGAGCTAATGAGGAGGAGTACAGCAGCTTCATGGACAGAGCAGGGGACTGGAGTCTGCCTCACATAAAAGGGAGCTTTGCAGTGCCTTCACCTTCTAAGAACACAGGCAGGTGTATTTGTAATCATTTTCCCTGGGAAATGCCTTTACTGTCCTGCATCGGAGGAATTCCTTTTTCCAGATGATGCTCTGGTGTCAGTCTCACAATTTGGTTCATCACCTAACTGGCTATTGCTCCCTCCAGCTCTAGCTCACTTCCCAGAATTGCCTTCTCAGTCACTGCTTTCTTCATTAGCTGTATTTGTTATTGCTTATTCCTATCTATAGCTCAATCACAACCCTTCCTTTCCTAAAGGACAGAAAAGACTACGTGCATTGAATGTTGTATCATGTTGGTGATGTTTGCCATTGGTATAATCTTGCTTGAAGATTTTGATAACTTTATTGCTTTTAGTTATCTGTTTAAGACCATTACAGGTTTGCTTGTTACATTTTTAATGCTGTTAGTTTAATGGAGAAAATTAGCTATTAGGACTCTGGTGCTTTTTGGATTCTTAGGAGATATGGGAGCCCTCTGTCACAGTTACTATGAGTCTTTTGACAGTCTTGCTTTGTCTACAGTTCTTGCCTTCTTAACTTTTTTTTTTAGTATTTTATGTATTTGCTTTCTCAGATTGAACTTCTGTATCCTGCAGTGTATATACATGCTGGTGATTAGCTGGGCAGTATAGATGATTGTATTAATGCATATTGTGAGGCCCACAGATGTGATAGCTTTCTGTCAGGAAAAGCAATCAGTCTTCTAACAAGTTTACTGTGTAACTTGCACACGTTTGTATTTTACTCAGCTGAATTTGAAATATTCAAGTGTTTGAGACAGCTGGGCCCACTGAACTCATGGTAGTTCTAGTTGCAGTAAGGGGTTGTATTTATCTTAGGACCAGTTTAAGGCGGTGACATTGTGGTGTCCCACCCTTAAGGGGATGGGAGCACCCAAGTTATTTAGATGCTTATAGTCGAAAGGAATGATGGAAGTCAGGGGGTCTGCAAAGGTTTACAAAATTTTATTAGTAAATTGCACACTTGGCATGGAAATTGTTACATTAGTCCCTGACCTCTTAGTATAAGCACATCACAGTGGGTTTTGGATAAAGGGACAGGGTAAAAGGACAAGGGGGGAAGGGGGGTGAGAGGAGGGGAGGGGAAGGGAGAGAGAGAGGGGAAGGGGGAGATGGTGATATGGAGATGGAGACATGAATTAAAGAGAGGGAGAGAGAGAAAAAAAGAAAAAGAGATCACAAGAACCGGCTCCAGCAGTGGTCCATCTGATGGGGTGTGCAGCGTCCCTGTGCACACTCACCTGGGCTTTCTGGGGTTACCTTTTAATAGATAAGTTTTCTCTGCCTGGGAGATAAGTGTCATGCTTTCCATGCAAATTAGTTATCATGTGCAGTCCATTCTTCTAGACCTTTCTGGAAATGGGTAGGAGGTCATTGAGAGTCTTGAGTGGTCTTGATCTCCCCCGTACAGTCCATCCCCATTTCTTGACCTCATTCCTGCACTTGAGCTGTGCTCTGCTTGTCTCCAGGAGCCAGAACAAGGACGTTTGTCCCAGGGAAGTGCTGCCCTACCTCTGTGTGGCCCCTTCTCCAGCCACATCCTGTTCTTTCTCACAGCATGTTATTACCAACAATCCTTGGTTGACTCCACAGCTATCCATCTACTGGTGTTTGAGACATGCACATTAGCCCCTTATCTCCTGGGCTTCTACAGACATGTAGCCAGTGTAAACACACCGCCAGAGGAACACAGTGATTTCCATCTGTTGTGATTGCGTTTTGGATGTTAAATTAATGATCTGATTAAACAGTACACATTTGCAGTACATGGGAAGCTCATTTGCAGGAAGAAGACGGGCCGGATGGTAGGGATGACTTGGTTGAGCAAGTCCACTTCCTTTGCACTGAGCAAAGGTGTGTGTCCCAGATGAACAGCTCCTGTGACGTGAGAGCAGTGAGCTTGCTTAAGAGAGTAGCATTTTGATGCACAAGGGTAATAGCTAACAGATTTTTGCAGTACCATATGGTGTTATTAACAAACAAATCGTATGTTAACTTGACAGCTCTACCTTCAAGCTAACTTAGTCTGCAGCAAACATTAATTCCCCCGAGATGAAATCTGGAGCAATACTAAGCTTTGGGATCGTATCCAGAGCAGTAACAGTAGCACAGCAGTGATGAATGTCAGGCTTTCTAACCTCCAGTATATGTGCTCCCACAATTTATTGGTTTCTTTATCAGCTTTGTGAAAACACAGCAAACCAAAACCCGATTGGAGCAGGTGGGACAGGGAGCGTTCATGCATCTGCCTAACAGCACTGCAGGGAGAGGAGCTGCCGTTTGAAACACATTTTTTTTTGATGCAGAGAGCTGTGATAAACTGATGGATATTTCATCTGGTGCACTCTGCTGCTGAAATTCGAGCTGCAGCTTTGCTTTGCTGCAGCCCTGGGGCATGAGCTAATTCCGGGCTGGGAGACCCAAGGCAGCGAAGGGCAGGAGCAAAGGAGGGAATGTGGTATGTGGAGGAGGGAGGAGGGCAAATGGGTACATTACTTTTAATTGCCTTCTTGTTTAACCCCCTAGCTGTTTTCAAATTTTCTAACTGAAATCTCATCTTGGTACAGTGTATAAATCCCCTGAATACGAATCTCTTGGATTTGACCTGACCGTAGAAAGATTAGTTTCCATTGGATACCCTCATGAGCTGCTCAATTTTGTGTATGATCCTGCATTCCCTACCAGGTAAATGACTAACAGATACCAACCCAACCTGCTTGAGGCCTTGAATACTTGTTCTGTAAAGTTCATAGGTGACATGTGAGGCCAGGTTTTCAGAGTTGTGGCTGTGAAGCCTGTGGCTGATCACAGGTCATGGGGAAGGAAGCAGACTGATCCAGTATGTGGAGGGCCTTTGCACACATGAATCCACGCCAGCAAAGAGGGAATATGCAAGAAAAGAACCCTACTGAAAACATGGTCCAAAAATAGCCTTTCAAAGCAAAGACAGCAGAGACACAATTGGATTGGGAGTGAAATCAAAATGAGGGGGAGAAGGAGCTGCCACTGTCCAAGAGGCTGCTGGGATGTCTCAGAACATTTTTCTTTAATGATTTTAATTAGTAGTGTCCTGGTGCATAAGACGTTCAGAAAATTAAGCTGACAGTAAACAATAAAAATGGGACCAATCCAGTTCACCTGTCTAAATGAATCAAACATCAAAAGTATTTGATTTAGTAACTTTGATTTAGTAACTTTTTGATTTTGTAACTTTGCACAAGTTAATTGTGCAAAGTTACTGAATTCCTACATTTTGTCTTTTGGTGGCAGAGGTGAAAAGGACATTGCTTGTTTTAAACAAAGCTTTGGATCCAACTCTGCACCTTTGAGTTCTTTCCACTTCTGCCTTTGCTGGATTTTGCTTTTTTGACTCCTTTGGAGCTTCTCTACAAAAGACTGGACCAGAGGGTCTGTTGGCTTGTTCCAGTTTCAGTCTGGCAGCCTCCTTCCTTCCCTCTTCTCAGAATGTTTTACACTGAGACTGCTGCTGGTTGTGCCCTTGCCCATAACAAGGCAGTAGCCCTTCACAAACCTGTGATGAAGACTCCATTAAATCTACTGGCTTCATCCCAGGCAGGGGACAGAAGGAAGATCCCTGTGGGAAGACTGCCTTCTCCAGATACAGGCTGCTAGATAAGTGAAACAGTTTTGCTGGTGTCAGAGCCAGGAACGTCCAAAGTATTTTGTGCCATAGTTACACACCCCATCTGGCTCTGTCTGTGACAGAGTGATGAAAAAGAGGAGAGAAATTCCTTTATCACACCTCACTCTTCCCTGCATCCCAGCAGGGGTGTCAGGGAACCACAAACACAGGTGTCAGGTTTGTGACCCTGTGGAGGAGGCTCACAGCCACCCTGGTACGTGCATAGCTAAACTTCTGCTGGGTTAAACGGTTCTGCTTTCAGATGGGGAGCAGATCAGGTATCTCACCTGGAGGTGTCAGCCTCTGGTTGCTCACCTGCCACCAAGTAAAAGGGACAGGAGGGACCCCATCTGCAGAATAAGAGCAACTCTGTTCTGATGCCCCACGCCAAGTAAGGAAGCTGTTCTAGAGCTGTTCTAACTGGTAATAAAGTGGTCACCACTTAATACACTTGCTTCTTCATATCTAAAATTGCTTTCTTAACAGAGGCCTGGTGTTTGATACCCACTATGGAAACCTGCTGAAAGTTGATGCCTATGGGAACCTCCTAGTGTGTGCACATGGCTTTAATTTCCTCAGAGGGTGAGTGCCAACTCTTGGCAATTCTGTTTGACTAAATACACTCTTTTGTGTCACTGATCCTTAGGGCACCCATTGTATAAGGAGTGGCAGGGACTCCACTAACAGCAGATGGTGTGTTGGTGTTCCTACAGCTCCAGGATTAACTGGGGATGCATTGAAGGTCTCAGGCACAGCAACAGCCCAGGGGTTTACAGTGGAAAGATCTGTGCTGGCACAGAACGTGTGCCTGAGCTGGCTTGGGGAAGGAACAAGCTTGCTCTACCCCTTTGTGTTTCTGACCTGGGAGGGTGTCAGAAGTGAGCATTGCATGCCATTTCCTGCAGCCTTCCCTGGATACTTGTGTTCCTCTTGTCCCAGAGAAGGTGCTGTAGGAAGCAGAGAGGACTGCAGAGCCACGTGCCTGATGTGTCCCAGCAAATCCCCCCTCCCACATCCCTGCTGCAAGGGTGTATGGATGGAAGGCAAGGCAAGCTCAGGGCCCCCAAGGTGACAAACCTTGTCATTGCAGACATGTAAGTCCTTGCATCAGGAGTCCAACATTTAGAAAAAGCCCTTATATATGCACTCAACTTTGAGCCTGAAGTGATCTTCAGAAGCTCCAGAAATTAAGGAAGCAAGAATAATGAAATTCCTTTCGTCATCACCACTCTGCTGATTAATTCAGAGGGCCCCAAGCAAACCTGCTGCAGCAGAGAGCCCTGTACACCCCTGCTGAAAGCTGCTGGGAGGGTGAAAAGCAACACATGGAAAGTGGGGGAGAGCTTAAAATAAGCAAACAATGACAGTACAGATGATTTAAAGCACCCTCATAGCAGCAGCATGGGGTTTAAAGTCTAGCTGTGGACTCTCGACCACTCTGTGTCCCTGTGTGGGCTCTGCTCCGTTTGCTGACTCGGCAGTGAGAGCTTTGTCCTGGCTCTGCCGGAGGCAGCGTGGCCAAGGGAACACCAGTGGATGATGCACTTTTGCCCTTGTGCCAACAGTGCATGTGGGAAATCTGGGTGCTGATTAAAGCACAACAGACTCCAGTTAGTGGATCCTGCTGCAACTCTATTTTGCAGGTCAGCGCATTTTATCTTCATTATGTTTTGCGGTTTCATTCTTCTCCACCTTATCTATTCTCAGGCCTGAAACACGGGAACAATATCCAAATAAATTTATCCAGAGGGATGACACAGATAGGTTTTACATTCTGAACACATTATTCAATCTACCAGGTGAGTCTAATATGAGCCAACACAGGCCTTTTTCTGTCTTTTAAGCCAGTAAAGTTTTGCTAATGTCATACTCTACTTCCCTGTTTGAGGTTTTTTTACATGAACTTTCTTCCTTTGTGCACAGGACCTAAAGCTATCTGGGCTCTGTGTTCTCCTAGTGTTAAAATCTTGCTGTGTTTCTTTGCAGAGACCTACCTGTTGGCTTGCCTAGTGGATTTCTTTACTAACTGTGACCGGTACACGAGGTATGTGTTCCCTCTGCTTCGAGGTGCTGCTGGAACAGTAAGATGGTTACTATATTATATAAAGAGCAATACAGCACAGATGAAGCTGTTCCTAATATCAGTGAAGGCCCCTCAAGAGGTTTTGGTGGGGAAAAGTTCAGCCCTCATAATTTAATGGTGCTGAGTTGATCTGTGTATACAGCAGAGGCTGGTTATGAGGGTTTCTTTCACGGGGTATATCAGCGTCACCGTAGTGACTGACACTGGTAGTTGGGGCAGCATCTAAGACTGCACAGTCCTTACAGGGTGATTACAGGCACCATTCAGTTCATTTTGAACCCCTTGGAGCCATGTTTGAACTGGTAACTGAAAGGCTGAATTTCCTCCGACAGTTACTGGAAGTCCCTCATGTCGTAATAGAGGATGTTGCACACTTAGAGGTAAAATGCTCAGGCACAGTCTGGTGTGAAAGGCTGTTTGTGCAGCATGAGTATTTACCTAGCTGTAGAAAAGGTATAAACATAAAAACAAGCTGCAGTTTGAACTGGCACATGTGAATGCTGCTGTGCTGCTGACTCATGTGATGGGTCATCCTTCCATATTATGTGAGCGGAAGGCAAAGATTTAAAGGGACTTCACCTGGGAGCAGAGGAACTGTTTATGCTGACAATCCATCAGGTGAAGTATCCTTTCTCAGGACAGGCATGATGATTGCTGTCAGAATAAATACAGCTCTGTGTAATCATCCTTGACTTCTTCTGATGCAAGCTCTCATGGGTGTCTTAAAGATACCTCCATATAATGTCTCACGTTAACTCTAACCGTTCTAAACACAGAAGTAACTCCTCCCCTCAGCAGCATTACATTTAGTTGATTTCCATGGCACCCCCTTTAGTGCTGGAAAGAGGGAGAAAGAGCAGCACTCTGATTGCTCCCTCATTACCTGTAAAATGCTGCAAGCTGCACAGTCCCAATCTTTCTTCCTTGTAGTACGGTGGATGAGAAATAAGAGTTGCAGTCACAGAAAGCTGTAGTACTGCTGTGGAGGCACAGACATTCTTGGGCAACACACAGATCCTGCTAAACTTTGGTTGTACCTTCTTTCAAGTCTGTGCTGTGGTAAAGTAGTAGATAAGAAATCGTTATGGTAGAATGAAAACACAAGCTCCAAACAGTATTTTGAACTGTCTCTCTCCTTGATGTGTTTCTTACATGTTGCAGTTGGCTGCCAAAATCTTTCTTCTGTCTCCTCACAGCTGTGAAACGGGGTTTAAAGATGGAGATCTCTTCATGTCCTTCAGGAGCATGTTCCAGGATGTCAGAGATGCTGTTGACTGGGTTCATTACAAGGTGATTGCAAGAACTCCTGGGGACATCTGTAGTTGTAACTGGGTTAGATGGGCTGGTCTGTAACTCTTAAGATGTGCTATACCTCTACTGGGCAAAAGCCCTGCTTTGCCGCCTAGTGAGCAGATAATAAATTGCAATTGTATGTGAGTAAGTCAAATCTGAACTGTCCTCCTAGGAAGGGAAGATATCTGGTTTGGCTTCCTTTTTATTGTGCCCAGATTCCATTTCTGTACTTTAATTCATGGGGTTTAGAGCATGATGCCATGAGGGTGTTTGCAGTTGAGATCCACAACTTGTACATTGTCCTAATTATTAAAGCAATATTCTACTGCCAGTTGTTTACATTGGTACTGTCTTATGTTGCCTGAAAAGTACCTGCATGAAAAAGAGAAATACATCATCTGTTCTCTATTTAGAGACGAGACACAGTTCATCTTCACACACTTTAGAGTAAAATTTTGTAAGCATTAACATGTGGTTAAAGACCTAATTTTCTTATTCTCCCTCATTTAAGGTGTCTGTTGGGTGGGATAGAGAACCATCACAAGATAAAGCTCACAGTTGTACTAGTGGTGGTCCTTTTAGCCATGCAGAAGTCAGGAATCTATTTTTCTTTCCTTATGCAGTGTTGTGTGATACATGTTGGAGTTGGCCTTTGACTAAAGCATTATGGTCAGTGTTGGAGACAGGTCATTAACTGTCTTGTTTGGTATGGCAAATCTATTTTTTGTTTGTTTCTATTGTATTCCCTTCTGAAAGGGTTAAAATGCTGTTGAAGTGGATTATTTACCATGGTGAGGGAATCGATGGATCACAGAGTTTGTGATGGTCCCTGCTACTCAAAGCCTCTCATCTCTAGAGTCACTGGTTCAGATTCGCCCTGGTTTGTACTTTCACAGCATTTTAAAGTGTGAAAGTTGGCATTACTTTGATGTCTCTTACATCCTAAGTTTCCATTACCTCACTGGGTGCTGTTGTTTCTATTTCAGGGATCGCTGAAGGAAAAGACCCTTGAGAATCTGGAGAAGTACGTGGTGAAAGATGTAAGTGTGAAGTTACTTTACTTGTGCTATGTGACATTCTGTACTGACTAAGCAGGCAAGAAATAAACATGCTGATTTGCTTTACTAAATCACAAAGCAGATAACACTGTGATTTCTATTGTAATAACCAAAGTGGAAAGTTTGGGTGCAGCCTTTATCCCGAGACAGTGATCCACGTGATTTTGTATTGATGTGCACGTTTTTTACGTAAAATATAAAAGCCAGAGGAATGTTATCATGGGACACAGGTGACTATGCTGGGAAGGCTCGAGTTATTTCTTTTGGTGGTAAAAGCAACTGTGTTCCCTGCCCACATTTCTCTGCCCAAGGAGGCCTCTTTTTAAAAAGCAATAGCTGAGCATCTCTTTAGACAGAAGTATTCTTTAGCCACCCAACAAAAAAGTTACACACACTTTACCGTGAGGGACTAAGAAAGATCCTGAAAGACTCACCCATGCCCAGTCTCTTGATAGCCCCATAATGTGTGTTCAGCACACCTAACTGAGCAAGCTGCAGCAGTTTCCTTACTTTTGCCCCTCTGCAGTGTGCAAGGCCCCTCTGGGCCACTTACAGTATCATTATTCTTTAGTCTAGATGGGCTCTGTGGTACAGTATCACTTTAAAGCAGTTTACTTTGTTTCTAGTTACATGCCTACAAAATTCTTAGGAAACTGTTCTGTGAGGTACTCAGCTATTCTGGCAATGGACTGAGATTTCTGATTCAATAAAAATAGCCCCAGGAATAAATTCTCCCTAATTCGAGGTTGGAATTATAATGCGTTCCAACCTGTGGCTCATGTGAGCTCAGATTTCACCTGTCTCTGGGCCCATTTCGGGAACGGACTTGGAGCTGGAGCAGATCGGTGGGAGCAGCACAGGGTGCCTGGCACTGTGGCTGGCAAAGGCACCGCAGCCCTGCTGAGCCCTTCCCCCTCGCCTTCCTCCCCTGGGCTGTGCTCTGGAGGGGTTACGTGGATGGACCAGCAGCATTCCTGGCTCTGGCCTGTGCAAAACACGTGAGTTTGCTTGCTTGATGGTTTGGTTTGCTTTGGTTTTTGTCTGGTGGGATCACAGTTGGGAGTGTTTTTGCCATGATGAATGTAACTTTTGTGACTTGTATGTCCCTTGGCTTTCAGGGAAAGCTGCCACTACTGCTCAGCCGCATGAATGAAGTGGGGAAGGTGTTTCTCGTCACAAACAGCGACTATAAATACACAGACGTAAGTGCTTCTTGAACTGCTGTGTTGGTTTATCATGGGATAAGCAAAAGCCAGCCATTCATTTGTTGTGTGGGTTCTGGTGGGACATCTTCTGGGGGAGAATCGTGTGTTTTCTGATCTACGCGTAGGATGGTTTGGTGGTGGATGCAGATTGTCATGAGTCATCTTTTGTAGTCCTGGTTCTGGTACCGACCTAATATGGGCCTGGCTTAAGTCCCTCTATGCCTCATTCAGATCTTCAGCAATTAAAAGGCAGAAAAGGAAAGGGATACTTGTTTTGGATTTCAGCATCCTTTAAAATGCAGAAGTTCCCTTTCAAGTGAGATAGTCTGAGTACAAAGAGGTCACCAAAGCCATGGTCCTGGAGAGGTCTAAGAGCCAGAAAGGGCTGTCTGCTAAGCTGAGAAATCAACATGGTTACTTCCAACTCCAGGTGAATGTCAGAGTGTTGCAACACTGCTAATCTGAAGATTTATATGCTGTTTTAAAGCATTTCAAGATACACTTGATACAGTGTGCAGTTTTCTGAGGCAGCTGTGTTACTTGATTATAAAAATTAGTGGTTTAATTCCTGTCACTGTCCTGTTCCATTCATTTTGTCTCCAAATCTTATGCTGACTTTTGTGTAAATTCTGAAAATAAAGTTCTATAATCTGAAAAGATAAATTCAGCAAAGTATGCTTTTATAAACTACACAAACATATGTTTAAAAGCACATATTTAAATTCTTTCTTTCAGAAAATTATGACTTATTTGTTTGACTTCCCTCATGGACCAAAGGTATGTGAATTCTAGACTGCAGTTGCAATAGCAACTGATGTGCCTAATTATCTGTGTAGCTGGAAAGCATTTTAATCCTACTTCATCGGCTGCATGGGATTAGTTGCTTTAATCTGGTTAAAATACACTTGCTGTTTCGTGTCCTATTTGAATGGGATCAAAGCAAATACAATATAACAAAGAGAAAAGAGGCATCATCTGGTCTCAAATGATAATCTGTGTTAATGATAACATTATTTTAGTGATAAAACAGTTTAACGGTGGCATTTTGCAGCCAGGTTTCTTAGAAATAATGTGCAATATTTTAGGTGTTGTTAAAAAAAGCCTTGATGGAAAGGAAATAGTTTTATAAAACAGCAGAAGTGTTCATGCCTGATTGTGCCTTGACTATGGCAACTCCAGAAGTTTTAGTCATGCTTTTTTTTATGTTTTTCCGATGTCAAAACTCAGCACTGCAACTCTGCGAGACAGGGTTATGGCATAAATTTATACTGCTCTTTCAGTCTCCCAGTAAGAGGCTATCATCTCACACTGAAAAGGTGTCTTTTCGCACTGTGCTCTAAAAGTAGAAGGTGGCCAAGGGAGACATTTTGAGAGCATAGAAACTCACCACAGCTGATAGCTAAAAAAGCTTTTTGCTGTGGTCTTGGTCTCAGAAAGCACAGAAACATGGAGTTATGAGGGCCCAGTGTCCTTCGGGGCAGGGCAGTGATTCAAAGCCATGCTCTGTGGAACGGAGTCCAGGCATTTTCCTGCTCTTGGCAAAAGTACCAGCATGGCCTTGTAAGGCTGAAGCTGTGGAGTTGCATGTGTCTGGATCTCTGCAGGATGTCATCTTCAGGAACAGTGGCAAATTATTATCATTTACAGCACCTCATTTACAGCTGTGCTGGTACGTGGATGTTCAGTGCTGTCGTTGTGGGCTTGTGGCAGAAGGGGAATACCTCAGGAAATAGTATTGGCAACCCAGAATTGTACCACAAGAGGCATGGACTAAGGGATTTCAATGGACTCTCCTGTTAAAGTCCCTGTGGTTGCTTGTGTTGTGCCTGATTCTAGGGTTTGTTTTTGCCTTTGCAGCCTGGGAGTGCCCATCGGCCATGGCAGTCCTACTTTGACCTGATCCTGGTGGATGCACGAAAACCCCTCTTCTTTGGGGAAGGCACAGTCTTGCGGCAGGTGGACACGGTGAGTGCTCAGTGGAGGGCACCTCCATGGCTGGCAGGGCTCCTGCACCTCCTGTGTGGCATTTCTCTGTGACAGTGGGCAACGCAGCTTTTAAACAGGACCTGTGCTAGGGATGGTGGGCTGCAGTCTCCTCTTAGTGATTCCTGAGCAAACCCCTTACCTGGGGCACAGCAGAGCTCAAGGCTTTGTTGGCTTCCCTAATGCACTGCATGGGACAATAGGAAGAGAATGCGGAAAGCCACTTCTGGGCTGCTTGGGAGTGAGAGACAGACAAAGAGTAAAATATCAGTAGGACAGAAAAGATCCAGACCATCAGCTGTTCAGTACTAACACAATATCTCCTTCCTCAGGTGACCGGGAAGCTGAAGATTGGTACCTACACTGGCCCACTGCAGCATGGCATCGTGTACTCAGGAGGTGAGGCATAACCCTTCTTGTTCTGTGGAGTGCCTATGGTCTGGAAAATGCACCTGCTCTGTCCCTAACCTTGGCCCTCTAAAATGAGCCACACATTTCCTTTTGGCTCCCTGTTCTGAGCCATGCTATTCTTCTCTCAGGCTCTTCAGACACAGTCTGTGACCTGCTGGGGGCCAAAGGGAAAGATATCTTGTACATTGGAGACCATATCTTTGGAGACATCCTCAAATCCAAGAAGCGCCAGGGCTGGCGGACCTTCCTGGTGATCCCTGAGCTGGCGCAGGAGCTGCACGTCTGGACAGACAAAAGCGGTCAGCAGCCAGGCAAACCCCAGGCCAGGCTTTGCTCCTGCCTGGTGCTCTTGCACCACTGAGAGCGCCAGGGCTTAGGGGTGCCGGGGAGAGATCACCCTGGTTTGCCACTTCTCCTTTTGTCCCTTTTCCCTGGGTCTGGGTGCTGGTAGCAGGAGCTGGGGCAGCTCTCCATGGGCTGGTCTCAGGATCACAGGCCCTTCATGTGTGATCAGCCAAGCGCTGCCTTGGCCACAGAAGAATCTGCAGCTGGGTGAGATTGAGTTGTTCCTCATCCCTAACCTTGCCCCAAAAAATCCTCCCCCTCTGCTCATATGGAGCCATGGCTTCTCTGGTAAAAAGTATCTGACAAGACACCTGGGTTATTCTCCCTGTAATTCCTGAGCCATGACTGCTCTCCCATCTGCAGGGAGCCCCTGCTCACCAGCCGCTTCCTCCTTGTTCCTCCCACTCCCTCTGCTGCCAAAGTGCCGTGTGTTTCCCACCCACCAGCGCTACTGCTGTTCTCCCAGGTTTGCCCTTTGGTGTGCTAAAGAGGGCTGCGGGTTGTGCAGGTTGCCCCATGGCTGGTTGGAAGGTTTTGGTGAGAGCTGCAAAGGTTCAGCCTCAAAACTAAAAGGGCCAACCAGAATCCAAGACCAAAATTCTTCCAGTGGCACAGAGCATGACTGACCCGTCTCCCTGCCCAGTGGCCATGAGATGCCGTGCTCCCTGCTCCAGTGTCCCTCCACCACCATGTGAGGGGAGCGGGCAGGGTGGTGGCTTTGCTTTCAGCCCCTTTTCATTTCAACAGTTTTAACTTACTATTTCTCCCTTTCTTTTCTGGATTTTCCAGCCCTTTTCGAAGAGCTGCAGAGTCTGGACATTTTCTTGGCCGAGCTATACAAGTGAGTGTTCAAACAGTGACAACTTTCCTGCTGCCTTTCCCAGCTAAAGAGCGGCACTGACAAAACTGTGGGGTTGTGTTAGCGGCACTGCTGCCAGAGCCTTGACTCAGGCCTGGGCTCTGCCCACAAGACCAACCTTCCCCTCCAGACCAGCCTCCCTCCCCCGAGCCCCATCCCACAGCATCTGGTTCTGAAAGACTTTTCACACCATGTATTTACCTTCTCGCCTGTAACTAGGCATCTGGACAGTAGCAGCAATGAACGCCCTGACATCAGCTCCATCCAGAGACGCATTAAGGTACCAATCATCAAAACCCCTTTTCATCTTTCTGGATCCCAAAGGGCTTGACAACCCAACCCCACTGCTCAGCCCTGAATTGCTTTGCTCTGCCTTTGGGTGGGCACAGCAGGCTTCGCAAAGCCACTCTGTCTTAACTTACTGGTGTCACTGGCACTCCTGAAAGGCAGCCTGGTCTGGAATAGGGTCCCTTTCCTCCTGCCCACAGCAGCACTGACTGACGGTGCTCACTGCTGCAGCACTTGGCGCTGGCACACACAGGCTTGGAGGGGCTGAAGCCTCTGGTTCAGCCAGTCCTAGGGTGCCAGCCTGGGGAGAGTGCTGGCCCTGAGCCCGCTGCCACCTTCCCTTCTGTTAGCTGGGGCTTGGCCGTGCTCTGATGCTGCGGGATACAAGCACAGAAAGCCTTGCTGGAGATCCTTGCAGGTCTCGTATAGTCCCCAGCCCTCAGGGTGTTCCAGCGTGGCTCCAAGGTTACAGCCTGCTTGTCCCAGGATCTAACCTGCCCCTTTCCTTGTAGAAAGTGACCCACGACATGGATATGTGCTATGGGATGATGGGAAGCCTCTTCCGCAGCGGCTCTCGGCAGACCCTGTTTGCCAGCCAGGTGATGCGCTACGCTGACCTCTATGCAGCCTCCTTCATCAACCTCCTCTACTACCCCTTCAGCTACCTCTTCAGAGCCGCCCACGTCTTGGTGAGTTGCAGATCCCAGGGAGGTGGGCAGGGCCCCCAGGGGTGCCTGTGCTTGTGTTTGTTAACGCTTCCACAAGACACGACAGCACCTTGGAGAGCTGGATGGCATTTGATGCACCATCACATTCTGGGGTTTGCTCTCCATGTGTCTCAGGGAGGGGCCCTAGGACTGGGACACCCGTTGCCATCTCCTCTCTCTGTTACATGTGCAGATGCCACATGAGTCCACAGTAGAGCACACGCACGTCGACATCAACGAGAAGGAGTCGCCGATGGCCACACGCAATCGCACCTCAGTGGATTTCAAAGATTCTGACTACAAGCGGCACCAACTGACCCGCTCCATCAGTGAGATCAAACCGCCCAACCTCTTCCCCCAGGCACCTCAGGAAATCACACATTGCCACGATGAAGATGACGATGAGGAAGAAGAAGAGGAGGAAGAGGAGGAAGAGGAAGAGGAGTAAGAAGGAAAAGGCAAAGTAAAGATAAACCATGACTCTAGCAGTGATCAGGAATGGATTCTGTTGTTGGGGCCCTTGAGGTGATGGGTTGGGGGTGTGATTCTTGCAAAGGCACATTTTGAAAGTATTTGGAAACTTTTAACAAATTAACACTAATTAGGAGGAGACCCTTGTTCTCAGTCTTGCAGACGGTTCAAAAAGCTGATAGGTTATGCTGGGGTGGTGCATTCAGATTGGATTGCCAACCCGTGCTGTCATGCTACTCCCATTACATTTAGGGATGCTGCATGTTTCTCCCTTTCCCATGATGTGTTTCATTTGATTTTCATTTGAACAGTGTCCTGTGAACGGTTTTTGCCATTTGTTGCATTCTCTGTGGAGAAAGAAGGGATGTGCTGGGCTATGCAGGAGACAAAATGATCCAAATCCTGCTGCCCACTGGGTTGCTGCCCTTAACCCTCTGCTATTGGGTTACATACTCCGCCCTCCCCATGTTAGACAGGGTGTTGCTGTGCCTTCCAGCATTCAGTTTACCTTCTGCTTGGCGTGAGTTTCTCTGTTGTAAGTGGTTCGACTCCTCCGGCCATCACGGATGGCAGCGGGATTCCAGTTCTAGTGTATCCACCACTGTACACATTTCAGCTTGTAGACAGACGCTTGTCACCCTCTCCCAGTGTTTCCAAGCTCTCTTTCACCATCAGCATGTGACACATGATTTCCAATGCATTTCTCAAACAGCTGAGCCGCACACTGTGTTCTCAACTCCTTTAGTTTCAGCAGAAAATATTAGCCCAGGAGCTTGAGGCTGCTGCTTTAGTATTACGTTACTCACTTTGTGTTCCTTCTGCCTCCTGACCTTTCTGTCCTCTCAGCTTTAAGTGAAGCATCCCAAAGACAAACCCAGCCACCATTTGGTGTGAAAGAGCCTGTTGTGCCAGGGTGCTGCAGGCCCCACGGGCCTGCCCTACACTAGGAAACAGCACATGCCACAGGGCCGACCCCACAGTGAGACTCCAGTCTGACTGGCAGCTGCCCTTGGCTTTGGTCTGGGTTACAGACCAAACCTGGCCCCGTGACAGATTGCTGTGGGCAAGGCTGTGTCCCTGGCCAAGGAGGGTGATGGCTGCAGGCTTCTGTGCGGGGACTGGGCGTGGCCCCAGCGATGGGCAAGCAGTCCTTGTACCTGAGCCCGAAAAGCAGCCCAGGGAAGGCACGGGGCCAGCACACAGCTGGGCAGCAGTGCCCTGTGGTTTTCCTCTGTGTCATGGGTGCAGCCTCCTTTACTCCAGCCTCTGCCATTCGCTGCAAAGGGATTACAACAAGGGCCCTCTTGTAACGAATTCGACTGTTGTTTCAGTACCATAAACTCATTTAATTTCTTTTTTCATTTTAAAGTACCTTAGGAGAAAATAAAAAAAAAGAAAACCCACACCACCAACATCTGAGCAGGAAACTGCTGCTGTAGTGGCAGTTGTTCAAGTCAATAAATGATGATGTTTCTAAGAAGTGCCTGTGGCGTGTTACTGAGATGATAAGGGCTGTGCTGGAGTTGGTGAGGAAAGATGGGGCTGGTCTCTGGGGATCCCAGCAGGATGGGTGACTGGGGAAGATGGAAAGCATCTCTGGGAACTGGTTGTGTGAAACACTGACAAACAGTGGCTGTGGATCTGGCTGTAAGGGCATGCCTGGTCCACAGATAGCCCCAGGGAGCACTGGTGGGGTACAAGGCTTTTGTTATCACCATTTGCATCAGCTGGGGAGGCATGGGGAGGGCAGGGAAACATTCTGGCTTGACTACAGCGAGTGAGATTTTCCATGGCAGGAAGGGCAACATCCCCACCCTGCCACTACCTCCAACACTGTGCCCTTCGAGGACTGTTTCCCACAGGCATCACAAAGGACCACCCTCCCACAGACGTGACGTGTGTGCAGGGTGGCACAGGGGCACCGCATGGCCCACGCTCCACCAGGGGCTGCAAACCTGGTTAAATAGACAGAAATATCCAAGGAAGGCCAGTGCTGCCATGGCTACAGCACTGGCCAGCCTGGCTGGGACAGCTCTGGGCACTGCTGTGCTCAACCCTTGCCTATAAACAAGCTCCTTGTGTCAGCTCATCCACACCTGAGGAGGTTCTCCATCTGCACCACCACACGAGGATATTCAGTACCAGGGCCCAAAGTGCCAAACAGAAAAGCAACACTAAATGGCAGCAGCTGGTGGCCAACAATCAATAACTGACCCTACAGGGATTGCTGAAAACCCCAAGCCCAGCACTGGGTCCCTGACACTTTGATTTTGGGAACTGGAGAGCAGCTAACAGGTACCCACAGTAAGGCTGGCTGCAGGAAGGATCTGAGGGAGCTGTTCCCGAGCCCTTTCACCAAAGGGCTGGGGAACATAGCTGGGCTCTGCTGTGTTTATATGTTGTTTCTCCAAGTATAGCCACTTGAATTTTTTAAGCTTTAGCTCAGCAGCCAGGGAGGGTGTGTGGCTGCGGGAAGGGAGCTTTGGGGGGTTCCATGCATTCCTCCTTCCAAACCAATCACCACAAATAGCTCACTCCCAGCCCAGGGCTATTTCTGACTGATATGGGGAGAAGAGTCTTCAGGGCTGGAGCAATGGAAAGTATTTGACCCTCACTTCATGGTGGGAATATGTCGGGCAGAGCCTGATGGACACCCAGGCGCAGCTCAGCGCCCAGCCTTGTGCCATCCTGACTGTCCTGCCCTGGGGCTCCAACATGGTGGTGTGGTAAGAACGCACTGACCAAGAGCCACAGTGAAGCCTCTTGCCCCAGCTGGCACCTGACACACAGACACAGCCCAGGTTCCCAGCCCACACCTCTGGCAGGAGGCTTGTCTGTACCAGCTGCCACTTCCCAGAAGCTGGTGGCCTGGCAGAGCCCCAGAAAAGCTCCCGCCACTTGTTCCCACCCCAAGCAACAGGCACGCTTTTACCCACCAGTGGTGCTCTCTCCTGCAGCAAAAGCCTAGAGGAAGCGAGGTGAGCACGCAGAGGGGACACACCTCACCCCCTGCTCTCACTGACCTGATTTCTGATTTCTCCCTTTCCCCTTTGCACACACCTGCAGAGCCTGAGGGGGCTCCCAGGGGCTGCACGGAGAAAACTGTACCAGGGACAGGAGCCCGAGGCTCACTGCCCTCAGCCACAGCCCTGAAGACATTGTGTGCTGGGCACTGCCAGCCAGTACTTCTGACAAGGTCAGTCACCAGACCTGCTCCCAGCCCCTCTTCCTTTACACCACCTCCTCACTCAGCAGGACAAGGGATGGCAGAAGCCGTATCTGGGAAAGGGTGGGCTGTTTGTCCACCAGTGTGAGCGGGCAGTGATGCTGCACAAGGAACTAAGCATGGGCTCACTCTCCTGCTCAGAAGTAAGTCTGTCAGTGCAGGCTCCACACAGCTCTGCTGCCAAAGTCACAGCGTAAGGGGAGCAGGCTGCAACACCCAGTGCAGGGGGATGGACTGACTCACTCCACCAGCTGCTGCCGTCCCACGGAGTCGCCATCGTCACCAGCCACGTCCCTCAGCGGTGGGCCCCGGTCACACACTGCCTGGCAGGAACGGGTGCCAAGGACAGACAGACAGCATCTACGCTTACAGACAAACAAACATCATCTGTGGAGAGCAGGTTGTGAATAAGGGGTTTTTATTACTGGAAGAAAAAGACCCTCACCCTTGAGGGAACTTCAGAAAGAGGAATTCAGCTGCTTGCCATTGCTACCAGTTTCCCAGCCAGCCCCTGATCAGCAACACCCCCAGCACATCCCTCCCCGGCTTGAGGACTCATGAGCCCAGACCCACCAAAGCGAAGAGCAACACCTGGCTCTAAGAGAACAGGATCCAGCCTCTCTGTGGCTCTTGGCAGCTGAAGTGGAGAGTAAAGACTGTTGATGTGCCAGTAGCAGAGATCTGGGTCTGGGATCACCATCAGCCCCACCACCCACATGCCAAAATCCATCCCTTGGAAATGAGGGGGGAGCATGGAGGAGGGAAAAATGCATAAACTGGAATGTTCAACAGAAAAAAAAAATCATCATTTATCTAAAAAGAATAGAAATAAACAAAATGCTTTTAAACAAATCACAAAATATACAAATAAATCTGGTACAAAATAAATAGGAAAGATTGGAAATCTACAACAAAATTGGAATAATTATAAAATTAATTCGTATGACAATCAGTATATGAAACGTATACACTTCATTCAGGATTTCAGTTGTGCTTATTCAGGTTTATGTACACACATGGAAATGCTGTAGTCAGAATACTACAATCCTGGAAACCCGAAGTCATGTACAATATGATACAATTCGCAAAGATCACGTACGATGGCAAGTAAGACACAGGGAAGAGCCGGCTGGAGTGGCTGAGCGGGATTAGACAGCCATGAAAATGCTCTATAAAGGGAGAGCCACCACGCTCCTGAACAGGGGGACCAAGGCCAAGCCTGCAGCGGCCGGGACAGAGCTCGGGGCAGTCAGGAAGGACCCGACTGCAGGAGAAAAGTTTGGTGGGAGCCCTCCAGCTGCCAAGCACCAGCCAGTCATGGCTCCCAGGAATGCTTCTCAAGTATTTGGAGTTTCAGATTACACGTGTTTGGCATCTGGGCGCCCCGCCCAGTGATTCAGGTATCGAGGCTGGCTCTGCTCAGAAAAAGTATGCCAAGAACTCTGAGGTCCCTCAGCAGGGCCTGACCCTGAACCGCATGTAAAGCCACCCTTGTGCTCAGGAGAACATGGGTCAAATGGGACCAGAGCACTGCTGCTGGGGTCCTGGTGGGTGTCCACTCTCCAAATTCCATGTGGTCTCCAAGGAAGGCAGAGTCCCTTGAGCAGCATCTTCTACCCTTAGCGTGAGAAATGAAGACAGGTTGGCTGCAGCATTGCCTGTTCCCAACTGCTGGACCTCCTCCTCGCCTTCCTGAACACTCAACTAAACCTCAGCGAGAAGAGCAGAGGAACAGCCAAGGCCAGTGCGAGCGCAGCCATTGCAGAAGCCACACTGATGAATCCAAACCAGCACAACGCAGAAGGACAGAGCACGTACCCTGGGTAAAAACCGGCCAGCCAAAACAGCCCAGCCCAGCCCAGCCTGCTGGGACTTGAGACTTTAAAGCAGGGATGACATTAGAGCTGATCTAGGCCCAGCCAGTCTGTCGCTTCTGAGAACAGAGGAGCTCACCCGGAACCCCTCACCCTCACAGAATGATCTTTGGGCAAACTCAGAAGACAGGCATTCAGTATTGGCACTTCCAACTAAAGGCCTATGATCCAGGCATCCGACACCTACTGATTTCTCACTTGGATTTGGAACAACAGTGATGCCCAGAGGATAAAGCACCGCCTCCTATTATAAAGCTATGTGATCAGCAAACAGCTGAGATGGGATGCTAGACTGCTTCACCAAGCACCAAATGCTGGGACAAGTGCTTTCTCCCCAACAAACCCTGCAACCAACTGACTACCACGCTGCTTCCCAGAGGAAAAGACAACAGAGACATGAAATCCACCTCTGGAGCATCAGAGCCACCTGCAGCCTGTCCATGTTTCAGGCTCACGACAGCTGACAAACCTCCAGCCTGGCTCTATGACAGGCCACTTCTGTGAAGTCTGGCCAAACATCTTCTGCTGGGGGGGTTACACACCAAGCACTTCCTTAGCCAAAAATCTGCACTGGAGGGGCAAGAGCAGCCAGGGCACCATCCTCTGCAGGATCCCAGTGATCAGCCCTGCTCAGAGGAAAACAGGGCCCAAAGGCAAAACCTGAGAGAAGAATGCTGTTTCTCAGCTGGAGACAGAAGATCAGCAGCTTCGAGTACCGTATTTCCAAGGTGAAGAACTGCTATAGAGCCTGACCTCAGGATAACGGGAAGAAAATGTCACTTTGACTGAATTCAGTGCTACCAACCTGTGAAACAACTCCATCTCCCAACTGTACCGTGCCACAGGCCAGCAACCCCTCCCCATCCCTGCAGCCCAGGGAAGGGCACTGGGATAATCTGGCATCCCAGGCTTTCTCCTAGGAAACACCCTGGCCTTCCCAGGTTCAGGATCCAGCTTCTAACGTAACTGCAAATACACACAACCAGATGGAAAAGCTCAACTGTACCGCCTTACAACAGCATCCCCTCACCTGGGCACAGCCTCAAGGAGACTAAACACAGAGCAACACAACCCAGTGTGAAGCCTGGCACAAGGACAAAGGCAAGACACAGAGCAGGGGGCTCTGCAGGAACCCACAGATGTCCAACATCCTCACATGGAAGTGAGGCCAATATCACCACAGAGATCACACCAACAAGAGACCTGCAACTGATGGACCAAGTATAACAGCAGCACAGGGATGAGGGTAGCTTCCCAGCCCAGCCTGTGGGGCAGAGCCTGTCCTCTCCACTGGCCAAGTCAGAATGAAGGCTGCTCTCCCCTCTGTGCCACGAAGATGCCCCATCATGTTAATTAAGCTCGTCATTTCACCCTTGGGCCAAACCAATCCTCAGTATCCAAGTGCCAGGTACTTGTTCTGGTCTGTGTAGAACCGCAGTGCAGGGCCAGGCAATGGGGGGGCAGCATTCCCAAGGCAGCACCACACTGAGCCTTTCACCACATGCTGGTTTCCTGCCTTGTGCCAGCTCCACACAATGTCAGTGCGGGAACCCCTCAACGCTGGGGAGTCAGTCACCTTTGGGATGAAGCCTCAAGTTAGCATCACGACAAGAGGTACTCTGCAGCATCCTTTCCCACCCCCAGCCCCAGTTTTCTACTGGTAATCCAGAGACTGGATAACTTGACAACTGGTACACAGGTACTAGTTTTAAAACCACAGACGTGTGTATTAGATATCATATAAAATATGGTACATCTTTCACGTGGGAATGATTTCTATAGAGAGTGTAATTCTGCACAAGGAAGATGCATGTTCCAAGGGGTCCTGGAGAACGCAGCTGTGTTCTCCATCGTGTAGGATACTTACACAGGATGCTTGTGAGGAGACAGGGCTGCTCTTTGCCATCTGCACCCCCACACCCCTTGGCTGAACTCTGCGGAGATCACAGGAAGCACCACCACTGCCCAAGCAGCCCCTCACACAAAGCTACCTCTTTGGTTTTCTTTGAGCTGATTTGAGCCAGAGCCTGACACCACCAGGGCCAAATCTCATCCTCATCTGCGCTGGGCCCTGAAGGCTGAGAAGCAGCAATGGGTGACATCCATGGGCCATCAGGGCAACTCACCCTGCTCCCCCTGAGCTTTCTCCTGGTCTGAGGTGAGTGCAAAGGGCCATATCCTGAGACTCCTACTCTTGCCAGCTCCACCCATGCAAAAAGGCACTTAAAGAAAAGAAGAAAAAAACCCAAAAAAGAAACAAAAAAGCCCTCTGCAGTGAGGAAAAGAGGAGTAAGTCCAGGAGAAGAGGGGAAGAACAGACTAGTGACCACAATGTGAATGAATGGCTGACCTCTCTTCCAATGGGGCCTGAGAACTGCACCCCTTGAGCAGCCCAGCTCTGGCTACCCTGCTCATCAAGTCTCAGCATCACTCCATTCCTGCCCAGTCTGGAGCAGGAGCTTGTGGGGGCAAAAGCTGCATGAGAGGGAACTACACACGACTACAGGTTGGGAGCAGAAGAGGTGAGCAGGAGAAGGACCTACCCTGTGGAATTTGCTCTGCTGGTGCTTCTGGATGGGGGAAGCACCTTGTCCTGCCAGGCCAGCCTCAGGGCCCCTGCCCACCAGCCAGCCCGGACACCCTGCCAGCATCCCTCGTCCCACTGTGGGATAACCCATCCAGAGCTCCTCCAGAGCATCAACCTTCAGCCGCACAGGGATTTCAGGAAATGGGCAAGCTGGGAAAAAACAACAAGCGCTTTGTAAACTCTGGAGGGTCTGAGCTTGCGGTCCACAGCGCAGCCGAGGCTGGTTTGCTAAGCCCACCCTGAGCCCCTCTCCTCTCAGAACTAGTGTGCTTCATATGATCTCCACATCACCAGAGTCAGTCTCGTTCGGAGAAAAATTCTCACTGGAAAGCAAGAACATTCCTTCACTCTTTACAAAGATTTGGCAATACACAGAATTAAAAAAAAAAATCATAGTTACAACAGATTCAGGTTCATTTCGTTTAAAGGAAATTCAACCAACAGGAGTGTAAAAGTTATAATTCACAGTTGTGCATTTAAGATATTAGTGTTGAAAACCTCACTTCAAAGAACTCTTGTGCAAAATTGTATTGACAGTAGAAACCATGGCTAGATGCCCTCCCAGTCTCCCCCAACTGACAGGCCATCGTCCGCCCCGCTGCCTGCACCAGAGGCAGACGGACGAGGGGAACAAAGGCAGCAGCAGGAGCTGACATAGGAAGATGCAGTATCCTTTCTACAAGTCAAAGCCTGGCCAAGGTCTGAGGTCAAGTCCAACGATTCCCAAAGCCACCAGCTGGTGCCCTGTGCCATGGTGACGACCGACTGGCCACGTGTCCTTTATGGCCCTGTGGCACAGCGGCCGGCATCTGAGCCCCCCCAAATGCAGGCAGGCAGCCAGCGAGGCAGAGAAGTGGATCTGCTCGGGCAGGACATCCCCTGCAAGGGCACAGACTCAGATGCCGTGAAGAGCCAAGCCCCAGCACTGGCAAACGCTGTCCAGAGGCTCAGAAAGGAACCTGAGCAGGGCACTGGGCTCCTCTGCTTGTGATGGTGCCCACCAAGAGGGTTGGGAACCCCTCGCATTTGTTAAACAGTAAAACTGTAAATACCCTGAGAACAGGGAGACTGGATTTCTTCCCCTCCAAGGAGAGGACCATGCTTTATTCTTCAAGCTAATTAGCAGTAGCAGCTCCTAACCCCTCTGGGTCAGGTACATATTTTCCATATGAAACACCTATGATCAACTATTTTTATGGAAACTAAGTGAAATTATTTCACTTTCCATTACTGGATCTGTACAAATGATGAAAAACAGACATGCAAAAAATTGCCTGCAAATTTTGGAACAGTGCAGCATGGGCAGAAGCAGGAGGTATTTGCTTTGGGATCACATGGCTTTGGTTGGAAAAACTGGTGCTTTTTTTTTTCCTTTTTTTTTCTTTTTTTAAAAAGGGAAACAGACACTGAAACAAATCCATAACCTGCCATAAGAAGCAGAAGTCAGATCTAGGGAGCAACCTCATCCCGGAGAGAGCTGCCTTGACTTGAGCCTTCCCTCCTTTGGCAGGTTTGACAAAACGGATACTGCATCTTAAGTTCACCACCGAGTCAAACACTTCTGACAAACTTTTACATTCACAACACTAGATAAAAACTGGCAAGGTGAGTCCCTCACCAAGGACAGACGCTGTAACATCTCGACATTTTGCTCTGTGAGAAAGGTGCAATATTGGCAGCTCTCTGGGAACCACAGGACTCAGGTCCACCCCTGCTGATGCTGAGCCGTGTGCTCTCAGCGGGGGTGGGCTGGTGCACATCAGAGCAAGGATGGAGGCTAAGGAAACACTTTCAGATAGGACTCAAAAAAAGTTAATAAAAAGCTAAATGTGAGAGCGAGGTTTTGGGAGGCCTGTTTTCCTCCTCACTGGGTGCACAAGTTTGATACCATGCAATTTCTGTGCTCCTTTGTGGGGACTTCATCCTCGTGGGTGGCTCCAAGGAAGAAGTGAACCCTTGCCTTCGGGGAGGACAGCAAAAATTAGGGCTGCTTTCTGAAGCTGAAAGAGAGAGGAGGAGGGACACAGGCAGACCCAACTGGCTCTGATACCAGGCACTCCAGTTTCCTGTGGGGAGATCCTGCAACAGAATATTGCACCTTTCCAGCCACACAGAAGGACCGCAGGAACTTGCAGCAAGTGCCTTCCCCTGCCCGTGAGCAAGAGAGACAGGGCAGGTGTTCAGGCACAGAGAGCTCTGGCAGATGCACTTGGGGCTGGGGGCTTCTTTGGGTTACGTCCAAAGAGATTATTCAGGTGTAAAGAAAGGAAGGGAAATGCTACATAGGCAGGGGCCATGGCAGGGTCTTGAAACAGGGAACCTGCAATGCCCGCTTTATTAACCCAGATACGGAGGGCAATGTTCACATTTTGTTTGAGACACTGGAAGGGGAGAGAACTGGGGGGATAACTTTCTTTTTTTTTATTCGAGGACTTAAGACTCTATCTGGGGGAGTGGGGAACGGGTGATATACAACTGCCATGGGGTGCCTCTTGCTAGCACCCAGTCTGCATCCAGATTTTTGGTGTGAAGGAAGTGGTTTCTGCTGCCCCAAGGCAGGATGCCCTGCACCGGTGGCAGCTGGGTGTGAGGCTCTCTGCTCTGCTACCACGGTAATCTCTAAAATGGGTGTTAAAAGGGACAAGAGAGAAGGAAATGCACTAAATCCACTCAAAAGAAGGAATGTGGCTGGAAACAGCCTGGAAACGAACCTCTCCGAATCCCTGAAGTGCAATACACTCGCGTCTAGAAAGCTTTGTCAGTTCTTGGAGAGGAGAGGATGGCTGTGACTCCTCAGCAGAGCCCATTGTTGCACTGGCAGAGGTATACTGTCACCTGGGGCATGTACTTTTGGTGTAATTGTAGCAGCATCTTTCGCGTTAATATTAGTTTAAAGGGGGCACAGGGACTGACATTCTGATATTCATCTATTGCTCCAACTCTGCATATTCTGTGATGTAGCAAAGGCTGCACATCTGCTCTGGTCCAGGTAATGGTGTGCAGAGCACTATGGCATGGGAGTGCTTAAAGCCTTGTCATTTCAGGGTGCACACATTATTTCACCATGCAACCATGAAAAATCACCCAGTTACTTCACTATGGAAAATTATGCCCAGCTTTCATTTCACAAGACTGTAGTTTTGCTACTTAATTTCTTTTCCCCAGTATCGCCTTCAACATAGACAAAGGTTTTGAAGGTTACAAAACTGTAAGTGTAACAATGCTTTTGCCTGTTTTACAAAGAAACCTTCTGAAATTTGAAGGTCATTAAATACCAAAGTAACCACTCCTTCCCTGAAACTTAACTGGAAGAATGGAATAATCCTCATGCCTTGGCCCTCCAGGTGGCTGAAACCAGAGGTTTCTTGAAGCTCACTCATTCTTAAGACACAAATAACATACAAGTACCAGTTACTAACTTTTTCAACAGGGCAACAAAAAGGACCAGAGAGGGGTGAGAAGAGGCCTAAGGACATTGGAGCCAATTCACAAAACCATGATAGAGCCCATTTCAGGTTCGTGAAGGACAGAAACAATTTAAAACTCTGTAAAATACTTTTTAAAAACATGACCCCTCTTGAAAAAATAACTGGAGGAGCTTTTAAACTTCTCCATATGTGTTTGAGGAGGAAAAACCCAAAAAGGATCAAAAATACAGATAAAAAATAAACGTAATTCTACTTGCAAGAAGAATTTTCATCGTTCTCAAGGGTGGCTCACCATTCCCAAATTACTTTTGGGGCTTTTAGTCTCTCTTTGCTCCTTTCTTCCTGTTTCTTCCTCTTCTGCTCCCAGAACGGACGCAAAAGTCTTTGGTCTCAGAACACTGGATGCAGCACAGTGTTGCAAGCACATACTAACGGTGTTCACACTCGGGGAGGAGGCAGGAAGGAGCAAGGGCTGGTCCTGCTGAGGAGAGGGGATGGGTGGGTTGTGGGGAGTCAGCTCCTAGATGGCTCCTTCACTGTGCATACTGTGGTTGGGCTTGTTGTGAGTCACACAGTTCTGCTCGTTCAGCAGGTTTGCTGTCTCATCTGGCAAACCGTCATGCAGCTCCGTAAGAGTCAGTTCGATTTTAGTGTTTTCACTGTCCGAGGACTGAGGTGTTTTGTCCATCCGGGATGCCATCAGGGCATTTTGGTACTGCTGTCTTGAGATCTGCTCCAAGAACAGGGAAGGAACAAAAAAAAAAAGTCAGTCATGCTTTTGTGCCTCCTGTGGGACACAGTGAGAAAATAAAGTGCCCTCCCTTTCCAGATGATCACACTTCAACCCCTCTTTACCTGTTTCTATAAAACATCCCTGCGCTTTGCAAGCCTAGAGCATCCCAGCTCAACACCACAGCATGGTGACAATTCCAGGGAGGGTGGAAGCACAGTGCTGTGCGATCACCATGCTGTTCAAAGGCAGGGATTTATGTTCCTATGCAGAGATTTTTAAATCAGACCTCCATTTCCCTCTAACCATGCACACTTTTAGGACCAGAACCAGAGATCAGCGAAGTCTTTCTCCCAACTTCAGTGAGCTCCTGGTGAGGGTCTAAGTGTCCCTATAGAGCCCAACCAGCTCTATAGTACAAGTAGAGCATACAGGCATTACTGTGCTTGTCTAGGCCAGCAAACACAGCAGGAGCTACAGCCTCATATTATAAGGATACTCAATTCTAGAAAAGACTGGGGTCTCCACAGAGATGAGTCCAAATTAGCAACCATGAAGTCTTCCACTGGTCTCTGCAAGAGCTGGTTGCACTCAGCAGAACAGTCATGACAGGAGCTGGCCTAGAGTGCAGAGTGTCACCGCCCATGATGTCCCAGAGGCAAAGAAGTCCACAGCCCCTGTACATCTGCATGTGGTGGTGGAGGTGAGAATTCCTCCTGGAGCCACAAGCAATCAGCCCAGTGAACTCCTTCAGATCAATCTTCCCAGCCAGGACAGGCAGCAGGATGCACGTGCACTGGCAGCCCTGTGTTGCCACAACAGCAGTAGGTTATCTCAGCAGGCAGGAAGGTGGAAGAGGTGAAACAAGACTTTTAGAAAACCCTAAGTTTCAGTAGCAACACAAGAGAGGGACTGTAAATGGAGAGAGTCAGATGGACCAGGTCACAAATCCAAAAGCAAAATCCCAACATGCATGAGCAGATCACGACCCTGGTTTTACAAGGTATTAACCGAATGAATGACCACATGGCACAGTGAAAACACTCGTGTTGAGTACTCTGACCTATGTGTAAAGCAGGGTGATGCGAGAAGAGGTGTGCAAGTCTGACTGCAGAGATATCAGGACAGTTTAGCACTCATTAGCCTCAGTATGAACACAGTGAGATTTGGAAGTATTCCACATTGACCAGTATAGGATGAGCAGCTAGCTGCTCTGTACAGCAGATTAGTCATTGAAATTGTAGTGAGAATCACTTGCTCAGTACTAAACATCTACTGATCTAATCCTTGAAGGATTGAACCACTTGCATCTCAAAGTTTTCACAGCAAGACTTTACTCTCCTTTTAAAATTTAGCTATGGAACAATCAATTTAGCATTACAGTATGTCTACCCTATTCCACATTCTTAACATTGATTTAAATTTGACAGAAATTGAGTTCACAAATCATTTGATGACTGTGAATGTGCACTTAATTTAGGAAAAGCATCGAAGTCAACTTCTGGCTATGGGATGTCAGCTTCCCTGGACTCCCAGAGGGGCTGGAATTGCTGCCAGCATTAGCTGGCTCTCAGCTCAGTTAGATTTCCTATCCCACAGGACTCGCACACATTTCAGCGTGGGATGCACCATGCTGAGGGACAGAGCTGTAATCGTGCAGCAACTCACTGGTAGTATGAGACATGAGCCTAATACATGTGAAGTTAAGATAAAGAGAAATATCCAAGACTTCTCCAAGCAGAAGAAGGATGGCAAGTCGGAAAGTAAGATCAAGAACCCCAAACTGAAACCAAAACCAGAAGTGAATAAAAACTGCAACCAGTGGTAAGTGTCTCATCCTTTAGAAAAGGACATTGTCTGATAATGAAGGGTCTCCATTTCGGATGGCTCCAAAAGCTTCACAAGGACATGTTCGACTAAAAGCAGAGAGGTTATTTTCTATAATCTTTCCTTGAAGGACCTGAAATCCAGAAAATTACATGACCACTCCACTTACAAGCCCAAATGAGAAGAATAGTGAAAACAAATCACTGGACAGCAGATACTGGAAAAAAGTAGTTTAAAGTGATTTTTAAATGGCTGCTTTCATAATGCTGTTTACTCACAGAGCAATTTAGAGTGAATTCCCTTCCCCAGGCTCTCCATCCTACCAGCCAAGCCCGACTTTCCAGCAGGGTCTTTCTAGCTTTTTTCCTACCTTGACAAACTGAATGTCTGTGAGCGCTTTCACTGAGTAATCCGGGACATACACTTGGAGGAAGGATGCGTTCAGCTGGTTGTTGCTGCTCCCTAACGTCGGTGTCACTGCGTCGATGCGATCACCTCGGTTTAAAGAGTCTGAGTGATTCAAGCCACAGGGCCGAGGCGGAGACTTGTTTTCAGCTAAGAAACAGGCAAGAGCGAGAGATTTCTTAAATCAAGGAGAAAAAGTCACCAGTTTAAAGTCACCAGTTTCAAAGGGACATAAAAAAACGTGATGCAGCACAAATAAACTGCAAAGGCTTAATCCACTTATAAGTAGACATATGGCTAAACAACCAAATCACCCTAGAAGGACATTTTCAGTCCAGAGCTGGTAGCCAGCACCACTGAGTATGCCCTAAACAAACCTGGACTTGTTTATGCTGCAACAGACATGCCCTGAGAACACAGTGCTTCAGCTGATGAAACCACCAGAGAAAGGTAACTTCCCAAGGCTCCCTTACAGAAGCTCTTGGCAGTCAGAGAACGCTTACTAGATCTTTTTTCTCTGTAATGATTTATAATCATTGCTCCGTACCAGAGCTTTCACCCACAGTCAGTCCCAGGTAAGCCTTACCCCCTTTTGTTCCACTTGGTATCTACACATGCCTTGTTCCCTAAGCTAGAGCAGACATTTTCAGTAAGAGTGACAGAGTCCTCAGTGGGCCAGAGTGCAGTCCATGTGATGATTACTTCCACATTTCCTCTAGTACCACCCAGTGCTTGAAGGGGCAAAATCTCAATGAAAGACAGCAAGGTCCATGTGGTACATGTCAGCCAGTCCATGCCACAGAGAAAAATCTGTGTCCAGAAAGGAGTAAACTGCAGACATTGCTTCGGGCACTGCAAGGTTTCATTTGAAGATCTCACAGCTGTCTCTTGCAAGTGTGATTGGACACAGTCTATGTAAAGAAAATGTGCTTTCAGGACACCACATTCTGCATCTGTGGCTTCTACCCACACTGTGACCCAGAAGACAGAAGGGCAGAAATACGTCCCAAGAGAGATCCCAAGCCCTCCTGCATAAGGGCTTTTCCTTGGGTGTACACACAGTACACAGTGATCAAAGAACTGTCATTGGGACCAGTGAAATTTTGGAACCCCATGCAGCCAGCCAAAACTGAGACTTGATGTTAACCATGCTACTCACCTCATGACCCCCATTCTCAAGCTGAAAGATCACTTTCACATAATCTTAAGATACAAAGTCTCTATGAGCAAATCAACAGTATCCTTAGAAGCTTTTCAAATTCTTAAGTCTTTTATATATAATCTTATTTCTTGAAAAAAAAAAGATCCCTTAAATTTAATCCTACCTCTGCCACTAAATCACTGGAAATATAGTATCTCCTTGTCCAAATGACACAGCCTGTTCCACATCTCTGCATTCAGCCTTTCCTAAACCTAGCACTTGAGATGCATGGCAGAATTGCACTGCTTTTTATTTCCCACTTATAATCCCTCTGATGTTGTCTGTCTTTCAATTTTAGAAAAGGGAACAAAAAAATACAGGTTCTGACAACTTGACAATTCTTCCACTGTTTCTGCACTATGGGATTAGTGCAGATCCCTATGGCAACACCAAGGACGGGCTCAGGGGGAAGCACTCAGAGCGCTGCTAGGTCCTCCTCTGTGCCAACTTGAAAGCCACAGCAGGCTGCAGTAACTGCTGCCAGGAGCCAAAACTCTACCTGCACACAGGACTTGATGCTGAAATTCCCATTGTAGAAAAAGGAACTGTGAAGGCTGAATGAATTTGTCCTCTTTCCCACCTGTATATACAAAATACGGCTGTGTGTGACAAGAACAGCATCACTGGTGCTTGGGATAAAGGTTTCCATCTGGAACAACTTTACGTTAGTGTGACTTGTATCTGCTTTTTTTTTTTCACCAGATTTTATGGTACCTTATTAATAAAAAACAAAGAAGCACAGGGAGCAACATGACAAAGCACAGATAAGAAAAAGGGACAGGTGAAGCAAAAGGACATGAGGACCAAAAAAGGACAAAAGCAAAAGGTATGGTTTCTAAAAATCCGAGGAACAGTCATCACTTCTGGATCACATTCAAGACAGAGAGGGAAAAGAGAAGACAATGAAGAAAGAGAGATACAGAAAGGCAGAGAAAGAGCAGAAAACAGGCAAACACCAGGCAGGTCCACGTTTGCAGAACTGTGCCCTGCCAGGCCCCAACACCCAGGTCTGGACAGAGCTTTGCTACCCAGGTTTTCCCAAACTCTTCACCTTCCTCTACAGGGGATAAAGAGCACAAGCCACAAGATGGACACCAGTACAACTGTTTTGTGAATCTGGGGTTAAACAATTTTTGGTTTGGGATTATTTTCAGCAGGACCTCACAGAAGGTCTGAGTTTCATCGAAACTGGTACCACATTGCCACAGTGACCAGGCTTAGCATATCATTTCCTTACAGAGGAGATTCTTCCCATTATTATTTTCCCTTATTGATTTTTTGTAATTTTTTTTTAATTTAGTTGGGGGAAATCTATGAAAATATGGTTGGCATTTATACTGGAAACAACTTGAATGCGCAAAATATACACATATTTGTAGCAAAGAAAAGGAAAAATAAAAATAAAAAGAGAAGACCTGGCAAAACAAAAGAACCAAGCTAAGAAAGATAATCAAAGTTGCCAAGCTTAAAAGAGAGTCATCAGGTACTTTAATTAAAGAAAGATTAAATTTCTCCCCCTTCTTTGAAGTTTAGCAGCAGGAAACTTTAACGGGGTAGGAAAGAAATCCCCTGCAAAGCAATAACCTGTAGTTTGTTTGGAATGTGCATGAGACTAATTTTAGGATCTATGGTGAAATAAATTTTCACAAGTTAAAAAACAGAGGGAGAAAATACAGGACTCATATGGTGAAAGCTGATGAAATGCATGATAAATGTATTAATCTTTAGGAGATGTTTCACTTTAATATGCATATCATTATCTTGTTTGCTTTTAGGCCTAGGGAAAGACATTTCATCTGAAAAAGAAAACTTCAGAAGAAAGAAATATGCTCTCTGCGGCCTCAACTATTTTAGGATTCTGCTCTTCCTATAGTCTTTCTTGATGGGTTTCCATTTTTCTCAACTACTTTGTGCACACAGTATCTACAAAGCTCAGTTCTTGACCCTTCCCAATTTCCAATCACTCAGCCACATCTCAGAGCTCTTTTTGGCCCAATTTGCTCCCTCCTTGATCTCTGCTCCCCAGAGGGATTTCTGTGTCAGTCAACTTGGTGATTCAGCAAGGAAAGGTCTTAAGCAAAATGGGAACCAGAAAATCCCACAGGAGGTCTCACAACCTTCTTGCACATTCCACTGCAAATCCATTCACTCAGTAGATCACTGTGCCAGTCCACAGCATTAACCTCACTAAGAGAAAGCTCAAAGCTTTTCAGGAATTGAAACGGCCAGACTGTATACAAAACATAGAATTTACCCATATGAGAATATAAGAAGAGTAAATTTTCCTTTTATGGCAGTTTAAGCGGCAGACATTCTCCTCTGCCAAATGTGTTTTCTTCAGAATTTTTTAAGCCTCAGTTTCGGGGAGAAAACGTTTTTTGAAAAATCTCCCCTCCTAATTTTCCACCAGTGGACATATGAGAAACAAGAACAAGCACACATTACCAAATACATTTTCTTTAACATGTTTTCAGTTCTTCCCATTTTGATGACTCTCGTGTTGCTATCAGTTACCATAAATGAAAGTTCAGGATACCTACCTGCAAGGCACAACTCTGTGCTGGACTTCTCCCTAACGAGCAAAGGGGTCAGACAAATACAGACTGCAGCTGACTTTTTATGGCATCAGGGCAGTCACAAGAATGGTGAAAATAGAAGCATGCAGATTTACCTGGAGAACCTGCTGCTAACAACTCTGTTCTGCTGACAACAAAGGTACGAGACAGGGACAAGGGAACTAGAAGAGGGAGAGAAAAAGGATGAGATCACGACCAGAAAGGCGGCAGCTATCCACACTCGACAGGGGAAGGAGCCAATTGACATTGAAGAACTAGAACCAAAAGTGCAAATCAACTGTGAAAAAGTAAAGGGTTAAAACAAAAGCAAAACTAAAAAAAACAATCAAACAATTTCAGGAATAAACAAAAAAACAAGGCTAAAGAATCAGAGTGAAGTGAACAACTTTCACTTGCTAATTTAAATTGTTATCCAGCACAGAACAGTCAGTCAAGATACATTCAGTTTGGAAATAGTTCAAAAGGAGCAGTGGTGCCCACTCCAGGCTGGAAGGCAGGAGTTAAAACAAGCCATAAAGCATTCAGAGGTGCTCTTCCTTATTGGAGCCAGACAAATAATAGAAATAAAACCAAAAGACACTTCACAGTTCTTCAAGTTTTCAACAAAATGTCGAGTGAGGCTGTGATTCTCCAAGCTCATCCCTATTGGGATGGGGACTACTTGCTCACCATTACTGCAAATCCCTCCCCAGCTGTAGTTGAAGAAAAAAGCTTCACTCTTTTATTGGGTTTTTGGTTTGTTTATTTTCTGTGTTTTGTTAGCGGGGTTCTTTGCTTTTTTTGTTGTTTGGTTTGTTTTTAGTATTTTATTCTCCTCTTATTGCCTTTATCTCCCAGGTGGGGAGATTGGGCACATGAAGTGTAATTAGGACATAGAGAAGAGCAAGAGTTTTCTCTTGTTCTGCAATGACTTACACTTTCACTGAGCTTTCCTGTCTACACAGAGCAACAGGCATTTATTTTTATGAGCTTAACAGAAATCTCAGGATGCTGCAAGACATCATAAAACAAATTCCCTATACCTGGAGGGAAAACCAACAAAATGAGGGCTTTGCTATGGGTAAAAGCCAATCAGTTGAAGGTAAACAAATCCAAGATTGGCTGAGATTAATTTAAAATAGTGCACTTCCTTAAGTACGACATGACAAAATCTAAGATGGATTTCAGGGCATGCAAAGAGGAGATCATCTGACCTGACAGGACCTGGGGAAACTGGCATGGTTGCGGGGAGGGTCAGCAACACAAAAAAACCCAACCAACCAAACAAAAAAAAAACCAACACATGAAAACATTCAGACTGAACAGTGTCGGCAAAACAGAGATGCCAGAGGTAATTTCCAAGTGTAGGTCTAGTAGGAGAAGGGACCATGCCTAGCCCAGCTCCATGCCTGGCCCATACTTCAAAAGCTGAGGGTATGATGGAGTTGTACATGTGTCACAATTCCTCGGGAACACAGCTGCCATCACTGAGATAAAATCCAACCAGTGCTCTGCATGCTTTAAGATCTCTCAAACCTCAAAAGGCACAGGCTAGACTGACCAGCCTGAAGCACACATAATTAAGGAAGAATTAGTCTGTAAAAGTGTGCTCACAGGTCCAAGAGAACCGCTGCTGTTTGCAGAGTTTAACAAGGCTACACTCGTAACATACAAAATCATTTCCATTCCAATGCTGTTTGCTAATGGACATACATGTAGGTACACAGATGTAAAGGGAATGCTTGTGAGTGTACAGTTAAAGCAAGCTGCCTCTCAAGTGCAATATAAACCCTGCTGTGACAGGAGAACAATATCAGCATAAGAAATACATCTCCCTGAAGCTGAGCAAGCAACTTTGGATCAGCAGAAGGCCAACACTGGCACCAGTGCCCCAGCTCACCCAGTAGGGCTGTGAATTTCCAGTTGAGGTCGAGATCTTAGTGGTGACACTGCTGGCATTAAAATACATCACCAAATGCTGAAATGCAGCATTGGAGCCTACTTTTGGTGGATTATATGACAATTCCCTGATCTGCACTGGTGGGATGTGGCTGCCACTTGTGTGCCGAGAACTAGCTCACATCTCACCCTCAGACACCACCTCTTCTCCCTCACGGATTTCTTGGTTACTTTTCCACACAGGCTGACAGGAGCCATCGTTTTTCTGGCACTGCTGCCCTCCTTTTCCTCAAGAGAGCTTTAGAAACAGGACTGGTAAAGAGAACCATCCCCAGACTAACCAGGCTGTTGTTCCTCGCACCACTAGATGTCCCTCTGCCACTAATTATTTATTCCTATTAATACACTCCCTGTTACCCTACCACCGCCAGGAGCAAAACTACAAAGCTTTCCACCAGTACCAACCACATCCCTCCCTAAGGCCAACACTCACATCCTCCGGGAGCTGGCAAGCCGCTGCCAGCTGCGGGGTTCCACCAGGGACACTGTGCCAGGGAGGCAGCTTTGGTGGCAAGGAGGCACCATTCACGTCAGCCCCTCAGACACGGCGGGGTAGGACTGTGCAGGAGCGCGTTCCAGAAGCAGAAGGTAAGAGGACATACCTGGTGATGCTGTGAGGGCCATCACCCCATAGTAGGAAAAAGCACCAGCTTCAAACTTCATCCCCTCTTTCCCAGCCTCCACTTCCACTTTCCCCTGTTAAGGAAAAGGAGAGAGAGCTGCAATTAAAAGGGACCGTAGGTCTCAAGGCACAAGACCAGACTTGGGCCCTGAAAGACACTTTTGCCTGACATCCCTAAGCAGTGTCATGGTCCCTTCAGTTTGTAACAGTGCCTGAACAGGGACACCCTGAAGGGCAACAGGCCCTGAGCTACTCTTGTCTTTGGTGCCCTGTGGTCAGTGTAACTCTCTGCAGAGGAACAGGATCACCACACAGCTTCGGGTTGGTGCTATTGCCCTGCTCCAAGTGCTGTCAGGCTGCTTTCCCTTGATGCAGAGTGAAAAAATGCTCCCCCATTAGCACAAGAAGTTTATATGTAGCACAGGCATCTGGGATCTTGAGACACGAAGACATTCTGAGCCCCAACTCACATTCACACAAAGTCCCCACTAACACAAACATAGGCAAGGGAGATGGGAGACAACATGCAAGGAGGCTGTCCGCGACTCCTCCAGGAACAAAGCCCTTATTCCTTGGGGCTACTTTGGTTTTCTTGGTTTCTAGCAGTTTTACACATTTCAGCACCCTTAACTTCAGATCCTGCTCTTTCACAGAGTCTTACCTACAAAGGACCCTCAGCGCTTCCCAAACTGTACAAAGCTACACTACCATGCAAATGGCACCTGCTTCTGTTGTGGGCTAAATCAAATGTTTATCATGTCCTACGCAGAACTGCAGAACAGAACCCACCATGTCAAACATAGCTGTAAGCATGCCAGTTACTCTTGGTATACAAGTAGTTGGAAATTAACTGGCTTCTAAGTGGGGTCTGGTTTCCACGTCCACCCATCCTTGCTGGCACTGAGACTCACAGCACACCACTGCACACAGAACAAATCTTATGCAGCTTTCAGACTCAACTACACAGAAGCTGGAATTTTGGGCAAACAACATAATTACCTGCAATGCTTTCCCTCTGTCTAGGCTGGAAAGGGCAGACAGACTGCCCATCCCAGGTGTACTAAGAAGACTGAATCTCACCAGGACACAATCAGGTGTCTAAAAAAGAGCCTAAAAGGTAGAATTTATTTCTGTGTCCATTTCATTAAGCTGAATTTAGAATAAATAATCATGCCTTTAAATTTATGATACTGGACTGGGGCAGAAAAAGGCTACAGTGAACTCAACCTGCATGAACTCCGATACCAAGTCAGTTTGTCTAACTGTCCCAGATGAGAAAAAACACAAAATCTGCCTAACAGGAAAAGAATGCCCAGCTCACAAATCCACTTCCCTGCTATCACAAGCAACAACTTCAAATAATCCCTTTTAAAACCAATTTCACTCCACAACACAAATAAGTAGCTTATTTCTTCATTATAAACCTTCCAGAAGGTACGATTTAGAGACCCAGGCAAAGACTGGTTACACACAAGAAGAATATACATTTAATTGTGTGCTGTCATTCTTGGTCCCTTAATGTGACAGAGTAAGTCCCAGCCCGTTTAAGTAACAAAGGCAGAGTATTTATCCCCTCTTGATCCTGGCAGAACCAACCTTGTTACCATTCTTATAGTATGTACCTCCTGCAACACTCCCTTTTCCAAATACATTAGAGACCTGGCACACTGTGTTTGCTAAATATTTATTGACCCCAGAATAGCTCAGAAAGAACTGATTGTTCTTTTTGTATTGCCCATGTCCTCCATTAACATCTTTGCAGCATTACATGAGGAGCATTATTTGCCTCTGGAATATTTCAGATTGCAACAATTCAGCCTGTAAGAAAGAGCAGTTATAGAGTTACCAGTGGCTCCTCAAACTCTTGAAAAAACTGATTCTTTAAAAAAAGAGAATTACATTGAAACCACAATATAATATTCCAGTGCTTTCTTAACTGTTTATCACTGACAGTGTTTAACCCCCCACACCTTTCTCTTTTTAAGACCATGTTCAGATTTCAAGTCCTGAGGCAAAACTTTAGCTACAATGCTTGTGCTTTTATAACCAAAACTGATTTTCAGTTCTGCAGGACAGAAACATAAGCACCTTTCCAGCACCATCTCTCTTGAAGGACTATTCCTGCTCAAATGGTGCTGGATGAAGTTTCTGTGTAAAGCTTTACTTAAACTATTCAACCACTTCTGACAGGTATCAAAACCTGTAAAGCAATCCTGTACAGAACATGCAGAAAACAGTCCTTCCACACCACCTAGGGCTCCAATCTAAAAACCACAGAAGTGCAGGGACCTCAGGATGCCAAGGTTCCCAGGGACTGAGAGCGCCCAGGGAATGCAGGGGTTGTGGCAGGAGGTGGCATCAGTTCAGCAGATGGAACAAGGGCCCCACCAAAACCTGCACTTCTCGCAACACTTCGGGTACAGACTTCAAAATTGCACAGAAAAATGTCATTCCTCTAAACAGTCAAATTCACAATGCCCCTTTTTGCAAAAGGGAAAATCACAGTAGAGAAAACATCCCAGCCAAAATCCTATGATGTGCCATTTTTTGCAGTCCTATTTTCCAAACAATGCCAGCTGCATGCAGGGATTCCTTTGCATTGTCTATCCTACTGATACCGAAAGCATAAGTAATTTTCAACAGATGACTGACTGGAAGTGGGAAGTGCTTTCTATCCTCACCACAAGTTTAACTGAGGCTGAAAGCATCTTCATGAGCTCTTCAAGGTTGGCAAGATCATAAAGGAGGCAGGAGCAGTTCCCAGCAGCCATAGTTCCTTTCCCAATTTTTAAGAAGCCAAACTTCAACAACTGTAAGAGGTTCCCAACAGAGGGATACGTCAGGAGACAAAGAATTTTGAAAATATCTACATAATCACATGTCTGACCTGTAAAATGAGAACAAAGTAGTCGACGGGCTTGTTTCGCTGGTAGAGGTAGTGTTCTGGGGCCTTCTTGTTCTTCTCATCGTATTTCAGCTCCTGGATGACGTTGGGATGTTTTAGCAGCCTGAGAAGGATCTTCTCTGACATCTGGGATGGACCAAATGCTTCTACTTCTATAACACAAAATACAACGTGGCATTACACTTCATATGCCTGGCAAGAAGTTAGCAATATTCGTTAATAAGCATTTGCCTATAAAAGACACACAGATGCAGAGAGATCCATTATGGAATTGCAGGCTTCTTGTCTTTTGAGACTGTTAGATTTGTAAGGCGGGGGGGGGAACCCACAGTAACATCCCAACTTCCATTACTGAACTATTTTTCAAAACAACCAAAAACCATGTCTTCATCTGAAAGGGAAAAGAAAAAGACAGCCTTGCCCTCTAGAGAGTTCAGAGTCACAGTTGTAATGGCTCACTGCAGAGTTGTAAAAATGGAAGAGCTTTACAATTGGGGCACAGAGAACCCCTGAATTTGTTTTTTTCCTTCCTTAGAAGTTATTAAAGTAACTGCATTTATTACACTTAAATAAAAATTTTTAAAAAATAAAAAATAAAAAAAAAAATTTAAAAAAATCACTGCTTGGGACCTAAAAAGTTGCTCTAGATAGATGTTCTACATAAATCAGACACAACTGGGGCTGCCACGGTTCATATGGGAAGAGTTACTCAAAGTGAGAGATAGTGCAGGTCAGTTCAAACCATGTGGGATTAATTCCTGACACACAGAACACATTCTCTATCTACTTGATCTTCAGTGTTCCCAACAGGAGCTGTTTGAAGAAGAAACGCTCATCCTTGTGTGGTAGAGTGAAGGCAGGAATGCAAATTGATAAGCTTTCCCAACACCTCATTTCAGAAAAGGACCATTATGACCCAGTACCTGTCGTCTGCTAAAGATACTGTTCTCGATTTAGAACAGAGAAACCAGAACTGTAGCTTTCATCTTATTTAGCAGGGGCTTCACAGACAGACCTGGATTTAAGCTACACAATCCTTTCATCCACAAAATAAGCAGAGAAGCAGCACTGTAAGAGTATGTCTGTTGAGCAGGTGCTTAGGGAACTCCATCAAGTCTTTTACACTACATGAACAACGCCTTGCTTGCTGTTAAATCCGCATCTTCCTGTTGAACTGCTTCCTTTCAAGAGGACATGCTCACATGCTCGTGAGCCGTAGGAGTCCGAGCCTTTTAAGGAATTACTGCCCCTCAGCTGAGATGTGATAACCGATCATGTACATTTTTCTTTCAAGTCACAGAGGCAAAATAAAGCATGAAGGCAGACTAGGAGCATCTAGGCAGGCAGTTACTGCATCTTAGAGGAGGGGAAGTACTAATTTCCAACTGGAGCTGACAAACTTGAAACAAAACAACTTTATAATTTTCCACCCATGAATATACGTTGAACACAGCAGTGAAAGACGCCCGTCTGAAAGGCCTGCGTGTGAGAAGTCTTTACATGTCAAAGAGACAGAACGAGCAATAGGAAGGTATTTTTTCACAAGCTCTCCTGTTAAAAGGTCTCATCTCTGAGGTGAAGGGACCAACTTTACGACGAAAGGCAGTATCAGCTGCAAGAAACCATTCAAGGCCCTGGCCTCTGCCTGTTTTAGCCCACCCAAGGGCTAAAATATCAAGGTGTTCTGGGATGGAGACAACTGTCCTCTGAAACCTGAAGTCATCAACGAAGGTCACACAAGCCAGACAGAAATCCATTTTAAAGAGTACAGTTCAACCACCTGTGCAGTCTGCATTAAATGTGTCAGGAGAGTTTTTCACTTGGAGTCATAAAGTCTCATGGAACAGGTTTAGACCTTCCTGCAAAAAGTCCAGCATCTCTTTCTGGAGAAGGCACCAGAGTGCAATTACAGTCAGCTGGCCAGTGGTATCGAGTCCTCTTTGGTTTGTTCCCTGAGCTCTTCCTAATGGGGTGTACTTGCTAGTCGTTAATCTGACGGACTCTAGACATGCAGTGCGGCACTTGGCATTCATCCTTACCTTTCAGACCAATTTAAAGTTACTGGTCCACCCCTGGTATATGTCTCAGAGGGTTCATGCCGACACTGAACACAGGAGAGGAGAGAATTTAAAAAGAAAAACACAACAGTGGCATTATTTGTCACCCCACAATCCAGCCTCCCTTCCCACCTATACTGTCCCACCACCTCACCGGCCTTTGCTGACAAACTGCCTCCGAGGCTCTGGCATGATTGCAAAAAAAGATAACCCTCACTTGCCTGTTGCCAGGAACCGGTGCATTGCCAGGAGGAGCTGCGGTGATATTTTAACCTTCATCTCGCTGTCTGTCTGCTTGAAGGCAGAGAAGTCCTGCTTCCTGTCCCGATGAGCTACTTTCTTTTTCGTCTTGTTATCAGCTGGGGAAGGGAGGGTGGGGAAAGAAAGGAAGGAAGCGATTTCTGTTAGAACAGGGTTCAATATGAACTGCACTGCCTGGAGTCAGCCAGGATGGCCACCCAGAGCACAGGGTGCTGGAAGACCCCCCTGCTCATCAGCACGCAGCACAAACCAGAAACAATCAGTGAGCTGTGCAGCTGTGGGGCCCTGTCCTGCAGAACCCATCACCCACAGCCTCTGTCACCTCGATGGGGTGAAAGTCTCTGCCTGCAGACACCTGATTGCAGAGCAGCTCTGCATGTTAACAGGTGAAGTGCGTGTGAATTTCCAGGTGGGGAAGAGGAGTCCTGCTCAGGGTTACTAAAGATCAAAAGGTTTTACAAGAATAGATGTGATAGGTGCTTCTTCCAAATAAGTTTCCTAGAAAACTCCCAGCGAATACATAGAGGAAATATAAAATAACTTATTTCTTATTCTGTACCACAGCTTCACTGGCTCTTCACAGCTGTGGCGAAATCCACATGGCATTGGTTGAAGCAATTCCTAATGTCTAGAATATGCAGTTTCTTTTGTCCTATCCAAACTTTAGCAAAGGCTGGCAAAGTGTAGAGCCAGGAGGTGGGAGACTTAATTCATCTGTGTCTTATAGGAGGCTGTGTGGTGGGGAAACCCCGTTTGTGAAAAACAACATGAAAGAGACACAAACAACCCAGCAACTGGCATCCACCCATTGAGCTAATGTGCCAAAATGTTTAAGAAACCAGGCCAGCAGAGAGCTACAGGTATGTTGGGGTATGGTATACACCAATTCCAGGGAGAAGAGCTCTCAGCTTAGATGGCAGGGTCTTGCTTTTCTCTGCTGACACTGTGTGTAGGGTGGCAGTGTCTATAACCATCAGAATGCTGTCAGGCAGCTCTGAGCTCCACTGTATAGTGCCAGAAATCCAAGTGTTGAGGCAATTACTGTGAGCCCCTCAGAGCTGAGGCACAGCTCAGGTTCTAGAGCCTTAGCGGGGAAAAGCCCTGAGAACACTATAGCTACTTGTCTATCAGACCCTTAGTCAATTGGTTTAAAATGACTGTACTTTTGAGGGACCACAGGCAATTCTGGTACACTGATTCACTGCAGACAATTTGGGCAAGCACATAAAGAGGTGTAGGTGAAGCTGAGACTGAAACTTTGCACATACTCCCAGGTGTATGTTTGCCAGCTTTTGGATTATACATGCAAAGATGATTAAAGTGATGCACTGTAGCAAGGAAGCCACTGAGATCTGAAGTCCTCTACATGTCCAAATATATGCTACAGACTACATAAATCTCAGAGTGGTGGAGTTTGAGGCTTGGAAATGCACATTACTGGTAATTTATAGGTTTCTATATTTTCCCAAGTCACCTAGTCTTTTAGATATGAATACATTTAGATCCTCAGTTTTCCATGGACAAGCCTGTACTACAGGACTATCATAGACTCAACAGCAACACCATACTGATAGTAACTTACCAAGTCTGGATATCTTGAGCTTATTCTGTGAGCAGTACAAATCAGAAAATTTGAGATACTTGCTCCCAAGCACATGGAGAGGAACGATGATGATCCATACCCTTTTTCTTTTTTGAAACCAGAAGCCTCTTACCCTCGTAGTACTTTACCCAGGACTTTGGCTACATCAGAGACTGCACCTTCTCTTTCAAAGGCAGGAATAGAAACCATTCAAGGGAGTGGCTACAGACTAAAAACAATCCCTGCCTTAGGAATACAGTCTGAGACAGAACTTATCTGTACTTGAAGTTACAGGAAAGATGGACACCAAAGCAACAGAGAGTGAATAGGAGAAAAGTCCCCTAGAAGTTTTCACTAGGCCCTACCTCTTGTAAGAGGTAAGAAGAATAGAAACTGTGTTTTTTCTGAAAAGCTCAGAGAATGTTATTTTGGAAGTGCTGTACCTGAGATGCTTTCATCACAAGGAGCTCCATCATTGCTCTCTTCAGGGAGGAAAAAATCACCACAAGTACAAGTTTAGGCCCTGGGACAGGGAAACATCTCTGTGCATCTCCTGTGGATAAGCTGTACCCCTGCAGGCTTCACACTGCACTTCTGGTACCTGAAAACAGGGCCAGCATCACACATGGGGAAGATGCCCTAAATCTTTCTGTCTGTATCAGTCATCAAGGTAAGAGACCCATGCTACAGACTATCAAATGATGGGTGATTTCAACTCCTCCTTTTTCCTTGGCAGCTTATCCAGGAATCTTCCCTCAAGAAAAATGTTACACAGTGAGAGCAGAGCCACATGGCTTAAAGCCACTATCTTGGCTTATTTTTGCAAGGGATAGTCTTAAATTGTTCTTCACTATCCAAACAACTTTTGAGCTTCTTGTAAGACATAGGAACCAGGGATTGGATTGTGACAGATGTAACTGAATATCGACCAGGTATTTTCTGCCTGTCCCTTCTACAGTAAGTGAGATGGAGACACAGGCACTGAAGTTATCTTGGCACGCTGAAGTGATCTCTGCCTACAGAGTGATGTGAAGCTGTTTGGTTCTGCAACATGGAGAGTGTAATGAATGAGGGATACTCTCATTATTACTTTTGGTGAGACATCAACACATACTGCAACCATCTTCTGTAATTTCTGGGAATATTTAGACTTTTCCTTCAAATCAAAGGCAACAAGAGCTTCTGATGAGTGAGAGAACTCAAAGAGGAATGATCCAAATATGATTAAGATCGTGACCTCTCTTGTAATACTCCTGAACTTCGAGGCCTGATGCATAACATGAAAAATGATTGCATAGACTTCCCTGAAGGAGCCAGCTACAGAACAGGGAGTTCAATCCCCAGATCACCAATTCAGTTGGATGGGTCATCCAGTTGGATGGGCAGGCAGGCTGCAGGCTGACAGGTCCTGCAAATGCACCGAGGCAATGTTCTAGCAGAGT